>CM053028.1:225173001-225663866 GCA_028564925.1 Lithobates sylvaticus
ACTTTGCACCTAAACATTGCAAGCAGATTAGACAATCAACATCTTGGAACAAGAGCATTGTCTAAAATTGGAGGCTGGAAAGTATTTGCACAGAAAAGTAGAGGCTCCCCTTCACAGATTACTCACCCCCCCATCAATCCCCCCACTTCTGATGGGCCATTGGCAATAACTAGGGGTTTTGGGGGGGGGGGTGGTGGACAGCTAACCCTCTGCACTTCATTGATTGGCAAATGGCTCAATAATGTGGGCTAGTTTGGCCAGACCCTCTGTACTTAACACTATTGGCAGGCCACAGGAAAGATCAAATAACATTTCAACCCCCCCCCCCCAAAAAAGGCAGGCACAGTGTGACATTATTAAATTACCAAGCAAGCTAATAGGAGGGAAAGAAGACAAAAAAATAGGAAATGGAATGTATGGAGGCAGTCCCTTGCACTACATGCTTTGCTGAATTCATCCCTAAAGATGCGCACTATAAAGAGGTAGGTATATAGTGTGTATGGACCTTGGGAAAGCCAGCAGATAAAGGATTGGTACCATCTGACAGAGCAGTTGGGGGAGGGGGTTCCTAATGAGTTTGCCCCCCCCCCCCACCAAAAGAACAAAAAAAGGGGGGCTCTACATGAAGTAAACCACACAGCAAACATTTGTGCATATTTTAGGGGGTGTTTTGGGGCAAACAATACTATGCAGCAGACAAAAGACATTGCTTAAGTGACTAGGCCATAGGTGTCTATTGGGGCAGAAGAGCATGCTGGTGAGGTAAGTGAAGGGAAAAATGCATGAAGGAGAAAAGGGGCACAGCATATTAGAACATATTGCAATCATGGTAATTAGGGAAGGAGGTCAAAAATACAAGTCATTAGCAAACTGAGCATACATAGAAGGGAATAGTAAAGTAGAAATGTTACCTTAATATAGTCCTCCTGCAGGACCTGAATGATGGCAGAACAGGTCTCTGGAATAATGATTCCCAGGGCCTGGGGAGAGATACCTGAAGAGAACTTCAAATCCTGAAGACTTCTCCCTGTCGCCAAGTACCTCAACGTGGCAACAAGCCTCTGCTCCGGAGTAATGGCTTGTCTCATGCAGGTATCCTGCCGGCTGATAAAGGGGGTCAGCAAAGCCAAAAGACGGTGAAAATCGGGGTCCGTCATCCTGAGAAAGTTCCTGAAATCATCAGGATTATTCTCCCGGATCTCACGAAGCAAAGGCATGTGCGAGAACTGGTCACGCTGAAGCAACCAATTCTTGGTCCACATACTCCTCGTCACTCTGTTCATGGACGGGTCTTGGGTCAAAGCTAAAAGCCCGACACCAATTCCGCGTACAGCACGAACTCGGCGACGAGTACGCACGGGAAACATCGCTCAGAAGGTCACAAAAGGTCGGCTGGTCAGAACGGACAAACAGAAAGCACCGATAAACAGCAAGGCCTGAAAGAACGAAGTGAATACCAGCAACGAGCAGACAATAAGCAGTGCAAATCAAAGCGTCCTATATCAAGATATAGGCCGCAATGACCAACAAATGCGAACTGACTACACGCACTAATAAACAGATACGCACGACAAGCACAAACTGAAGAGCAGTAACGATCTGAGTCAGAAAACTGAGAAGCGCGAATCTTAAGTCACCAAACTTCCACTAACTCTCGATAAACACGGGATCAGCAGAAGGAGCCCAACGGGTGCCTGACGTGGTGCTGAACTTCCCTTTTCTAATCTCGTGGACGACGACTTACGTCACGACGTTCTTCCGGACCGGATATTCCGACAACGTAGTCCGACCGTGTGTACGCAACGCCAACATCGGACAAAGTACGTCGGACAAAGTCCGACCGACCTGGTCCGCGGATTGTCCGAGCGTGTGTATGGGGCTTAAGAGTGCTGCCTTCTGGTATGATGTAGACAATCACAAAATGGCTAGAGGAGTTCACAAATGCAGACATTCGTGTGTATCCTTGTTACTATTGAATATAAAAATGGCTGCAGGTGGGGACTTCATATAATAACACATGAATTCTGTATGCATTTGGCCAATAAATTATGCACAAATGGCGCTTTTATTTGAATGCACTTCATTTAGCAGTTTTCTATTATATGGTTTTCAGTGTATTGCTTTATTTGGATGACCTGGATCTTGGCTACCAAGGGGATTGTACATATCTTACTGTGTTGGCTGCTTACAATTCACTATTTAATTAGCCATGGCATTCATTCAAAACCATTTAATCATGCTTTTTAAGTGTGTGTGTGTGTGTTTGTATGTTGGGATCAGTTTTTTTTTTACGTACTACGTATATATATATATATATCCATATTTATATATATATATAGCTGTTTTTTTTAATTGTTATAAAAAATTGCTGTTTGCATAAATTGCAATATTGCAGTAACGTTCTGCATATATTTTGAATCATTGTAGTTGGTTGTTGCAGCTTTTTGGATGTTTCTTTCCTAAGATATGTTTGGGTAGTGCATACCTTGTTTAATTATTTTTAGTTGCTTTAGTTATAAGAAAACTTCATATGTTCTCCTGTAAAAGATCTGTTCCAGTTTGCAGAAATACTTGCTATCCTATTCTTCACTGGTTTGCTGGGTATCAATGCTTATTCTGTTGTAGAATTTAAAAACCAGCAAAATGTTACCATGGATTGAAAAAAATATATAAACTCTGGTATAAAAGACACAGCAATACCCAATATGTTAAAGAAATATGTAAATTAGTGCTATAATACATGACATGTATACAGTACTCCTAGTACAATATATACAATGATAGTTTTGAAAAGTGCATAATATCCATTGTCCAACATGTTTTTTTTCACTTACAAACTGTGTATGTCACAATCTTCAGTAATCCATGACTGCACCAATTTAACTGAAGCATTAGGTGGGCTTATAATTAGGGATATTTAAAGTGCTAATAAATGCTATTTAAAAAAAAGAAGCTGTTAAACCTATATGATATATTGCACAGAATGGTCACTTACCTCCTCTTTGGCGGACCCCCACTGGCCCTATCCTCTCCCTCTCCTTTCAAGTGCCCCCTCAGCAAGCCGTGTGCTATAATCCCTGTAGGAAGCATTCAGTTTCCTTTCACAGCCAATCGCCTCGAGAAGGAATGGGTCAAAGGCTGCAAGCAAACAGCCTTTGTTTACCTGTGTGATTGTTGTGATTGGTCACAGCGATCACATGGCACAAAGACAATTTAATTGGCCTTGTGCCCCGCTCTGTGATCTGCTGTGTCTGAGGGACAGCTGTTGTATATACAGTATAGGCCCTACTGCATTAACACTTGACCTGCCCAACTGTTTTAATACAGTGGCTGGACGGGAAGTGGTTATTAAGTTTGGTGAATCAAACCTAAGCTGATTCACTCAACCCTGCTGCTTACTCTGTAGTAATGCTTACTCTGATTGCACCACACACTGTAAGCTTCTCTGATTGTGCATTAGAAGCTGTAGCAAATCAGATAGAGCACACCTCATTTACTGGCTTGAGGATTGATCAGCATGATTCCTCCCCAGGTATACTGTTTCTGACCTGCTCCTTTTATTCATTGGATTTCAGTTCTTTAACTCATGGAGGCTCAGCATTGCATGTCGATGTTACGTAGAACAGTCTACATACAAATGCAGCCTGAAATTCTGCCTAGGAATGCCCACTCCTCCAGACTGACATCTGCCCATTAGGGCATTCTGATCTTTGCGTAACTCCTTATAAGAGCCAGCCCACTTCTTGCATCAGGGCTGAGGGCTTTTGGGAGATGTACTGAATGCTGTAATGTTTCCAGGAAGCTATGTACAGCATTCAGATGGCTCCTCCCACCAGCTACTTTCTGTCTGCATTGCATAGAGAAGTACAGATACAAAGTGATTACATCACTGGGTTCAAAATAAGATCTATAATGAAAATAAATTGTATTTATAAATTTCATTAGCATGTTAATGAGGGAAGAAAGGAAGGACTAGGTAAAGCAAAATATATGCAGATTAAACTTCCGATAGTAGTTCACACATTTTAAAGCAGACCTAAAGCTGATCTCCAGGTTTCATTTATTTTTAAATAGTTTGTAGCCCTTTTTTGGGGGGAAGGAAATGGTCCTGCCCAAACAGGATATTGTGCTAAACCTGTAGGTAAACAAAAGGATCAAAACCTTCATTAAGTGGAAGAGTAGGTTTGATAATAAAATTGGCAGTGCCTCCACCCAGGACAGGGCCTCTGGGATTCTCTTCCTCAGAAATGAATCAGTTATCTAAACAAAATAACTGGGAGTAGAGGAATTACTGCAACCAGCATATAACATTAACCATAAGTATATACCCTGTTTCCCCAAAAATAAGACCTAGCGTGATTGTCGGTGATGGCTGCAATATACGCCCTACCTCCCAAATAAGCCCTAGTTAAAGTCCTTGTAGGTCTTATTTTCAGGGTATGGCTTATTTTCAGGAAAACAGGGTAGGGCTTATTTGGGGGGGGGGGGGTAGGGCTTATATTGCAGCCATCACCGACAATCACGCTAGGTCTTATTTTTGGGGAAACAGGGTATGTGCACACCAGTATATAGAAATAATACAAACTTCATATAAGATAGGAATAATAATACTACATACATCAAATGTACAAACTGGTATTATCAGCAAAGTGCACAACAAGAGTCCTGGTTGAATTGTGCACATATACCCAGGTATGTTTAGTTACTAATAGAGATAAATTCAGATAAGTTTGCAGCAAAGACCAGATGCAGGGCCCCTGAGGATGATCATGCTGAGGTGTTCATCTTGGTGTTGAAGACCTGAAGTCAAGATCTGCAGTGATTAGAAGACAATCCAGCCATTACCATTTAGCCTGAAACACAGTTTTTTGCCAGCAGAAACTATGGTGTGGCACTGGAACCCAGAGTCAGCCTATATACTCTGTGTCTTAGTCCCTAGTAGTTTCTAATCTGACATACAACTGGACCTCTAACTACCAAAGTTAACCTGACTCTCCCCTATGCTGGTCATTGAACCCTAAACTAAAATTAGATATTAAATTCCAGACCAAAAGAGACAGGGTTAACTAAAAAAGCATGGACTGCATATAAACTCTGTTGCAATCAATATGTTCACCTACAACAACACTAGAAGGTGACCACTATGTACATGCAGTATCACAGACCTAGCTATCTGGCACTGTGCATTTGAGATAATAACAATAGGACAGAGATTCCCTGTCAGTCACAAGGATTCAGAAACACACTTAAGAAGCTATGGGCAGCTGCAGTTAAACTATTAAAACATAGGGGTACTTGCATAATAGTCTCTTCTGGCCTGGATTTAGCAGCATGGACTGGACATGTGGTCTCAGACTTCCTCTCTTCTCCACTTCCGCCATCTGGGGTTTCAAAGCCAGTCTCCCAAAGCCAGGAAGTGCTAATACATAATTATACATACACTGTTATATTAGCAGCTAACAGTAGAGAGCAGCATGTCCCTACCTCACTAGCAGCTGAAGTGACTGGGGTGTCATATAAACTGTATGTAGCCTCGTAGCTACATATAGTATACAGTGCTGTGTTCTGTTCAGTGGGACAACAAGCTTCCGTCTCACTCCCGGAATCCACAGATTCCAGGGGCATCATTTTGGTTTAGGCCAGAAACCAGGAAGCAATTTAAAGAAATGTAGAAAAAAAATCTTTAAAATAAGTAAATATCTATTTACTAAGGCTAGCAGCATTAGGATTACAAATAGTTAATGTTAATTGAGTGAGTAAAGTTCTGCTTCAGATACTCCACATGGAGAATGAACTAAGTTCTCCTTTGCAATGGATTTACTGTATATCCACCAAATGGTGTCTGTGTTCCACTTCTGGCTACCATTGTAGACGTTTGAAATCCGCCCAACGGTGCCTTTAAATGTGTTGAAGAAGCCATTCTTATTGTGCTGCATACCTACAGTACATATTCCTATTGTTGCTAGCCTCTGTACCAATAACAAGCAAGTCCCATGCCAAAAACAGGCATCATCAAGATCCTGACACCAAGATAACCTGATTTGATGGCTGGGTCCGGCCTATTGGTCTATGTATATTAGCAGTCATGTAGAAACTCTCTTGCCAGCGTACCATTGTAATCAGGCTTTTAAACAAGGTTCTGGTACTTATGAGCATATGTACAATGCAAAGAAATAAATCAATACAAACAATAAGGTGAATTGAATTTGCCTTGTAGCTTGGATCCTGTAAGAATGTACAGCCACAGATGGTTAATGCTGGCAGGGGATTCCTATCTCAGCAATGATAACAAAGTTCATATATCTTTGAGATGCCCTGCAATGGTGAACAGATGGTCTCTGGGCTCTTTGCAGCCTATGTTGAAGTTCAAAGAGCAGAGGGATCCTTTTTTCTTCACATAAAATGTTCTTGGCTGTAAGCTAACCAGTTATTTTATATTGCACACCAGAAAATAAATCAACAACTAGTTGTAAATGATTGCACAGTAAGGTATTCATCTCTTAACCAATTAGAGGAAAAAATATCTCAGAGCTATAGTATCAGTTGCATTATGCATGACCAGCATGAACTTGCATGACTCAAAGCTAATTCTGGTCAGAATTTTTTTTTATTACTGTAAATGTAATTTCTTACTTTTCATAAATTTCTCCATTCCTGCAAGGAGGGCTCTGTCCCCTTAATTCCTGTTTTGTAAGAATAGTGGTCGCTATGCTCGCTCTTTCCCCAGCAACCAGTCTTGTAACATCCCTTGTGTTGTATTATTGTTGTGGTGTACCCTTCAGGTGATTCAGGCTCAGACTAGAGTTACTGATAGTGGCGATGGCCAAAAACCCCAGTAATCCCCGTTTTTTTTTTTTGTTGCTGCGACTGTTACCAGGTTGTGGCCCTCAGGATTGCCCCATTCAACTTAACTAGTGCTTCTAACATTAAACTTTCCCAAGACTGACAATGCTGCTGCCCTGGAAGTCCTGGAGGTAGTGAAGGTCTTAGACATTCTGGAAATCCCAGCAAGGGATCCTGGGAGGACTCTTGAAAGACATGGCAGGAATATTGGAACTATAAATATATATAATTTTATTTTTAAATGCTTTGTGTATAGGGACATTAAATAGATCAGGTACATAAGTCAGCCCAACAAAATTGCCACAAAAAATCCAAAATCAGCAGGCAATGTGCAAGACTGAAGGTAATATGAGTAAAGGAAGCAATACTTAGAAGGCCATGAAAAGTTGGAAGAATTTGCTCAAAATGGTACCATAGGCAAAGAGGCTGACATCAGATTGTGGAAGACATGAGAGTCAACAGACCAAAGTCGCTGGCAAGGGGTAATTTATAATGAGGTAGGTGGAAAGGTGGGATAGAGATGGAAATAGGGGCAGAAAAATAAGAAAGAAAAGGGTGGAAAAAGATTAAAAAAAGAGAGAAAAAAAGGAACAATTATTTTTATTGAGTGTAGCACTATTTTCTGTGAGGGGCGACCTAGGAGTTTCAGACTTCTGGTCTGACCCTCCCTCTATCATTGCATCAATTGATGTACAGAAGGCATTGCTTTTTGTACACCCAATGTATCTACCACCCACATTCACTCCCATCTTCAACTGCAATTCCCATACATGGGAAATGTAGATTCTATAAGAGGTGCCAAAAAGTTAATGGAAGTGATGGCTTTGCTTGCTTGATACCTCCTTCAGGTACCTGGCTGTAGGTGCTTGCTCTGAGTAAAAGTTATGACATCACAGCATTTCAAAAGGTATTGTTCTAAACAGAAATGTTTTATATACAAAAATCAGCTTTATGTGCTGATTTAAAGGAAGATATGCAGTAAATGTACTTGTATCTTCAGCTCATCTTTAAAGAAAAGGTCCAACCTGCGCTTGTCACGTATCTGGAGATGGAGCCTGACATGGAGAGGAAGGCGATCTCTTACACCTCTGGCCTTGTTCCCCTGATAAAGTAAACAGAATGCACGGAAGCCTGGAGTGGCATGAGTGCCTAGAAGTTCAGATGGTGAAGGCTGTAGATGAGAGCTCTCTGCGCACACAGAGGCAGGCTGGCAGGGCAGCAGGTACTTGGCAGGCTGGCAGGTGGCAGACAGCAGGTACTTGACAGGATGGCAGGATTGGCTGGTCACAGAGCAGGGTCAGGCCAGCCGGGTCGATCACTTGCAAGCATATCAGGAACAGAGTAGTAGGCAGCAGAGTAGTCAGATTCATGTTGGAGTTGGCAACGGCAAACAGGCAGACAGAGGGGTAAAGCAGAGACATGGTCAAAGAGCAAACCAGGGGTCAGTTCAGGTAGAGTATAAGCATGGTGAGACGGATCAGAACGCTAACAGAAGATCAAACACAAGGAACAGGTAGCAGGTAGCAGACCGCTGTAGACCTTAAGGCAACGTCCTAGTGCAGCAGAGGTGTTTATATAGTCCATTTGGCGCCACTCTAGTGGCGAGCGCGCACTCGCTTTCACGTTTGCGCATACGGCTAATGGAGATTCTCTGTCCATGGGTTTGGCTAATAGGCTTTCTCCATCTATGGATTTGGCTAATAGGATTTCTCCGTCTATGGATTTGGCTAACAGGAATTCTCCTTCTGCCCATAACTATGTGCCTGGTCATATTTCTCCTTTCCTGACATATTTCATTAGGCATCTTTGTCTTCTAGGTCCACAGTAGTGGTTTCTGGGTTAACATGGGCAATAGCTATGCACCTTATAGATAAAGGTGAGGCCTCTGGTACATACATACATACATGGGAAAAACCATTGTAGTATGCGTAAATAAAGCATGTATGACTGCACAAAAACAACCAAAAGAAAACCAGTTAACAGCATTTTTAACTTTTTATTTCAATGCTGTCGTTAACAGCTACAATATAATTACTAGAGAGGCGCAAATGTGTTCCGGTGAAATGCGCTGAGCATTCAATGAACCCAAAATTACAAAGTCCAAGGGGTGTGGTTGACGGTTCAAGGAACATGCTTTGATGAGGGGACAAACTCCCCTAAAACATTTTGGAGCTCAGAGCTGTCATGTTGTTCCTTCAGCACCAGGCCCCTCTTAAAGTGACACCCAATCCACACCCCAAGAGAGGACATTGGCAAGCAGATTATCTCAAATACCAACCACTTGGACCAAGGGGAATGATCTCTCTATCCAATGTGTTTAATCTGGACATTCTAGCCCTCAAATACAACAACAAACTACCTCTGTTTGTATCCAGAACCAGCGATCTGCTAGCTCTGGCCTGGGATGCTCTAGTTATCCCCTGGTCTCAGTTCAGACAAGAACATACCTTCCCTTCACTGAGCATTCTGTCTCGCCTAATCCGCAAAATAGAGCAAGAGAGGAAGACAGTAATTCTTCTAGCACCAAACTGGCCCAGAAGAACCTTGTCACACAGACATACTCAGACTTCCTAAGAGTCTCTGTTGCACCCTGTTTCAGTCTCTGGCTTTAATGGCATGGCTATTGAAACCCGGTTCTTAAAGGATATAAAAGTCTGTCACTGCTACCTCGCTGAAGGCAATAAAAAACACTTCCAGGAAGATTTATTATTATACCTGAAAATCTTACTTCACCTGCTGTGACCACAATTAATTCAATTACAGAGTGAACTCTGTGCCTCATATTCTGGCCTACCCTACAAACAAGTCTTGACCAACATCTGTCTCTCAGCACCCTAAAAGACAAGTTTCAGCATTATTCATCCCTTTCCAAAGGCCTCTATCTTTACATTACATCATAAAAATCTTTATCCAAAGTGGTTCTTGTATTAGGTCCCCCCTTGCAGATCCCTGTGCCCTCCTGAGGCCCTCAACTTCATTCATTCTGCCTTGCAAACACAACGGTTTGAACCAGTCAGGAATATTCCCTTAGATTCTCTTACCAGTAAAGTGGTCTTTATGGTGGCCATCATGTATGTTGGACATATCTCAGAACTAGCGAGTCTTCCTTAAATTCACAATGACAATGTTGTATTACATCCTAGACCAGGGGTTTCTAACCTTTAGGAGATATTCACTGTACCTACAGTAAGCCTTATAGGTACAAATTTTAGGTACAGTATACTTACAGTATAGGTATAGTCTGTAGGTAAAAGTAAACAAAATCAATTTACTACCACTTTAATGAATTCTTAAGGTAGACATCAGATTTTTTTGGTTCTAATTTTGAACTTTGTGTGCTCCATCCTTGAAAATAGTTGGTCACAAATTTAGATGCTGCCAAAAACTGATGACATGAATAAGGCTTGATTGTGAAGCGTGGGATATTTTTCTTTGGGCAGATAAGACTTATAAAAGTCCAGCAGAAAGGCACTGTCAATTTTTTCTTTGGTTGCATGTGTTTGCAAAGCGTAAAAGCATTTTTACAAAAAATTCCAAAAAAAATCTAAATTTTTAAGTAAGTTTCAAATTTTGTGTGGGGCCGCATGCATAGCCGTCTTGGGCTGCATGCAGCTTGTGGGCTGCAGGTTGGACACCCCTGCCCTAGACCATATGAACATTTGAACACTGTGAGTGTTTGGAACCACATATAAAAAAACAGTTACCTGCTTGTTACAAGTAGAGTATTTAAACAATATGCTGTGGTTTCCCTATTGTAGATATCAGGAAGCCTCCCGGCTTGAGCATCTTTGGAAACCTATGTCGTGTGTAATGCTTCTGTGGTATCACTAAGTGTGTTGACTACTATTGATTATTGGTCATACATACAGTCAGGGCCGCTGATAGGGGGGGACCACCAGTCCTCCTGTAGGGGGCCCGGACACACTGGGGGGCCCGAACAGCAGTCGGAATCGGTGCAGAGGGGCAATTGCAGAAGGATGCCCTGTGTAGCTCTTTGCAGCAGCTGGCTTTCAGCTGCTGCAGGGAGAGACACAGGGCATCATTACTGTAATTGCTCCCCCCACACCGATCCCCTCTCCCTATTCTGACTGCTTCTGATCCCCCCCCCGTGTGCCCCCGTCACTGTGCCACCCCATCCGTGACGCTGCCGGCTTCCCTATCCTGTAAAAAAAAAAAATTTAAACATTGTAATAAATAATTTTTAACAATTGTTAAATAAAATTTTATTTATACATTTTTTACAAAACGTATAAAAAACATTTAAAATAGGACTAATTCACAAAGGTTCTTTGTTATGTTTGTGTCCACTAATAATGATTTTCGAGTATTTTTTGTGAAAATATTGTGTTAATATATTCGGGGGGAGGGGTGCCTGTCAGGTAGGCTGTACGGGGCCCCATGATTTCTAACAGCAGCCCTGCATACGGTGTCTTCACCAGTTATTGGCCTGGTGTCTCTAGAAATGGTAGTTCCTCCTAGTGTTGCGGTCTCCAAACCACTAGCAACCCATATGGAAAAAGGCGGTTCTAGTGGGCCCATTCAGAAGTCAAGTTGCTCTGGCAAGATGGAAGGGAAATTCTGATATGTGTATTGAAAGGTATCAGGGGTGTCAGGGGAAACTCCAACTAGGAGAGCAATAGGAGATTTGAGAGCGGTAACAGGGAAGGTTGGTATGCGCAAAATAGGGGGATTGGGTGGATTATTCATTATCCGGTAGAGGCGAAGTTTGGAACCTTACTATAATGGGTAGGTGAGGGGGGTGGAAATGGAAAATGCAGAGATAAAGATGGAAAGATGGAAAGGAAGATGAGGGGGAGTGCCCTTCCTCTTCCGACCTGATAGTGTGTAGCAGCAATTTTTACTGAGATACTAATTGGGAATATTCATTAGTTGTTTGGAAGTGATGCCAACAAGACCATGTTTTCTGAATTTTGTCTTTGGCTTGATGTACCATTGCTTCCATTTCTGCAACTGTTTATGCGTCTGAACCATTCCACGATGGTTGGGGGATTGGTCGATTTCCAATGGGATGGAATACAAATTTTCACTGCGTTTAGTAGGTGTAAAGATAGGGATCAGTGATAATCCTTTTTAGGGATGGAGGAGTGGTGTAGAAGCATTTGGGCCGGGAAAAAATATATGTTGTAATTTGAGTAGTGAGGCAATGGACTTCTTTCCAGAAGGGTTGGAGTAGAGAACAAGACCATCAAATGTGTAGGAGTGAACCTTCTTTGTCAGAGCATCTCCAACAATTGGGGGGTACGGTAGGGAAAATTTTGTGTAGTCTAAAAGGGGTCTTGTACCATCTGGAAAAGACCTTGAATCCATTTTCCTGTGCAGAGACATTAATTGTCCCCTTATGGATATACGAGCAGATATTTTCCCAGTCCTCATCTGAGATGTTTATTGAGAGTTCCCTTTCCCATCTTTGGCTTGCTATGTTGGATCTTTGACTGTGGTCTGAGAACAGGAGGGAATACATATCTGAGATCAGGTGTCTCTGCAGTTCTTTTCTTGTACATAGTACTTCAAAGGGTGTGTGTTGTCTAAAATATTCAGGGCGTGTTTGAGGGTTATTCAAGAAATGTCTTAGTTGGACATACATCCAGAAGGGGAAGGAGCATCCTTGCATCTGAGCAGATAATGTGGATAGGGTTAGGAAAGTGTTCCTCGCAAAGAAGTGTTCAGCTCACACTTCGGAGTGCGGCCATACTTCTGATAGACCTGGTGGGAAATCCAGGTTGTTACGAATGGGCGTTAGTGGGCCCGGGGAGGAGGAGATTTAAATTTTTTTTGACATGCCTAATAAAGATTTGTAGCGTGTTACAGAGGGTGTTATTTTCATTCTAGCGGTATGTACAATGAGGCGGTCCATGGAATTTGATGTAATGGTATTGGGGAAAACATATATTGGATGTCTACCCATGCCTTGGTATGCAAATGCATGTTCCAGTCTATTATTCTTGCTAGCTGGCAGGCCCAGTGGTATTTAGCAATATCTGGAAAGCCTATGCCTCCTTTCAGGTTGGGTGAATATATCCTCTCAAAGCTTAATCTTGGGTCTGATTTACCCCACACAAAATCTGTGCAAGCTTTACGGAAAGGAGGCATAAAAGGGTTGTGGTAATCTTATGGGCACCTTGTAGTATGTATAATATTCTTGGGAGAATGTTAATTTTGACTATCGATGCTCTGCCAAACCATGAAAAAAGACCCCCCTGCAGACCATGACTTCAAAACATTTTTAATCTTTTGGAGGATCGGGAGGTAGTTTTTAGTATACATATCGGATAAATTAGAGGGTAGTTGGATCCCGAGATAGGTAATTGAGTCCTGACTCCATCTGAAGGGGAAGTTCGCTTGACATTGTGTGTATGTGTGTGTGTGTGTGTGTGTGTGTATATATATATATATATATATATATATATTTCAGAGCTTCTGATTTTGTAAAGTTTATTTGTAAGTTGGTCAAAGTTTTAAACGAGGCGAAACGTGGTTCGGTCAGAAATAAGAAGATGTCTTCGGCGACAGCAGCTAATTTATAGGTGTTCTTGGAGATTGTGACTCCTTTGTCAACCATTTGTGTATATTAATGGCTTTGATGGTGTTGTCTCTCGCCTCTCTGTCCAGTAGGAAGCCCACCTGATCTAGCATAATGAGTTTAGGCAGTAAGGGTAGAAGACGATTGGCATAAATTTTGAGGTCCACATTTATTAGGGAAATTGGTCGATTATTAGTGACAAGTGAAGGGTCTTTGTTCGCTTTTGAGTGATGTGTGCTGTGAGGAGGTCTCAGGGTGGGGGACTGTCGGGCGTAATGGAGTTGATTTTTTTCAAAGTTTTACCAGGTGCATGTTGAATCTTCTGCTGACTCAACTTTTAGCCGTAAGCTTCTGGCAGTCGCACTCTAAATCTGGGGTTTCTACCCCTGTTGCTTTTTGGCCTGTTAGCTAGCATTGGGCGAATGGTTCGAGCTAAGCAAAAGTTCGGCCTGAATACTGCCTGTTCGCCGGTTAAGCGAACACCCGAATTTGTGGGGAGCAGCACAATGCACTGCGTGCTTCATAGTGCATTCTAGGGCCCTAAATGAAGCCTTGCACCTGACTGTTGGTCAGGTACAAGGCTTTGCCAATTAAGGAACAGAGCACTGTCAGAGCCCTGATTGGGCAAAGTGATGATGACTTTCTCCAATTACAGCTCAGTGCTCATAATCCCATCCCACACTATAGAAGGTAACTTCCCATAGGAAGCTTTTGCATTGTGTTTGATAGCTTCCTGGAACACACAGCTGTTGATTAAGTCTGTTGATCTCATTTGAGCTCAATTCTTGGTGTTTTTATAAGAGCATAAATATTATTCTTTAAGCACTGGTTTTCATTTTGTAAGTTGTTGTTCTTCTCTGTGACATCGATGTGCCCCCAAAACATTCAGAGCAACAAAGTACATGGGATGACAATATAATCCCATGCCAAGGATGTGTCTACTATCAGACAGACACACCAAGGGGCTTGCCAAATATATATGACCCTCAAATTATAGAGAAGTCATATATTGCACAGTTTGCATATATCAGTTGTTACACCATATCTCCCACAGCATCTGAACACCCCAAAGGTAGCATAACAAGTATCCCATCAATCTTTACTCACGGTGTGCCAGTATGTTAAGCGAAGAAAGTAGTAGTCAGGGCCTGGACTTGAACCTGGGACCTGAGCTGTGTCTGGTAATGACTCTTCTTACTGAGCTACCAGAGACATTGGACAACCCTGCCTTGTACCTTGACTTCTTGCTGAACCTTAAACTCTGCTCCTCCCATGAACTTCCTGATATAAGCCATGTCCTTGTACTTCCTCTTTTCCAGATTATTGTGCTTTCTCATCCAGTATCTTGCTCTTGTCTTCCCTGCTGCCATCTATATTTTGTTACCACTAGTTATCGACCCTTGGCTTGTTCCTCGACTACGCTTCTGCCTGATCCCAACTTGCAACTACTCGTTACTGAGCTTTTGGCATGTTTACTAACCACTCTTCTGTTTGATTATTACCTGCCTACTGGCCCGGCTTTCTCTAAAAATATAGAATCAATAGAATACTCTCTTATTAGTCCTGTAGGAGGAAGAAAACAGGAATTATACTAGTAAGGAGTGTATATATATATATATATATATATATATATAGCCTTTTGTCATGTGGGGGCTAGTGAGTTATCTTCTAAAATGGTATAAAAAAATGTGATAAGTAGATTATATGCATATTTATTTTTTTGATCACAAGAGAAGTTGGAGATTTTTTTTTTTCTCTGATGGGGATTGACATGCATTGGAATTCAATGTGTTTGATTCCTTATGCATAATAAATACAGTGAACATTGTGGGAAAGAACAACATTACGGTTGCTAATAAACTGACAATACATATGCATTATACATATGCATTATACTTGTCTATACCAGCAGGTGGCGCTGCAGTATTATAGTGTGTATCTATGATATCATGTAATGGGAGGAAGTACTGTTTTTCCTCTGTGTGTACTTGTTTTATTCAGTTCCTGTTCTCATGCTGTAAAGACATGTTCTGCAATTCTCCATGAAAGCAAAGCATATTTCTATAAACAAGAAGCTTCTTGCGCATTATTTTAATACTTTGACAACAAACATGAGCTACAGAGAGTGATAACATTGTAAAAACAAATAATCTCCCATTTATTAATCTTGTCTCATACCCATACAGATGCTGGTGCAGCTGCTGCAATACTACCAATATCAAGTTCCAGCACGCTATTGTATCAAATATCAGACAGTTGGCAGGCAGGTTGTACTGCCACTGAATTTTGCCCAGGCAAACACTTGCTAGATATGATATGGCCATCGAATGTGTGTGCATGGGCTAGCACAAAGGTATTCCGTAATAACAACAAAACACACCATATATCATTCAAAATATTTATTTATTGGAAATAATTTGCCACGGTGTTATCCAAAAAGGGGGGTTAATATTTTGAGATTATAAATTTAATAAATATAAATATAAAAAAGGCCATCTCGGCTAAAATATATTTAAAACAAAATTAAATGGTGTCCATCCAGCCAATGCTGGACGACTATTCCCCCACTAGGATAACAACATGACTTGCTGAAAAACGGGAGGGTGGGTGGGCGCTGGGGTCCGGTCCAAATGGTCTGAGGAGACATAGCTTCAGGCCCTTTTATAGGCTCTTCAGTTCAGGTTACAGTAAAACCGCCAAATTACACCAATCAGCTGCTCCATTAACCTAGCAAATCCCATGGCTGTTGCTGCCCAGGGAAACTGCAGTGACCAATAGCAACCTGTGAATAGATAAAGCACAGCAGACTGCGGGTCCCCCTTTGAGCTATCCCATGTTGGTCCAGCATATTGCTAAGACCTTTCATACTCTTCTGGCCTGCTGCAGAGAATCCTGGAAGCCAGGTTACCTAACTACGAACCACTGCAGGACATGTGCCAGTTAAAGCAAGTGTGAGGAATTTCTCTGACAAAGGGTGGACAGCAGATTGGTGCCATTGTCACACATGACCTTGCTTGGCACAAGATGGTGTCAGGTTGGCCACCTTTCAGCCTGTCCCAGAACTTCTGTGGAGTCACCAGAGAAGCCATTGAGGATGAGGGGTTAGAGGTTACTGCCTTTTTGCTATCGCCAAGGTGAAAGACATGGGGCACCACCATCATTTTAGCGGTGGGCCTCATCCTTCCCAGCTGCCAGCATATTTACCCAATGGGCCATAAATAAGATGTAATATTCCTGCCTATACCTTGTGGGCCATGTTTCTGTGGTCATGTGGAGTATGCCACTGATTGTGTGGTCCAGTATGATGAAGACATTACCTTCTACATGCAAGATGGCCTTCTGGGCAAAAAAAATGTGTGGCTGGGTACCTGTCATTGTACTACAGCAGAAGCCCTAACCTTGTGGAAGCAGGCCCATTCCACAAGCAAGAATGGGAGTAGCTGTAAAACCAGCATTCTGTTAAACTGACATTGAGGCACTGGGCATTGGAGGACAAATTATTCTTCCACTCCTGTTTGCAGTGGGTGCATATGGAGAATGCTCTGAATGGGGGAAGAGGTGCAAAGTGAGGAATGAGAAGGAGAAGTTGTTTATGCTTGTTGCCAGGAATCATGAGGTGCTGGCACGGAGGGTTATGCCTCAGGCTCTAATCATGTGCTTCAAAAAAAAAAAAGGGCCGCCAATGGATGTTAAGCTGTTATGTGATATGTAACATGTAAAGGTGTAAGCACTTTAGGTCAAAATACATGTTTTGTGAACTTTTTCAATGTAAAGCCTTATGTTGTACAAATGTTTTTTTTTTTTATAAATTCTATGACCTTTAAAAGCTCACAATGAGTCTCAATTATTAAAACCATAGAGAGAAAATTAACATAAAAGAGGGGTTGTTGCCCATAGTGACCAATCAGAATTCTTCTTTAAAGCAGTGATAAACTCTAGGAATAAAAAAAAAGAAGAAGAAACCCCCCCCTGCAAGGAAATATCATATTGTGCTAGTATGCATCGCAGACTTATCTTAAAATGGAGCCCTCCAGCAGTGGGCTGTCACTGCTGCAGAGGCTTTCATCTTCACTCGCTCTTCCTTCTGGGTTCGCAGACTCTAGCTGTCTGACTGGCTGAGCCAGAAAGCAGGGGATTCTCCGCAGTGGCACACAGCTCTGAAGGAGCGTCACGAGTATGCTATTCCTTTAGAGCGCAAGCTGCTGGTGACGTCATTGGCTGCTGCTGGCTATAATATCTCCTAAACAGTGCAGGTTTATGCGATATTAATTTCACCTACAGGTAGGCTTTATTATAAGCTTACCTGTAGGTAAAAATACAAACAGAGGGTTTGCTACCACTTTAACTTTCCATGAATGTGATTTGATTGCAGTCACCAACAACTTCACTTCTGTGATCAACTTTTCACTCCAGTTACGCTTAAAAAATATTTAACCCCTTTCTGTTTGAAATGCTCGCTATCTTTTGTGATGGAATATCGGGCAAGATTTGGGGAAAAAAAAAATAGCTATCCCATATTATGGATGATAGTAAAGTAATTTATTATGAATACAAATGTGCTTTGGTGTAGTTTATTGTGTGTTTGAAATAATTTTTAGAGCTATAGAGTTATATATTGTTATAATAAAATGCAAATATTGTAGTAATGTCTGCCACATTTTACAAATGTAGTTTTTATATTTGAACGGTCTGTTATAAATAGCACACTATCAGGGTTTAAAGTGCAGGATCCTGTAAGAACGAACCACATTTCCCTGAAATGGGTGAACTGAAATAATTGAAACTTATATTCTGATTGGTTGTGGTATATTAGTGGAATTTGTAATTAGCTTTGAGTTAGCCTGTAAGTGCATTATTTTTTAGTATTCACCATACGTCCAAAAGTATACTTGTGCAACTGGCTTTGTCCTTAAGAAAAAGTCCTATTTCCATTTTGCCAGTGAGGGAAAACAGAGGAACAAGTAACACAGGAACAGAAACAGATGTACACATTTTAGTCCGTTGTAAAACGGATGTAGGACACATTCCACAGCACCGAACACCTACAGCTGGAAATCTTTCAATGCTACATCTCTGCTTGGCACAAGGAGAGAAAATACCAGCTGGATGGATTCACAGGGATTTATAATAATAATGCAGAGTGCAAAATCTAGAGCAACTCTGCACAGAAACCAATCAGATTCCAGGTTTTATTGCCAAAGCTTAATCGAACAAGCTGAAGTTAGAAGCTGGTTGGCTAACATGCACAGCTGCACCAGATTCTGAGTGCACCAGTTTTAGTAAATCTACCCCACAGTGTTCAGCAGGAACAACATGTTTAGGACCATATGTGCTCAGACATTTTCCCTAAACACAGAATTTATGTGTTCTGGGTATACACTCCTGTATGCGTATGACCCTAAACACACATATCAATTGGTACAGCATCCACTGCGTTCAGCCACCATATTTTAGCCTTTTATTGATTTTGACAGGTAGGAGGGTGGATGCTGCACCTGTGGCTCCAGGGCACCTGAAAATGGCAGGATTTGATGCACAGGGGCTAAAATGCTTGTGTGCATGTAGCCCTACTGTTACCCTATTAGCCTCTGCCAATCCCATGGTACTGTCCCTCATCTAATTTTTCTTTCACTCCTGCTACACACTGCTCTGATGACCCTTAATTAGGGATGGGCAAACGGTTTGGCCTGAGCATGCGATCAGACCAAACTTTGGCTGTTTGGATGTTCGCTGAACAACCGAATTATAGGGTTCTTCTACCATTTGTTCACCCTGCCGAATGACCACAATGCATTGTGCCGCCGCACAGTGCATTGAAAGCCCTGATTGGCTGAAGCAATGAAAGCTTCGCCCAATCACGGCACAGAGCACTGTCAGAGCCATGATTGGACGCTGTCATGATGACTGTATCCAATCAGGATCCATTGCTCTTAATCCCACCCAACACTATAAAAGTATTCTTTCTATTGCTGCCATTTGTAGTGTGATAGCTGCGTGGAGAGAGATAGAACAGGGCTCTGTTCAGTGCTATCAGACAGTTATGCCGCATACACACGGTCGGAATTTCTGACAACATGTTCGATGGGAGCTTGTTGTCGGAAATTCTGACCGTGTGTAAGCTCCATCGGACATTTTCCGTCGGACCTGGATCTCAAATTTTCTGACAACAAAATCCGTTCTCGTAAATTCTGATCGTGTTTACACAATTCCGATGCACGAAGTTCCACGCATGCTCTGAATCAATTACGACACGGAAGCGCTTGGTCTGGTAAAACTAGTGTTCCTTATGGAGATAGCACATTTGTCACGCTGTAAATTTTTTAATCTTTTAAATGCAGCGCATTCTCTTCTTCTTTAGAAAAGTAGAATAATGAAGTTGTTTTGCTGCTGATATTCACACAGAGTTCTGAAAAATGATTTCTTTATTATTTCCCGCAATCTCATTAATATTTTTTTTTTTTTTCGTCAGATCTCCATAATAATGCTTTTCATTTTTTTTTATATTGTTTTTTTTTTCCCCTGCTTTTTTTTTTCTAGTGTGCTCCATAATATTGTTTTTCATTTTGTGTGTCAAGTTACCACAACACCATTATTATCTTGTATTTTTTGAACCTCAAGGAGGTTGGTTTGTGTTGGTGTCCCTTGTTAATTTGACATTGTATTTAGGAAATGTATCTTCCTAAAAAAGAGCTTCCTGATGACGCAAAATTAAGTTGCGAAACGCGTAGAGGCTGCTGGGTAATTCGCAAACACGTCACTTCCGGTATAGGCGGCTCAGGCGAGGAAGAGGCTTGGAGCGCACACAAACTGAAAACAGCATAGAGACACCAGCGACAGGGTCTCACATACACACTGCTGGAGACGCTCAGTGCCAGCGCAAGGCACCTTAACATAGTGGAGCATATGCGATCCCCCAAACCAGGAAATAGCAGGCTGTAAGGACCTACAGACAGGAGTGGTTATCCAGAAATAAACCAAACGCCCCATACTCACCTCTATGTGGTGAGTGACCCATTGCATAACAGGTGGTGGATTCACTAGAAGGACCTGCACACTAAATTATTTAAAATATAGAAGCACTTCAAAACACGGTGGTGTCACGAATTGGAACTTCTTGTTTTTGTTTTTTATATATTGTGTTGTATGCTCAAGTATCTAATGCTCTAAACCATTGACGCTACCACTGGCCCATACCAGAGTATACATAGTCTGTAGTATATAAATGAACACACCTATGTACATATATTTTTTATTTTTTAAAACACTGTTATAAAATATTTTCTTTGGCACACATGATTGTTGCAATCTGGAATTTGAGATTGCAAAATAGCACAGAGCACTTTTCTATATAGCACTTTAAATTATACAAAGGGGTGGTAAAAACACACCATTAATAATTGTAATGTTTTCTGGCTTCATATAGCTAGGGAATCACTATAATAAGAGTTAGAGATTGCATAAACAGTATAGAGCAATCTTTTTATATATAGCACCTTTAAAGCAACAAAGGGGGGTAAAAATTGGGTAACAGCACTAATAATAAAGGGTGGCGCGGTTTTCTTTTCTTATCACATTTTCTTACAAAGTCACCAATAGGTGAATATTGTTCACAAAACTGCTGCACACCAATATAAATAGAATTACGAAATTTAATAATTGGCACCGGTATCTCACATATACCTTTATCTAGGAAATGTACCTGCCTACTCACAAACAAACTGTCCTTTTTTAAGTAAAACACAAGTATTTGTGAATACAAAATAGCCTATTATTATGGGTCATAATAAAATAAAGAGGAAGGCAACGCTGGAGAAACTGGTGAAATTGGTGAAACCTTTGTACCCCAGGGCACACATCAACTATTTTACGGCCAAAATTGGTAGCATGAGGAGTCCATATAACAGTGAGCACAATCCGGTCCCGGACTACAAGAGATCAGGAACAGCAGCAGATGACATACATGTCCCCAGGCTTTGGTCATACAACAGCCTGCATCTTTTGTCAGACCAGACTGAACCCAGGCCATCACACTCTTGTCTTCCTTCCACTCTTCCTTCCAGGCTTGCTTCCAGGCTGTGTTTTTGGAGTTGTTGCAGGAGGTGTAGGAGGAGGAGGAGGAGAATGGTCAAACTCACACAGGTGGGTTTTGGTTGTGAGTTGGCCCCTCAACCACTTATTTAGGGACAGATACATAATTTCCTCACAGATGAGGTGTTGGCCCACCTCCATTTCCTGCATTTTGCATGCAGCTATGGAGGCAAAGGGCTCTTAAAGAGTGGGGGTGGTTTTGAGGGCAGCATTAGCCTCCCGAATAAGCCCAAGTGCTGCCTCCTCCACGTTACTCCCCTTCCTGTGCCTTTTGGTTGGAAGGCGGAGGGGAGGGACCTGGGATTCAGTCAGGCTACTGGGCCAGGCCATCTCCTGGCTGCCACTTTCCCCCGCTACCTCCTGGCTGACACATTCCATAGCCTTCTCCTGGCTGCCACATTCCACACCCTCCTCCTGGCTGAGGCTTTCCTGTGTATAAAAAGGGACATCATTTTAGTTTTTTATTCATCAATCACACACAATTTTCAGCTCATGACTGTTGCAAATTGAATGTTAACAAATAGAAAAGAGTATCATTCTGACCCCAGCATTCTTTGGTTGGGGGGAGGGAGGGTCCCAAATGATTTTGGGACCCAAAAAAATAGCCTCTGGCACTCTGCATGAATTTAAGGACACAAATAACATCTGTATACATTTTAGGGGGTGTTTACTGCAAGTTTAACGCTGTATATTTCATTGCGTTACTGCAAGTTTAACGCTGTATATTTCATTGCGTTACTGCAAGTTTAACGCTGTATATTTCATTGCGTTACTGCAAGTTTAACGCTGTATATTTCATTGCGTTACTGCAAGTTTAATGCCATATAGTTCTGTGCATTACTGTAAGTTTAACGCCATATAGTTCTGTGCGGTACTGAAAGGTTAACGCTGTATATTTCATTGTGTTACTGCAAGTTTAACGCTGTATATTTCATTGTGTTACTGCAATTGTATTTAACGCCTTATAGTTCTGTGCGTTACTGCAAGTTTAATGCTGTATAAATATATTTCATTACATTACTGCAAGTTTAACGCCAAATATTTCATTGCATTACTGCAAGTTTAATGCCATATATTTTATTGCATTCCTGCAAGTTTAACGCCATTTATTTCATTGCTTTATTGCAAGTTTAATGCCATATATTCCATTGTGTTACTGCAAGTTTAACGCCATATAGTTCTGTGCATTACTGTAAGTTTAATGCCGTATAGTTCTGTGCATTACAGCAAGTTTAACGTTGTATATTTCATTCCGTTACTGCAAGTTTAACGCTGCATATTTCATTGTGTTACTGCAAGTTTAACGCCTTATTGTTCTGTGCATTACTGCAAGTTTAATGCCATATAGTTCTGTGTGTTACTGCAAGTTTAACGCTGTATATTTCATTGCGGTACTGCAAGTTTAACGCCATATAGTTCTGTGCGTTATTGCAATTTTAATGCTGTATATTTTATTCCGCTACTGCAAGTTTAATGCTGTATATATTTAATTGCGTAACTGCAAGTTTAACACCATATAGTTCTGTGTGTAACTGCAAGTTTAACACCGTATATTTCATTGCGGTACTGCAAGTTTAATGCCATTTAGTTCTGTGCGTTACTGCAAGATTAACGTTGTATAGTTCTGTGCGTTACTGCAAGTTTAACGCCGTATATTTCATTGCTTTACTGCAAGTTTAACGCTGTATAGTTCTGTGTGTTACTGCAAGTTTAACGCTGTATAATTCTTTGCGTTACTGCAAGTTTAATGCTGTATATTTCATTGCGGTACTGCACGTTTAAGGTCATATAGTTTTGTGCGTTACTGCAAGTTTAACACTGTATAGTTTTGTGTGTTACTGCAAGTTTAACGCTGTATATTTCATTGCGTTACTGCAAGTTTAACGCTGTATATTTCATTGCGTTACTGCAAGTTTAATGCCATATATTTCATTGCAGTACTGCAAGTTTAACACCATAAAGTTCTGTGCGTTACTGAAAATGTAACGCCATATATTTAATTGCGGTACTGCAAGTTTAACACCGTATAGTTCTGTGCGTTACTGCAAGATTAACGCTGTATAGTTCTGTGCATTACTGCAAGTTTAATGCGTATATTTCATTGCGTTACTGCAAGTTTAAGGCTGTATAGTTCTGTGCGTTAATGCAAGTTTAAGGCAACCGTAAGGGCTCACCCCCCACCCACTGGGCACAGAGATGAAATACTCTACAAGAAAGTGCCATGATGGAGCCCACCTTCCTACCCAGAAGCCCTCTCCTGAACACCATATTTAGTAGAGTTTCTTGTGAAGTAGCTACTTCAGCTTCCAGTAAAGTAGTGGCGTTAGGAATCTGGGGAAAAAATCGCCAATGTATAAAGGACAGTTAAGACGCAAAAAAAATAGGAGAGCAAAAATGGAAGTGCTAGTCCCCCCTTCATAATGATCAGTTTTAGTACAGCCAAAGAGACTCTGGGGGTACGATAACCCCACAAAAACCCACTACAATGGAGTCGGGAGAATTCAAAAGAATGTACAGAAATTTAGGAAGAAAGATCATCTTAAACAGGTTTATTCGTCCCATCAGTGTAAGCGGCAGAGTCTGCCATTTCTGCACTCTTTCTCGAAAAGCCCCTATAATCGGCGTCAAATTGGGTTCCAGAAACTGAGAAATTGGGAGCTGCACTTCAACCCCTAAATATTTAAATGAGTTAGACAAAGGAATGGGACAGTCCGAGGAGACCACTACTGCATCATCAATGGGAAATAGGGATGACTTTGTCCAGTTAATTTGAAACCCAGAATAGTCTCCAAACTCCTAGATCAGCCGAAAACGAGGGACCCAGATCCTGCAGATACAAGAGCATGTCATCTGCATATAGGGAAACATTCTCCTCCAACTGCCCCACTCAAAGACCAGACAAGCTAGTACTAGATCTCAGCTTAGCTGCCAGGGGTTCTATGGCCATAGCGAACAGGAGGGGAGGCAGTGGGCATCCCTGCCTAGTCCCACGGGAGATAGGAAAGGGCTCTGAAATAATACAGTTAACCTGCAATCTGACCAACGGTTCTGTATACAGTAGTTTCACCCAGGAGATAAAGACAGGCCCAAATCCAAAGGTTTCTAGAAGGCAAAACAGGTATGCCCACTCCACTGAATCAAAAGCCTTCTTAATATCTAAAGAGGCCACTACCCTTGTTCCGGAATTGTCATGTTCAGTTTGAAGGTTCACAAAAAGTCTCCTGACATTTATCTGAGCACATCTCCCCTGGATAAATCCTGTCTGATCCGCATCAACCAACTTTAGGATAACTGTAGTCTCCCAGCAATAATTTTAGCTAGAATCTTTGTGTTCACATTCATTAACGAGATCAGACCGTAGGAGTCACACTCCCGATGATCTTTTTCCCCTTTAGGAATGAAAACCACCAAAGCTTATCCCCTAGAGGGTGGCAATCTACCATCCGACCTGGCCGTAGCAGACGGGGTGCTAAACTATTCCTGAAAGTGTGCTACCACTCTGAGGGGAGACCATCAAGACCTGGAGATTTTCGAGGAGCAAAGGAAGAGATCGCCCCCTTCCCCTCCTCGACAGTGATATCCGCTTCCAAAGCAGCACTGTCTTCATTCGTCAACACAGCTAACTCAATATTAGCTAGATAGCTTTCCAATGCATCTCCCCCTGCAGAGGCACACAACACATAAAGCTCCCTATAAAATTGAGCAAAGATTTGCAGGATGTCAGCCGAGGCTCATACCTCAGATCTGTGCCTATCATACACAATTTTTATATATATACAGGGACGTACTCCGGTCTTTCTAAGTACACCAGAAGTCTGCTATTCTTGTCCCCAAACTCAAATATGCGCCTCCTCTGTGCATGTCTAAGTTTTGTGGTCTGGTCAGTCAGAGCAGGACGGTATACCCTAGTTTTGTCCTGTAGGGTCAGTAATCTCTCCCAACTGTTTTTTGAACCGCTCACCTCCGCTATAAACACCCCTCTCAGAGTGGCTTTAAACACCATATTTTTAATTGCGTTACTGCAAGATTAAAGCTGTGTAGTTCTGTGCATTACTGCAAATTTAATGCCGTATATTTCATTGCATTGCTGCAAGTTTAACGCCATATATTTAATTGCGTTACTGCAAGTTTAACGCCATATAGTTTTGTGCGTTACTGCAAGTTTAACGCCGTATATTTCATTGCGTTACTGCAAGTTTAACAATGTATATATTTTATTGCGTTATTGCAAATTTAACGCCATATAGTTTTGTGCATTTGACGCAGTATATTGCAGTATATTATAGTGTATGTATGGAGTGTGTCTGTGTAGTGAGTGCTCAAATTAAAGTGCACCAAACACCACTTTCCATTGATTAAAATGCATCCACGTACACATTTACAAATCTTCATTACATTTTGTTAATAAGTTTCCCCACTCCCCCCATCATGCCTGGGAGGACAGCAAGGAGAGGCAGACTTTCCCATGGCACTGTAAGGGGGCTAGCAGCATATGTGTCCACAGGCAAAGGTGGATGTGGTCAGTCCTCAGGCAGGTCATCATTTCCTCTGTTTAGTGATGTTGCCCGTGCTATCCAGCCACAGCATGCAGATGAGGTGGTGGACTGGTTTACTAAACCATCCTCATTCTCCTCATCCACTGTCACCCAAGCAGAGACTAGTTTGCAGTCCCCTGCAGCTGCCAGAGTGTCAAAACCTGCCTACTTGTCCACAGATATTGCTGCATCAGGCATGAAGGAGTCAGCTGAGTTATTTGAATACAGCATCAGCCACTTGCCCCTTGATGATGCACAGCCAATACTCGATTCAGATGTTGGTTCTGAATCTGAGGTTGAGGAAGGCAGGAACATGAGCCTACATAGAGGAGAGAACACTCATACACAAATTGGCATTCGTGTTCCCCCAGTTGCAGAGTATTGCCAAGTTGTGTCCAGTGGTAATGCGGATGGAGGAGATGATGATGATGATGATGAGGTCACTGACTCAACTTGGGTGCCGGATAGAGCAGAGAAGGAAAGTGAGACACAACCCCAATGAGGCACCGATCATGGAAGAGTAGAGAGCAGCCACCCTATTCCATCACATTGTGGAGCTGTTATCTCCAGGGCCAATTTCCCCCAGTTCAGCTGTCTGGGCCTTTTTTAGTACATGTGCAGCTATTTGAAAACTTTGTCTCAAGCACATCAAGCGTGGCAAAAACACCAACCATTTGGGTACCACATGACAAGGCATTTAACCTCCCACCACTCAGCCCGATGACAAGAGCACCTAAAAGCCACACAAAAGGGGCACCAATCTGTCCCGCCTCCTTACTCACCTCGGTCTGTCCCTGCTATACGTTATGACCTCTCAGCAGCCTCCACTGACAGGGATGATAGTATAGTGCAGGGTGTCCCAGGTCCTTGCAGCACATCTGCCAGCAGCACACCACCAACTGTAGACTACAGCCAGCAAATTTCTCTGCCCCATCTGCTGCAGCAGAAATGCAAGCTTGTCAAAGCTGCTGACTCTACAACTTCTGCCTTTCTGCCTTGTGGATTCTGCCCCCTTCTGTGAATTTTCAGAATGTGCTGTACCACAATGGCAGGTTTCCAGTCGCTATTTCTTTTTACGTAAGGCGAATGGCTCTCTACCATCATGTGAAAGGTAGATGTTATGGCATCATTGGGCAAGGCAGTCAGCCGCAAAGTCCACATTACTACTGACATGTGGTCCAGCAAGCATTTGCAGGCACGATATATTTTGTTCACAGCACACTGAGTAACTCTGCTCGCAACTAGGAAGGATGCAGAACAGGGTCCATGCTGCAGCTTGTTGTGCCCCCACGTCTTCATACAGCTGGTGATGATGCAAGATTTTTCAGCTCTACCCCCTCCTCCTCCTCCATGCCCTCCTCCTGCTGAATTGTCCTATGAACCTCAAATACCCCTAAACGTTCAAAGGGCTATTCAATGAGTCAGACTAAAAGGTGGCATGCAGTGCTTTAGCTGGTGTGTCTAGGGGACAGGAACCACACCGGAGCAGAGATTCTTGCAGCTCTGCAGGGACAGGCCCAGAGGTGGTTCACGCCAGCTGGAGCCAGGAATGGTGGTGTGGCACAAACCTCCTGTCCGCCCTTAGACAGGGAAAGTTGACACGTGCCATGCCTGGCACATGTCCCCAATTTGGTGGTGCAGCATTTCCTAAATAGGTACCCAGGGTTGGAAGATCTACTAAAGCAGCCCAAAAGAGTCTGTAGCCATTTTAGGCGGTCATTCACAGCCAATGCTCAATTGGCAGAAATTCAGAGTGAATTTCACCTGCCCGTAAACCGCCTGATTTGAGACATGACCACCAGGTGGAACTCGACTTTGGCAATGCTGCAGAGGCTGCACATGCAACAGAGGGCCGTCAAAGCCAATGGCTGCTCATAAAGGATGCATGGACTGTACTGTCACCATTTGAGGAGGCCACAGGATGGTGAGTCGTGACAATGCACAATCCCTGTTGTGTTCCTCCTGGAGCAGACTCTGCATAGCATTATGGACAGGGCACTCAAGGCAGAGCAGCGGGATGAAGAGGAGGACTTCCTTTCCTCTCAAGGCCCACTTTATGCAGACATCATTGTTCCTATGCCACAGAACAGAGATGAGGAGGATTCTGTCAGTTTTGGAGGCATTGAAACAGAAGAAGACATACGTCAAACAGTAAGAGATGGTTTTCCATCCGCAAAACCCTTGGAAGCAGTACGTGGCTGGGAGGAGGCAGTTCCAGTTACTATAATCCTCAGTGACCCCAGAGGAGTCTTGTCAGGGAAATAGGCACATATCTATGTGCAATTCTACAAGGATGGTGAACTGGCATAGGCAAGGCCACACTGACGCGCATCAGAGCACAAGGATGCGCAGCATCACAACCAGACGGATGCACGGCGCGGTTATCAGGCAAACGCACATGCACAACTTGTGATAGGGGCGCCACTGCCTATTTAAACTCACTGCTGACAGTTGCACATTGCTGGTTTATCGTCAGCTTCCCCTGCGTTCCTGTGCCTCATAACTCCTGCTTATCTGATCTCCTGTGTACCAACCCAGCTTGTCTGACCTGCTCCTTCTGATTCCTTGGCTTGACCTCCCGGCTTGTACCTGACTTCCTCCTGCTTTCTTCCTGCATCTGACCCCTGCCTGACTAACGGACTCCGCCTATTCCTGTCTCCTGTGCTAAAGGCCCAGCTGCTCTTTTGATCTCGGACTGTGTTGCTGTGTTTGACCCCTGGCCTGGCTCCTGACTCTGCTACCTGAACATCCCACTGGTCCCCATCCACTGGACCTCTTAAGCACTCCTGCTTCCAGTAACTTTGCCTGTCCAATCAAGTTTCTGGCAACCAGCTTCACCAACCAGGCAACCCGTGCTTCTGTGGGCACCACATCCCTGTGTCATCCCAGCATCTCGGCCTCCTACCAAGTTCTGGACAAGTCTGCTTCTCATGCCTCCGCAAATTTGCGGGGCATGGGCTCCCTTATGCTTCAAGGCCTGCAAAGGGACCCAAGAATACGTGGCATAAAGGAAAAGGATCACTATTGGTTGGCAACCCTCCTTGACCACTGTTATAAGGGGAAAGTCTCAGAACTCATCTCGTCCCCACAGAGAGTGCAGAAGATTAAATCTCTTGAGGACACCTTAAAGAGACGTTTATAGAATGCTTTTCCCGACTCTGGTAGGTTGCAGTGTAGTGGAAAATGTAGTTCTGTTGGTCAGGAGAGAAGCGGTGCTTTCCGAACAGGCATTTAGTGCTGCTGGAGGTTTTGTTACTGATCATAGAACATGTCTGTCCACAGACTCCGTGGACCATCTGACTTTTATCAAAATGAATCAGTCCTGGATTACCAGCAACTATGAAGCCCCTGATGCCAATGTCACTGATAAAGCATTTTTGGGATGTGAAATCTCTGCAGTACTTCTAGACTGCCTAGTGTTGAGGGTGTTGATTTCATCTGGAAGAATGTTTTTGGTGTAGGTTTCATTGGCACAATTAACACCCAAAGACCAATTTTTACGCACCTGCTTGACAGGTGCATTTCATTATATTTTTTGACAGCAAGGCCAATTTTTGCTTTCATCAAGAGTACCTCTATAGGTTTATGGTGTAAAGGTGCCACCGACACCCAAAGAACAATCTTTCCACACCTGTTTGACAGGTGCATATAATTGCAATTTTTGACAGGAAGTCCAATTCTTGCTTTCATCAAGAGTACCTCTATAGGGTTACAGGGTGAAGGTGCCACCATCACCAAAAGAACAATTTTTCCGCACCTGTTTGACTGGTGCATATCATTACAATTTTTGACAGCAAGGCAATTCTTGCTTTCATCAAGAGTACCTCTATAGGGTTACAGTGTGAAGGTGCCACCGACACCCAAAGAACTATTTTTCCACACCTGTTTGACAGAAGTAGAAATCCAAAGTCTGTGGTAGAGGTACCAGAATTTATCCAAAGAATCTCTAATCTTGTTCCCAGTGCACTACATTGTGGCCTCATCATACAGACAGGCTCCCCAAGCCATTGCTTACAAAATATTTTTTTGAGCTTTATAAATGCAATTATTGCTGCAGCAGCTTCTATACACAGTACATATGTGCCATTTACAGGTGAACTAAGGGGACCCCCCAGCACTATATTGAAAGGAATTTTTCATTTTTATACTTTCACTTTAACCACTTGCCGCCCGCTCACCGTCAAATGATGGCGGGCGGTGCGGCTCTCATTCTGGGATGCCGTCATTTGACAGTGTCCCAAAACGGCCGCTCTCACGCTCCCGTGGGGGCACACAGCGCAGTGATCGTGGCCTTGCTGTGTTGCTAGGACACGATGTGATCCCGATCTCTGTAAAGAGCCATGCCCATGGCTCTTTAACCATGTGATCGGCTGTGTCCAATCACAGCCGGTCACATGGAGATGGCGGTATTCCGCGCTCTTCGCCTCACACTGACAGAGTGTGTGGCGTGGAGAGCCGATCATCAGCATCTCCTCGCAGAAAACATGTAATCAGGGCACTGATCATCAGAGCCCTGATTACATTATAGCGCCACCAGTGTCACCAATCAGTGCCACCAATCAGTGCCCACCAATGCCCACCAGTGCCAGCAATCAGTGCCCATTAGTGATGCCAGTCAGTGCTGGCTATCAGTGCCGCCTATCAGTGCTGCCCATCAATGCCCATCACTGCTGTCCATCAATGCCCATCAGTGTTGCCCATCAGTGCCAGCCATCAGTGCTCATCAGTGCTGCCTATCCATGCCGCCTATCAGTGCCCACCAGTGCTGCCTATCAGTGCCAATCAGTGCCACCTATCAGTTCCCATCAGTGCCACCTGTTAGTTTAGTTTTTTCACAAAAATTGGAAAAATTTAAAAAAGAAAAAAAAAATGTGGAATATTTTATTTTAACGTGATTAATAAAATATTTTAGGACGGTGTTCAAATATTTTCCAAATCATTTCTAAAAAAAATGTATGATATCAGATTATTCTAATTTCTGTGCACTGAGTGAGGACAAGCAAGTCCTAGATAACAAACTGAACCCTCTAATGCAAGAGCAGTATGCATTTCTTCCTTTAGGAGGTGCTGTGCTGCTATTGTAACAAGAAAACGTTTCAGTTTTGCTTTTGCATGTTAGTGGGTGTGTTTGGTTTGATCTGTCCTCTTTACTAGGCCTCAAAAGCATTGGAAGAAAATACAGAGCAACAAAAAGGACCTGAAAGTATATACTTAATTAAAAAAGGTAAGAGTGTACATTTATCTGATTCTGAATCCAGAAAACGGAATCATTTTGCTACATTAGTTTATCTTTATAAACTTTTGTGTAAATAATAATTTAATTACCAGTAATCTGGTTCTTCCCCCACCCCCACACACAAAGTAGTCATTTTTTATTTTTTTTATTTCCTACTCCTCTCAGAAAAATGGTGAGACCAACATCTAGCATATGGAGGCATTTTCACATTACAAGTTCTTCTGAAAAGAAAAATGTGATTTGCAAATATTGTCAGATGAAATATGCATTTCCAAATGCTACCAGGATTACAAAACACATTCTTGTATGCAGAGGCGGCTCTAGGCTTTGTGAGGCCTTAGGCAAACCTTAGACATGAGGCCCCACTCACTCCCATAACTGAAAAAAATATTTAAGCGATAGAAATTACTGCAGAAAAGACCGCAGACATGATACAAGAGATGGTCAGAGACCGCAGACATGATACAAGAGATGGTCAGAGGCCGCAGACATGATACAAGAGATGGTCAGAGGCCACAAACATGATACAAGAGATGGTCAGAGACTGCAGACATGATACAAAAGATGGCCAGAGGCTGCAGACATGATACAACACGGTAACACCACATTGCTGCAACAGCCACCCAACACTAGAGCCACAGATAATCCCGCCATACACTCCTCTGCCCCCTACTACAAGCAGGAGAAGCTGACACATTCGCTTTGGGCGCCCTGCAGTGCATCCTGGGAGGTGTAGTCTCTGCAGAGTGCAGGCACTGGAGGGCCAAGTCTAGTGTGTGGTGTGGAGAAATACAACTCCTGCCATGCAATGTGGTTCCGACTTTGGGTGAAGGCTAGGATGGCAGTAGAGCCTGCTATTGCCTGCAGCTGATGAGATGTTCTCCGTGTGAGGGGGGGGGGGGGGTGTTACAGCTGGCTGTAACCTCCATGGCTTTACTCAAGTGTGTGCCAGCCCGCTCACTCCACCAGCCTGGGGACACCAGGGCCATCTTTATTATTGATTGGACCCTGGGCAAACATTTTCCTGCCCCCACCACAGCAATTTCGCTCTCCATCCCCAACATCCCAAAAAACACACACAGAATTATCTAAAAAAAAAACATGTTAATAATGTAAACAGAAAGATCTGGTTCACACTCACTGATTGCTTCAGGCTCACTGATTGGTTACTAGAGGTTACTACACATTACCTCTCACTGATTGGTTGCTAGGGGTTACTGCCCATAATTATTGGTTGGTTTCTATAGGTTACTGCTTATCATTATCACTCTCTGATTGGTTGCTAGAGGTTATTGCATATTATTAATGCTCACTGATTGTTTGATAGGGGTTACAGCACAACATTGCCGCTCACTGGGTGGCAGAGCAGTATTGTGGTGTGTGATGCAATTGTTGGGGTACTGTTGGTTGGATGAGAGGATAAAGTTTAGGGTGATCGTGGCAGCATTGGGGTGAGAGGCTGAGCTATCTCCCCTATAATGGTAGGGGTAGGGGGATAGGATGCCAGAGGTGGGGTACAGGAGGGATGTGGATGATAATGACGACAGGAGGCAGGGTTGTAAGATGCCAGAGGTGGGGTACAGGGTGATGATGACAGGGGGTGGGGTGGTAGGATATCAGCAGAGGAGGAGGATGATGACAGTGGGGAACAGGGGGATGAAGATGTGGATGATGATTGGGATAGGATGGTTGGATGCTAGAGGTGGGGTACAGGGGGGTGATGGGGATGTTGATGACAGGGGGAAGGGTGGTAGGATGTCAGAAGTAGGGTATGGGGATGATGATGATTATAGTAGGTGGGGTGGTAGGAAGCTGGAAGAGGGGTACAGGGGGATGAAGATGACAGGGGGTGGGGTGGAAGGAAGCTAGCAGAGGGGTACTGGGGAGGTTGAAAATTACATGGGGTGGGGTGATAGGATGTCTGAGATGGGGTACAGGGGGATAAAAATGAGAGGGGGTGGAGTGGTAGGAAGCTGGCAGAGGGGTACAGGGGGGTGAAGATGACAGGGGGTGGAGTGGTAGGAAGCTGGCAGAGGGGTGCAAGGGGGATGAAGATGACTGGGGGCAGGTGGTAGGAAGCTGGCCGTGGAGTGCAGGGGGGATGAAGATGACAGGGGGTGGGGTGGTAGGAAGCTGGCAGAGGGGATAAGGATGACAGGGGGTGGGGTGGTAGGAAGCTGGCAGAGGAGTGCAGGGCGGATGAAGATGACAGGGGGTGGGGATGTAGGATGTCAGCAGAGGGGGAGGATGATGACAGTGGGAAACAGTGGGATGAAGATGATGGGGATAGGATGGTTGGATGCTAGAGGTGGGGTACATGGGGGTGATGGGGATGTTGATGACAGGGGGAAGGGTGGTAGGATGTCAGAAGTAGGGTATGGGGATGATGATGATTATAGTAGGTGGGGTGGTAGGAAGCTGGAAGAGGGGTACAGGGGGATGAAGATGACAGGGGGTGGGGTGAAGGGAAGCTAGCAGAGGGGTACTGGGGAGGTTGAAAATGACAGGAGGTGGGGTGATAGGATGTCAGAGATGGGGTACAGGGGGATGAAGATGAGAGGGAGTGGAGTGGTAGGAAGCTGGCAGAGGGGTACATGGGGGTGAAGGTGACAGGGGGTGGAGTGGTAGGAAGCTGGCAGAGGAGATGAAGATGACAGGGGGTGGTAGGAACCTGGCAGAGGGGTGCAAGGGGGATGAAGATGACAGGGGGCGGGGTGGTAGGAAGCTGGCAGAGGAGTGCATGGAGGATGAATATGACAGGGGGTGGGGATGTAGGAAGCTGGGAGAGGGGATGAAGATGACAGGGGGTGGGGTAGTAGGAAGCTGACAGAGGAGTGCAGGGGGGATGAAGATGACAGGGGGTGGGGATGTAGGAAGCTGGCAGAGGGGATGAAGATGACAGGGGGTGGGGTGGTAGGAACCTGGCAGAGTGGTGCAGGGGGAATGAAGATGACAGGGGGTGGGGATGTAGGAAGCTGGCAGAGGGGTGCAGGGGGGAAGAAGATGGCAGGGTGTGGGGTAGTAGGAAGCTGGCATAGGGGATAAAGATGACAGGGGGTGGGGTGGTAGGAACCTGGCAGAGGGGTGCAGGGGGGATGAAGATGACAGGGGGTGGGGATGTAGGAAGCTGGCAGAGGGGGTGATAAGAAATATGATGATAGGATGCCAGGAACAGGATAATGATGATGACAGGGATCAGTAGGTGGGTCATATGCTGGACGGCAAACACATCCTCAGTGCACTGCTCTGTGTCTGAGTGAGGTCACAGGTGCCTGGCAGCGGTGATTTTCGGGGCGCCGGTCATGGGATGCTGTTAGTGTCCGGCAGGAATACCTTGAGACCCGGATGATCGGCAGGTGCCAGCTCCATTACGGATTTGATCAGGGAGCTGCTCAGCCGCTGCGGGCATTATCTGAGCTCTGTCTGCAAGTGCACATGGTAGGAGAAGGAGATTCTCAGAGGCGGCAGAATGGGAGGAGCCAGAGGAGGGGACTACATGCAGCCACTCGTGATCCTGGGCTCTTGAGCAGTGCTCAAGTGGCCGGGGAAAACCTAATTGTGCGTACCTAGTTGTGCGCACCTGAGCAGGTATGAGCAGGGAGGTGCCAGCAGCATAAGCACTTGAGGAACCATCAGCTTCAGTGTCCTCCCCCTCTACTCCCCCCCTAAGGTGGCCTTATACTGGCGCCAGCAGCCAGCCCTGCTGAGTGGCTCCATCTGTGATCCGGAGCTGTCAGCCTCAGAGGCCGCTCTCTAATTAGACAGATCAGGCAGCCGCTAGGCCCCTCCCAGTGCGGGGCCTAAGGCGACCGCCTCATATGCCTAATTAGAGAGCCGCCTCTGCTTGTATGTAACAAGTGTCCTGTAGATATTAAAAAATCCTTCATGGATCAAAGTGAAGAGGACAACAATGATGACAATGCACATAGTTTTTCTCAACCTTCTTGTAACAGAAGGACTTTCAATCTTAAAAAGACAAAAAAGTGCTAATGTAGCATTTTTTAAATTTTTCCGAAAATTTTATTTTTTCCCTCCCAAAAAAATGAAATTTTACATCTCTAGTGCCGCCTATCAGTGCCCGTCAGTGCCTCCTCATCAGTGCCACCTAATCAGTACCCATAAGTGCCGCCTCATCAGTGCCCAGAAGTGCCACCTGAAGAAAATTATAAAAAATGTCATTTGGGTACAGTGTAGCATTACGGCGCAATTGTCATTCAAAGTGCGACAGCTCTGAAAGCTGAAAAATGGCCTGGGCAGGAAGGGGATGTAAATGCCCTGTAGGCAAGTGGTTAAGCATCAATAAACCACTGTTCATTTAAAAATGAAGTTTTTTTACAAACTTATTTTTTTCATTAATACATGACCCCCAGGGCAATGCCTGGACCCCCATAACCATTGTATGCCCAATTACATGCATATAAGCCTTCAAAATGGGCACTTTTGATTTCTCACATTCGGGTCCTATAGACTTCAATGGGGTTCGTTATTCGGTTCCAAACTTTCGCGATGTTCGATAGTTCTGGTGTGAACCGAACGGGGGGTCATTTGGCCCACCCCTACACATAATATAATCAATGGAAATGTAACTGTACCAATAAGTATTTTGTATTATAACAGTTAAAGTAAAATGGAGATATACTTTCAAAAAAAGCTTATGTTTTATGTATCCTTGCTGGAACCATTCAGCAAGTGTTGGAGAAACATTTCTTGTCAAGGACTATGCATGACATGGGGTAAAATAACCATGATGAGCTGAGGGCAGCAGGTTCATCAGCCAGGTTAAAAGTTGCTTCTAAAGCTTACTGAAAATGTGACATTCGGTGACAATTCAGTGGCTGTCACATTTTTTCAGGTTCACATTCACCCTATTACAAATAGGAAGTGTTGGGCCAGTATTGGCTAATGCATGGCTGGCAAATTATACTATTCTATGAACAGTCACCAGCTAATGTGGAGAAATGTTTATAACTATGTGTATAATACTAATATATATTCTATTTTTCTTTGTAGGTAATATTTAGTACTTTTCTGAGGTCTTTTTTCTAAAAGTGGAATTCAATTTAACAACATACAGCTATACAGCTTTACAGCTTCAAAGTATGAGCTTTAACATACAGCTTCTTTTTCAAGGTAACCTCTCTTCATTCATAAATTGTTCATTTTACAGATCAGTTGTCTGTTCATTCAATAAATTATTTCTCTGCTCCACTTTGACAGCTAAAGGCATGGTATTTTATGTATTTTACATAAAATGTATGTGTTATGTAATATAATGAGTATTTTGTTTAAACTTTCCTTCCCCAAGCATTCATGCCACCAGACAAATGCACCACTTAAGATAAATGTAGCTCAGAGCTACTGAATCTTTCAGTTTCAACTGATCAACCATTTACTTCACAGGGCAGAAGTGACCGGTCTGTAGAGTGGCAGAGGAGACTTGTGTTGAGTTTCCAAACAAAACAGGTCTGCTACAAATTAAATCAAGGTAACTTTTGATGGCCTTAGGCTTTGTGCAGTATGTGGTGAGTTATATCATGGCATCAGGCATGATCCAAATGAATTACTAAGCCCCTCAGCCTCAGAAATCACACAGTGTTTGATATGTAAATATACAAAAAAGAGGAATAGAGGGGAAAACTGCACCTTAGAAAAATGGAGCAGAGATCCCACTCTACATAGACAAGGGGACTATACATATGCATAACAATAGGAAATAATCAAGAAAATCTGGTTGTATAAAAACATATGTATTTAATTACATTAAAAAGAAGCACCATCTCTTAAAAACACATGAATAATTGATGGTTAGGTCGAACAATCATATATTACAACAGTATGCAACAAGCTTATAGAATCAATGCGTTTCACAATGTTTGCTTCTTCACTATTCATGCTTAGAGATGACTAGCTAAAATGAATAGAACACATTCAGCAAAAAAACAAAATGAAAATAATCAATGTACATTGCATAAATGAAACAAAAAAAACACACACACACATTTGTCCCTGCTTCTTTCCTTCCCTTTTTTCTTTTTCTTTTTTTAAATATGTTTATTTAGCATTTAAAATTGGTATAAGTACAATACAAGTGAGTAAAGTTTGTTCAACAATGTTTAAAAATAATAACCAGGTGATACAGATATATGTACAGTATACCATAAGATGCAAGAGAAGTAGGGAATACAATGTATAAAATATGTAAAGCATTCCTGAAAGGTCATAGTGTTAAGTTTCTCAAATGAAATGTAGAGAGAAAAACTCATAGGTTGGATGACTCACCAAAAGATTAATACGTAGGAAAAAACTATAACCAAAAAAGAATGTTAATGAGGCTAGAGTTCTAACCTTAGTTATAGGCCTAGCAACAACATACAAAGGGAGAATGGGAGATTTAAGGGCAATGTACCTTTTATAATGGCTTATATTAATGTGAATAAAGAGGTCCACTGGTCTAAAGGGTAATCCCCCTTTTTTCTTTATCCAGTCCTTCCATTCCCCTTTCCCTCCCTTCTTTGCCCTCATCTTTCCATTCTTTTTCTCTTCCCCCCTCCCGCCTTCTTCTTTCCTTCACCTTTCCCGTTCCTTCCCTTCCTCCCCCCTCCACTTCTCTCCCTTACCCTTTTTCTTGTTTTCCTTTTTTATTTAGTTTTGTTTCTATTTACACTCCATACTTGTTTTTTTTTGTGTTTTGCTTTGTACTAGTGTTTCTGGAGGTTAGGTCATTTTCCATGTCCGCACATCCGGTGCTTTGTAATTGTGTTCACATGGCACCAGGGCCTGTCTCTGGATGGAGATAATGTGGAGGGTTGGCCCATTTGAGATCTTGCAGCTGTGTCTGTTGTTGTGGGGTGATTTCATCTCCCCATCTGCTTCACTTTAATGAGTAAGGTGGGTATGGGACCCAGCATTTGCAATTGGTTTTGATGAGTAATAGCGAGGAATGGGAAGGGGGAAGGAAAGAAAAGGGGGAGGGACAGTGCAGATATTTGCACAATAGTGCAGCTTTAGACAGTGAGCATGGTCACAGCAATCCTCTCAACAAGTATCAGATGCAGCCCAGTGCATTTTTAGTCTGCTTTAGTCTATGTATTCCAATGCGCCTAGTTCACACCAGTGCAGTGCGTTCCAGTGGAGTTAACAAACATGCTGCATTTTTTCTGAATGGAATGCATCTGGAAAGGAGGAAGAAGCATCAAAAGGGCACTCGAAAACACACTAGAAAGCACATGTCCTGAATTGAGATGAAGAAAAAAAGAGAAAAAAAACACACTGGAACGCATTAAAAATGCTCAGGAATGCATAAAAAACACATTAAAAATGTGCATGCAGAAATACATCTGGAATGCAGAAATTGTGACGTGAACCAGCCCTTAGGGTAAAGTGACCCTTTTTATTCATGCAGCAAATTCTGTAAAGCCATTTCTTCCAATGCAGGGAATATGTCCACCACAAATGATGCTGTAATCATATAAGTTATGGGCCTGTCTGTTACTTTCACAGACAGATTCTGCACACACTCAAACTGGGAAGCTTTGTTCACTTTACAGGAAGGAGAACAAGTCTTTTTAGCTTTCTCTTTCTTATTCTGGAACTACCTGTTTTTTTATGAGACAACTGTGTTTTTTAAACAGGATGCAGAACCTGGGGTTGCCTGGAGCAGTGCAATGGCCATGGAATCCACCCGCTCTGCACTGCATAAGAACCTTAGGCAGGTAAATATTACATTTGTGGACAAATGATTGCAGGACACTGTTTCCTGTGCAGACACTACAAGATGGATGTCTGATAATTGCAAAGAGGAGAAAAAAAAGAGTACACTTTAGCTGATGTGAGGCTAACCGTTCATATTAGATGGGTTATCGGTATTCCAGCCTGCTTTTTGTATCTGCCATTTCTGTATTTTTATCAACACTATACCAAATGACAAACCATTCTTTGTGTGTAGAGCACTGGATGATATAGGCTTTTCTTTCACCTCTTGTCCAAACATCCCTGGTAGTTGTGACAGGAGATGTGAGGACCAAAGTGGCACAAGGGCTGATGTTGCAAACAGTGCCAGCTGTTTGGTGTGAGGCACAGATGACCACAGGGTAATGACCAAAGACAGAAACAGGGTAGCACTCGACTAGTGGACAAGAACAAAGCCAGGAAACAAGCCGAAGGGCATCAACAGCCAGGCAGTGAAGTACTGATTCAAAAAGGGACAGCATCAGGGTATAGGCCAAAAGATAGTTCACAGCAGTATGGCAAGTTAACAAATCAGAAAGTAGGATGCAGAGTCCGAAACACAGGCCGAGGTCAGAGGTGATGAGAGGGTAAGGCAGCATGGAAGAACTAAAATGGTGCAAATTTCTTGCCACAAAAGTTTGTATACAGTATATCATCCATGAATAAATCTGTGTAATCCAGATTGAAGCCCAATTTGAGCAGATCAGTTTGTTTATCTCTAATTGTATTCTATGAACTCCTCAACTATGTTTATTATTTTAATACATTAGGAGGATCAAGTGCTTGTATGAGGAAAACGCCTTACAACAATAAATTAAAGATGAGTAACACAATAAGAAAGGACTGTATCCCTGAAAAGCTGTGAAATGGTTTTAAAGAAAAGTTCCAGGTCTGGAAATGTTTACACAGTTACATTGGTCCTCCTTGGACCAATAGAACTATACTGTACATATACCTGTGAGCAGTGGCGGTACATCCATTGATGGGTGCACAGGTGCGGCCCCCTCTCTCCAGCCACTCCCCTATATGCATCATGGATAGATTCATGCATAGGATGAATCTATCCATGGCCACTGTAGCCACCCCCCATTCAGGCATCCGACCCCTTTTTGGACACAGGGCACCTGAATTACAGTGGCGAGGGTGTTTTTTTGACGCACCTGATTAGAGCCATAGGCTCTAATAGGCTTCAAAATTGTGAACTTGGAGCGCAAAGCAGTCCGCTCGCAGTCCACCCAGGCGTGTTAGAAAAGCTAATTAATGCTCGCCGCTGTCACCCGCTGCTTGACACGCCACCATGATGGGGTAAGTTTTTTCGCTTTACTAACACTAAACCGCCTCTCAGCCAATCAGGAGGCGTGGGACTAATACCTGTCACCTGATTTTGCCTACAGCCAAGCGATCCCATTGGCCACCTAGAAGAAGACAAGTAGAGACGCCCAGAGGACATAGGAGCCGCTGCCTGACCCACGCTACCCATCCCACAGCTCGCCGCCAACACCCGCTGCCTGACCCGCCACCATGATGGGGTAAGTGCTGGGCAGACAGCAAGCAAATGAGCGGGCGCGTGTCACAGTTGGCTGCATATGATGGGCACAGTTGGATGATGGGCACAGTTGGCTGCATATGATAGGCACAGTTGGCTAAATATGATGGGCACAGTGGCTGCATATGTTGGGCGTAGTTGGCTGCATATGATGGGCACAGTGACTGTATATGATGGGCACAGTGGCTGTATATGATGGACACAGTTGGCTGTATATGATGGGCACAGTTGTCTGCATATTATGGGCACAGTTGGCTGCATATGATGGGCACAGTTGGCTGCATATGATGGTAACAGTTGGCTGCATTTGATGGGCACAGTTGCTGCATTTGATGGGCACAGTGGCTGCATTTGATGGGCACAGTGGCTGCATATGATGGGCACAGTGAGGCTGCATCTGTATTTTTCAGAATTTTTTTCGTTTGTGCCCCCCCAAAATATTTTGAGCACCAGCCACCACTGCCTGTGAGATCCATCTATGGTAGACACCACTAGTACAGTGATGTCCATTAGCTCCATCAGGTACCATTCAGAGATTGCTTTGTATTTGACATGACATGCTCAACCTTGACCAATCAAAGAATGCTTTGCATTCATTGGGAAAATGCAAAGCATTCTCTGAATGGTGCCAGTGCCGAGAGTTGCATTATATTAGCGGTGCTTACTACAGTGATTTCCAGCTTCTAGAGGGACTGACAGGTTTGATATATGCATAGTTACATTGGTCCAAACTGGAATTTTTCTTTAGTTTGTATTTGATGAACTATTAGCTAAGCGTTAATAATCTTTTTTTTATTTTTTAACATTTTTTCTCTTATAAATAATTAACCTGCTTAAGTTCCAATCTTGCTTTAAAACATTTTTTTCAATTTAGTTCAAATGTCCTACATCTAACCTTTAAAATTTGGCAGCATAAGAATGTTGTCAAGAATTTCTGTTTCCCTCATTCTAATCTCACTTCCTTCAAAGTGCAGACCTGTTTGTTTATGAAAGTCAAGACACCAAGGATATGCAAATTTAAATGGGGGCTGCCATACAGTTAACTAAAAGCAGACAAATACTCTATGCCTATAATACACATTTAATTGAAATGTACTGGTCTAATTTTAATAACCTCTTTATATTATTTTATCTATTTACTTATTTCCAAAACATCCCCTTCACCAAAAAATAAATAAAAAATTAATAAAAGGAATATTCAGGCCAAACATTCCTCTAAAGACTTGTCTGAATATTAGCAAATGAAAGCCACCTGTATCCTAAAGCCCATCTCCAGGCAAATCTGGTGCCGCCACCCCCTCCTGTTATGGGGCCCTCATCATGACATCATCACAGCACTGCAGTCTTCTGAAGCTTAAGAGGATTCCACTGCTGAACTGCCAACGGCAGTGACATGGACATCTGAAAGTAGACCCTCTCACTCTATAGACCAATAGAGAGAAGATTCAGAACCCATTGCATCACAGATATAGGTAGGAAAGATAAGTAGCTGTGTTTTAACCGCTTCAATACCGCGCCATAGTCATATGACGCCCACAAGGTGGATCTACTATCCTGGGTGGGCGTCATATGACGTCCTCGCATTCCCGGCCGCCTGGGGGGCGCGCGCGCGCTGCCGGAGGTGCGCGCGCGCGCCCGCGGCATCGCTCGGGACCCGGTGCGAGTGCCCGGCGGCCGCGCTGGCCGCCGGGCCCCCGCGATTGCCCGTTAAAACAAGGGGACCGGGCGGGACGGTGGTGCTGTGTGTGTAAACACACAGCTCCACGTCCTGTCAGCGAGGAGGAGACCGATCATGTGATCCCAGTACGGAGGAACACATGATCGGTCTCCTCCCCTTGAGTCCCCTCCCCCCACAGTTAGAATCACTTCTATTAGGGAACACATTAACCCCTGCAGCGCCCCCAGCGTTAACCCCTTCCCTGCCAGTCACATTTACACAGTAATCATTGCAATTTTATAGCAACGATCGCTGTGTAAATGTGAATGGTTCCAAAAATGTGTCAAAAGTGTCCGAAGTGTCCGCCGCAATGTCGCAGTCACGAAAAAAAAATCGCAGATTGCCGCCATTACTAGTAAAAAAAAAAAAAAAAAAATTCAATAAATCTATCCCCTATTTTGTAGACGCTATAACTTCTGTGCAAAACGATCAATATACGCTTATTGCGATTTTTTTTACCAAAAATATGTAGAAGAATACGAATCGGCCTAAACTGAGGAAAAAAATTGTTTTTTTTTTTTTAAAAATGGGATATTTATTATAGCAAAAAGTAAAAAAATATTGTGTTTTTTTTCAAAATTGTCGCTCTTCTTTTGTTTATAGCGCAAAAAATAAAAACCGCAGGGGCGATCAAATACCACCAAAAGAAAGCTCTATTTGTGGGAAAAAAAGGACGTCAATTTTGTTTGGGTGTAACGTCGCACAACCGTGCAATTGTCAGTTAAAGCGACGCAGTGCCGAATCGCAAAAAGTGCTCTGGTAAGGAAGGGTGTTTAAAAGCCCTGTATTGAAGTGGTTAAGTTATTATTTTCAAGATTTATTTTGTCACCCATATTTATTGCAGTGGTCTGATTCAGAGTGTGCCAATTACCAAGTATCTGAGTAGGAACAGGGGTGGGTGGGATTGGAATTGATGGAAACCGGTAGGTTACTATGTATAGTTTATTTTGATCTTTTTTTCTACTGACCTCAAGGCATATACAGTATTGCATTTTTTTTTATTTGCTGTTGTTGTCCAGCAAATTTATATATATTTTTGCATGCTTTTGGTCAAATTAAAGTCTTCCAAGCCCACTTCCTCAGTAGTAGTTAAAGGGGTCGTAAAGGTTTGTGTTTTTTCACTTTAATGCATCCTATGCATTAAGATGAAAAAACACCTGTCAGTGACCGCCCCCCCCGTTTTATTTACCTGACGCCTCAAACTTGTCCCACGGGGACGCGCTGCCTTTCTGCCTGGGATTCTTGGCTATTGATTGGATAGATTGATAGCAGCACAGCCATTGGCTCCCACTGCTCTCAATCAAATTCAATGACGCGCCCACCAGGGGGCGGGGCCGAGTCCTGCATTCGATATCTATGGACATGCTGGTCCCGGAGCGTGTCCGCAAGGTAACCCCGGGAGAGTGCTTCTCCCAGGGGGTTATCTGATGCGTGGTGGAGCTGAGAGAGCCACAGAGGGACCCCAGAAGATGACTTTCAGGGCCACTCTGTGCAAAACGAGCTGCACAGTGGAGGTAAGTATGATATGTTTGTTATTTAAAAAAAAAAAAAAACCTGTAAAATCTATTTATTATTTTTGCAAGGTAAGAAAAATTTTATTTACTTTAGTTTTTCATGCAATTCCATTATTCGGTGCCTCTGCCATGTTTAGCCATTATTTGCTTTGTTTAGCCATTTCCCAATTTATTTTATGTGCAAGTGGCAAAAATTCCTCTTACATTATGTATTTAAAGCTGAATTGCAACTTTCTTTTCTTTAGAACTGAATGGAATTATCAATCCCAGCATAGGTCATACCTCTGTACCATGTTGTTCTGTTGTCTGCAGATCCGCTGATATTCTGGGTTTAGTTGTGGCTTTGTATCCTGTGACACTCTGAATATCCTGCTGATAGACTGACCTTTCCACAGCCACTTTTTGCAGCTGTTAGAGTCTTTAACACACCCCTTTGTAGGCTTTCAGACTCTGCAAATGATGTAATTTCCTTCAGCGGTGGGTGGGATTGAATACATCCTAATTAGCATTCAATCCCACCTAGTCACACCCACAGGAAGAGTCCAAACCCCCCAAGTCCTGTCTCACAGATCACAGCATTATTCAAGAAGGAAACACCTTCATCCACAGCCTGATCTGAAAGCTGGCTGTGCTGCTGCTGGGCAGGATTGAATGAATCACAATTAGAATTCAATCCTGCCCAGTTAAATATACCGACCAGTGTGAGCAGTGAGAGTCGCACACCTCAAATCTCGCCCTCACAGAGCACTGCTCACCGTGAAGTGATTCATTTACATGTAGCGCACTACTACCTTGGGAGCTGCAAAGTTGTTCATATTCCCACTGGCAATCCCAGACACTCGGAGCTACCCTTACCTCTGACACTTCGGGTTCCATCCTTGTAATAACACAAACTCACTGTTTTAGAGGTAAATAGCAGATTAAGTTTACTGTAGAATATTTAGCATAAACTTATTGATTTCACTAGAACAGATATAACAGTAACTGCACTGTCACACCAACGTAATGCAACAGTACAGTGGATATTCACAACAGTTTGTACATATGAAGTTGTCTTGAATGACCCCAGTGAGCGTGTCTCCAAGTGGGACTAATGCTCAGAGTGAACACGCCTTAACTCTGGGCACCTTCCCACTTCCAGCACACTTTGGTAACCACAGGAATGCAAAGTTAATCAATAAAGTACACAATTACTAGGGAGCTCCCCCTACTTTATAATGCAGTCCCTCTAAGCATTAAGAGAATGCAAGGCCTTGCAATGAGATATGCAGTCCTTAGTCTTCTGTCTTCTGCTAGCTATTTGTGTTGTAGTAATTGTAATCCAACAGTTGAACAAACAAGGATTAAAGTAAGGTGAATGTTAGAACTATTCTTGTAGTGCAGTACACCTGTAACTGCCTCCGGTACAATTTTATAGCCTACCCAGCATGCAATTCAGTACTGAGTGTTCATGGGTAGGTCACTTGGCATTTTGGGTAGGTAGGTCATTGAAAATGTAAACAAACAGTCACTTCCTGTTATATTTCTAATACTATTGGAATAGAAATAATTGGAGTCCATTTCCAATATAGGTCACTAGATGGTGCCAGATACTAAATTATAACACTGCTCATAGATTAACATTGCCTGGCAGAAATGTCAGCGCTACATGCATATGAAGGAAACACCTACGGTAACCCTAGGACTCACCCACATCAACCCCCAGAACTACTACAAGTGACTCCAATAGCCTACCCTGAAACTACACAGGCTCAAAGAATCATGGGGCATGTAGTATCAAGACTGGAAAAGGAAGGAAACAGGAAGCCATAGAACTTTGAAAATCAATCAGAAGGAAGAGGAGTGACATTGCAGACTTAGAAACCTGCTATATACAGCTAAAGGAGGTAAGTTACACATAAACAAACAGGCAACTGTTGTTTTGGGGAGGAAAAGCTGGAGTTCTTCTTTAAGAGTTCCCAAATTAGTGCAGGTAAATGACATATGAAAAATCATATTCATTGTTTCTACGCTTCCTATTTTTATGTTGGCCCAGCATTTAGGTAAGAAGGCTTGCTGTCCATACGCGATATGATAGTTGATAGGACAAATTCAAACATTGCATTTAATGGATGACTGATGATTTGGTCATACAGATAGCAATACTACACATTTGAATTGCCTATTATCACACGCTAAGAATTTTTAAAATATTTTAGTGCAAATTTATATAGATTACCCCCCCCCCCCTTCTGTGGAGCATAAATGTCACTCCTTTTATTCTACATTTACATTGTCAGGTGAGAGGGATAGAAAACTGCAATGTGCCCTGTAAAATTAATTATGTAGGCAAACATCTCACTGCCTAACTATACCAAATCTTTGCATATTGATAGGATCTTAAACTTGTTATGTTTAAACACACACATACATATGTTGTATAGTATATGTCCTTGTTCATCACTGGCCACTTGCACATTTTGTTCATGATGCTGTCAGTATTCATATATTCATATTAGGTTTTACTTAGTCATACAGAGAAATTGTTTTTTACACGTCTTTTCTTGACATCATTTTGAATAATAGCTTTGGCTTGCAAATTTACACAAAGCCCTCTAGTTTTCCTAGTGAGATATTTGTAAGTACAAACACAGATTTCTGTGCCCAAAAATGACACTGATCTCCAAGCACTGAAGACTAATAAATTGTGGAAGATTATTATTACAACTACCACACTTTGTAACAAGCATCTGTTTGTCAGCACACATATCTTCCCAATATCCATGCCAGAGGTTCTAACTGGAGTACAGCTCACACACTTCACTTCCCAGTATCCATGTCATGATATGGACATTCCAGCAGTAAGACCTGCTCTTCAGTACACGCATCTACTTTACCAATATCTACTCCCCATATCCATGCCATTCTAGAAAATGCCAACACAGCTCACTTCCAGAAAGCCTGGAGCAAAATGCAATAAAATGAAATCGGCGTAAGGCGGGCATGACAGGGTTAACAGGGGTGAACAGCGGCGCTAGATGTGGTGATAACATAAAATGATATAGCAACTGGAATATAGGTATACATAAAATGTGTGTGTGTATGAATAAGCACACATAATATTAAAACATTTGTTTAAAATATAATGTCCATAAATGATCCGAGATCTTGTATGATTAGCACCTGGAGGCAGCTCCCTTAGAGTGAAGCGATGGGCTCTATGTAGAAATGGGAACAGAGGGGCGTCAGACTTAGTGCAGTATAAATCATATATTTAATAAAAGCAAGTAGTAACTCATAGGTTAAATTAGATGAGTTCAGTATGTGGTGAAAATTGCCAGTCCTGGAGTCTCATAGATGTCTTCCCTTTGCAGCCTGGGGCACTGGTGTGATCTTACAGAGATCCAGAGAATGCTGGGAACCAGGAGGCAGGAAACAAAAAGCTTGTCTTGACTTCACAGGAGCAGGGAATGTGATTATTCACAGTGGCAAGGATTGGTAACGCATTTTGAAGCTACAGCTTCTTCATCAGACCATGATTGGCTGGACATACCTGGCAGTCTTAAATACAGAGGAAATAGAAACAGAGAGATCTGATGGGCCCACATATAGCATGCCACAAGGACAAGCTAGACAGTAAACCACAAACATGGAAGAACAGTTATGGAAGGTGTTGAATGTGTATGTCTTGCCCTTATGAGCAAAGGATTTTTGACCATGTTGAATATGAGCACAAGTCAGGCACAGGGATTTCTTACACTGAAACATGCCCACCAGAGGAATGAGTGTTAGTTGAATGTTATTGGATATAGATTGGGCAGATTTAATTTTGCTAGGAGCGACGTTCCCTTTTATATTCGGAGCCTTCCTATAGGCAAATTGTGGCACTGTAGGAATAGTGGTTTTTAAATGTGGGTCTTGCTGTAGTATAGACCAGTGTTTTTTAAAAACGCTCTCCATTTTCAAGTGTTTGTTGTGATATTGAGTTATGAATCTTGTTCCTACATTATCTTATGATCGCTGTTTTGATTTTGGAATGTCATTGGTATTGTAAACCATTTGAGCCTGATCAATGAGGTCCGGGGGGTAGCCTTTCTCTATAAATTTCTGTTTGAGATGAACACTTTGTGCATTATAATCCTCTAATCTAGTATAATTGTGCCGTAACCGGCAAAATGTACTTTTGGGGACATTTTTAACCCATCTCGGATGGTGACAGCTGTTAAAATGTAAAAAAGAGTTCCCTGATGTGGACTTGGTGTAACTTTTAGCTATAATTGTGGACTCTTGGTGACTGAGTTCCAAGTCCAAAAAACAAAGAGAGGTGGTATTTATTTCCGAGGTAAAAGAAAGACCAAATGTGTTGGAGTTGCAATGTGATAGAAATTTCTGTACAGTATGAAGAGGACCATCCCAGATGATAATAATGTCATCGATGTAGCGCCCATAGAAGACCAGGTGCGCTGCAAATTGGTTATGTTCCCATATGCACCTGGTCTCCCATAGGCCCATCGTGAGATTTGCATAGCTGGGGGCAAAATTTGCCCCCATAGCAGTCCCAGTATTCTGAAGGTAATAATCATCCTCAAAATTGAAGTAATTATGTTGCAAGCAGAATCTGGTCGCTTTCAGAATAAACTGTGACTGTCTGGAATTGATCTCACTGTCCTCAGATAAAAAATGCAAAACCGCCTGTAGTCCAACCTCATGCGGGGTTAACAGGGAGGTATGCTAGCCAGTTAGTGGAGAATAGCAGAGCAGTGATTGGTGGAGAGGAACAGGTGGTGTGTAGCTGAGGAAAGTAGCAAGGGGGAGTGGTTTCTAGCAGCTCAGACAGTGTGGAGGAGAAAAGCTTCCCACCCTCCCTCCCTTTAATCTAGTTTTTTTTTTTGGTGTATTAATCTATGTGATTTCGGTTTCAGAATGGTCGTTGTCATGGCAGCGGCATGGTGTTGGTCTTTGCTGATCAAGGATTAACCCCAGGTTTGGAATAAGTTCGGGACCCATTGCTGATATGGTACCCGAGGGTCGTATGCCAGCTAAAGGGGTTTAGCTGGAAGTTGGTGATCGGATGCACTGCGGGCAGTATTCTTGTTGTCTCTGAGCTAGTGGGGTGGGCCAACAGGTGGAAGTTAATGGAGGAGGTGGTTTAGGTCAGGTGCATACGGTTATTCTAATTTATGTTTATGTTATTTATGTTTATTTTGAATATTTTATAATAAAGTTAATTGGCTGTTACGGCCAGGTTTTCTCCAGATTGGCGTGGTCTCAATTTCTGGGGTTGGGAGTGGGGTACGTAGCAGTGGTAAGAATTAGTTATGGTGATAGGGGTTAACAGGACACCTCTGTTATACAATAGTCATGGTATTCATGCCATGACAGGAAATGCCAGCTGAAACATGTTCACTCTAGAACACACAGCCTATGTCCCAGTATCCATGCCATGCAAGGAAATGTTAGCAGAGAAATGTGCACTGTTCCTCACATGGTTCACTTCCCAGTTTCCATAACAGCAGTTACAGAGTTCTGCTTTCCAGTGCACACAGCTACCTTATCAATATCCGTTACAGTAGTGATGGCACCTTCTGTGTACAGAGCACACTTGCAGGTATTCGCATGGGCAGATGTGCATTGGTGCCCAGTCTTCAGAGCATGTGTATTACATTTAAAAGTCTGACTTCTCGTATATGAACAGTTATTCCACAAACTAGACCAGTCTCCATTGTATCTACATTAACCACTCAGTGACCAGTCACCAAAGTATGTGCATTAACACTATATTGATAGTGGTCTAGCTGAGGTGGTTTTGACTCCTTTGACCCCATTACCATATGCTGACTGGCTGACCTTTTTCATTTTTTCAAACCTTATTTTATCTTGTATATCTTTCTCTTAGTCATGGAACAGGGTCACTTTTTCAATCACTGTATATATTAATCTACTTAAGACAAATGTGTGTATAAAGTGTGTGTAAAACATAATATAAAGTAACACAATCCCATATTCTACATAGTACAGTGTATTGCCCATCAGTGCAATCTGATTCTGTGCTTTATACCAACCTACATGAACATCCATATAATTAACCTACAGGTATGGCTGTACTCTGATACTCCTGATACACAGCCCACCTCAAGGCAACACTGCACACTTCCACATCAGCATCATTTTTCTTTATGTAGCAAAGTCCCCGGCCTCTCTAGGCCTAATAGTGACCTGCAGAGTAAAGGACAGATGGCAGCTTGTAATACAAGGTGGATTGATGGGCGCCAGACACTTCTTGAATGCAAAGAGATTTATTGTCTCTTAAACAGAACTGTGGGAGAGAGGGTTAGGGTCCAGACAACCTTAAGTAGATACAATGTTAATTGGCAGACTCAGAGGCTTCTATAGGCAGACAGCCATGCAGGTAATTGTATCCAGCTAGACACCACATCTAAATGAGTAGGAACGCTGTCTCCTATGGCAACAGACTTGTAACAGTTTCTAACAAAGGTTGCAATGAACTTTTTCACTTCTTCTACAATCTCCTATTTTAGATCTTCACTCCACAAGCTCCCAGTCTTTCACTAGACTTCCTGATCCACTGCCACTGGATCCCCTGAGCTCTTCCAATCTTCTTACTCAGTATCTTCCTCAAGCATCACCCCTGCGTCCCTGCTGGGTCCCTAGTTTGGCACTCACAGAGACTCCTCAAGCGTCACCCCACTGGATGGTTTCCTGGCTTGGCACCTGCTGAAGTTTCCCACTTTTTCACTGTCCCCGGCTGGCGTGAATGCTGTCCTGGTACTTGCTTCAGCTACTCACAGTGGTCCCCAGTAACAAGGTAAATGGTCCCTGGATAGGCCATCAGACAGCCTAGCAGCCAGACATCCCCGGGATAGGCCTTAGGTTTCTGGCCTAGCAGCCCGGGCAATACAACACATGTCCACCCAGACAGCCGTCCTGGTGGCACAGAACACTGATCACCTGACTCCACCCAAATAAATAAGTTCTCCCAGCAGGCCAAGAGGCCCAAGAAAATCCCTGTCCATTGGCTGATACACCCCATTCATTCCCAATCATTCCTTGCAATGACCTCATCTTATCTAATGTCACCAGATACCCGGCCATCTAGTGACAGAAGAGAGATGTGCAGCAATTCCAGAATTAGGGTGAAATCAATTCACCTCCTAACAATTGGCCAAGGCAACTATCACTTAGCAAATACATTTAATAGCAACCCTGCCTAAACATCAGGGTGCAACATTTAGATTTGTAAACCTGTAGGTAAATAAGAGAACTAGAACCTTTGCTAAGAGGAAGAGTGGGTTTGATAATAAAGTTGGCAGTGCATCCATCCAGGACAGGACCTATTTGAACAGAGGGATTCCCTTCCTGGGAAATTACCCAGTAATCTAATCAAAATAATAGGGAGCGTAGTAGAGGAACTACTGCAACCAGCACATAACACTACTCATAAGTATACAGTATACATACACACCAGTATGAAATAAAATATTCATACAGTGCAATTACTTAATGGTCCACTACAGCTTTGGCCTGGAAGAAGTCCATATCTTTCCTCTTTCTCAATGCTACTTCCTTAAGGGGGGGGGGGGGGGGTGGCCCTCTTCCCCGGCACAGATAGATCCCATTAGGGGTGCCAGGGGAGGGGACTGACACCTTTCTTGCCCATGATTGAGGTATGAATGGGGACTATGTCAGAGTCAGGCAGATGTCCACAGTATCATACTGTCTTTCTGGTAAATACTAATTGTACCTCATAAACTGTGTGCCTTTAAAATGTATTTTTCCTGTACCTGTGTATCTATGTTGCTTTTGATAAACTCAATAAAAAACTATTGAAAGTAAATTTGCCACCAGATGAATTTTGCAGCAAAGTTCAGTTGCAGGGAACCTGAGAATGATCATGATGCAGCGTCCATCTTTATGTCAGAGACAAGATCAGTCATGGTGGGGAAGTCCTCCAACCCTTGTACAACCAGCCTGGAATGCAGCTTGTCACCAACAGAAGCTGTAGTGAGGCACTGGAACTCAGAGTTGCCTATTTACTCTGTGTCTTAAGCCTTGTACACACGGCCAGATTATTGGATGAATTGACATCCGTTTTTTGTTTGATGCTAGTCTCAAATCGAAAGTGAAGAAAGTACTCGCCATCAGAAAATTTTCTAAGGACAGAATTTAACGTAAGAAGTGACGTAATGTGTTGAATTGTTTTGTATGTGTTCTTTCATTTCTGAGCATGCCTAGTTTTGCTATTCCGATTTTTTGGGGTCAGAAAACCATACTAATGAAAAGAAAATTGGACATTGTGGTCACGTCAGCCAAAAATTGTCAAGCCTGCACATCCAGTTTTTGTCTGCCGAAAATTCGTAGTCGGCTATCAAAAGCAGCATACTAACGATCAGAAAATCGGCAGATCGTTCATCGGACAAAGTTTATCTTCAGATATTCTGGGCCTTAAGACCCTAGTTTCTAATCTGTCATGCAACTGCAACTTTAACTACCAGAAGTGGCCATTGGATGCCTAACCTGGCTCTAGCCCATACTAGGTATTAGGCTCTAAGCTAAATCTAGCCATACCATCCCAGAACAGAAGGGACAGTATTAAGTAAAATAACAGGAGCTGCATCATATAACTCTATTGCAATAAACAGGTTCACCTATTAACATACAGCAACATGACCACTACACACACCCAGCGTATCACAGACTTAATTATCTGGTATAGTGCATATAAGATTACAACAAGGATACATGTCACCAGTCTTTAGAAATATAAACCCAGAGGTTATGGGCAACAATAGTAAACTATTAAACATAGGAACACTTGCCTAATAATCCCTTCTGCTCTTGATTTAGCAGCAACTTTTTCATGAACGGGACATGTGGTCACAAACTTTCTCTTTCTTTCCACTCCCTCCTTCTGAGGTTTTCAACCCAATAACCCAGAGACAGAAATGTATACATAATATACAAGCAGCCCAGTCATTTACAAATACAGAGAGCAGAGGGCAGCAGATCCCTACAGATTGATGGCTCTGTTCTCTAAATCTCTAACTGCAATTTTTGTGATGTAGGAGTGCTGAACTTTATCCAGATGCATTTTAACAGGATGGTTGGTTTGTGGTCCTAGAGGCTGCTCACGAGCAACTATGGGGTCATGATGGACCCCCAGATCAGTTTGTTTGACAGGGTCACCAAATGGCAGTATATTCGTGGACTGCTTGTAAAATCTGTGATTTTTACATATGTCCATAAATGTCCATTACAGACATGCAGATTGCATATCAGTAATGCACATTCATGTACAGATGTAAAAATAATGTTTTTTTTCAAACTGTCCTTGAATTTACTGACAGTTGGCAACGCTGTTAACTGGAAGACATAGCTTGCCCACCTCACTTTCCACCAGAATTTTAATTCCAGAACACAATTTTTTTTAAAGTTGAACTCCAGGCAAATATAAAATGCACAAATTAAGAAGCTATGTAGTCATATTTAAATCAGTTGATACATTTATTTTTTTCGTTTACTTAGCATTAAAATACTTGATATTTACTTGGTAACATTTCTTGCAACCTCTTGTACTACTACGCTCAGACTGGGTGAGGGAGGGGTTGTTCTAGGAGCCAATCATGTGTGCTGCATACAAATGCGGATAAAAGAGCAAAGAGTGGACCTCATCATTCCACTGCTGCTCCATAAACTCCAATTAGCAGGCCGAGGGTGGTATACCTTAACCGTAACAGAGAAAGTAGAGTTATTCTCCTTGCTTGATGTGCTGTGGAATGGGGCTTTGTAAAGCTCAGAACTGAATGAACAGAACAGAATGAACAGCAATGCAAACCATGTGACAGGTAAAACAGCTCCTATATATATATGTTTTATATATCACAGATCGCCGCCATTACTAGTAAAAAAAAATATGTAGAAGAATACATATCAGCCTAAACTGAGGAAATTTTTTTTTTTTTTTTTTTTTTTAAATGGGATATTTATTATAGCAAACAGTAAAAAATATTGTGCTTTTTTTCAAAATTGTCGCCCTTCTTTTGTTTATAGCGCAAAAAATAAAAACCGCAGAGGTGATAAAATACCACCAAAAGGAAGCTCTATTTGTGGGAAAAAAAGGACGTCTATTTTGTTTGGGTGCAACGTCGCATGACTGCACAATTGTCAGTTAAATTGATGCAGTGCCGAATTGCAAAAAGTGCTCTGGTAAGGAAGGGGGTAAAATCGTCCGGGGCTGAAGTGGTTAAAGTGTGTCTAAAAGGATTAGAGCAGGGAATAGTTAAAACCCCTGGTAGTCGTAGTGCCATCTTTATCCCACTCAGGAGATTTTCTATCACATCCTCTCCCATAGATCCAACAGCTAATTAGAGGAAATCTTTAAAAGTAGGCCCCTCTTAAGCCCCATACACACGGTCGGACAATCCGCGGACCAGGTCGGTCGGATCCTGTCCGTCATACTTTGTCTGATGTTGGTTTTGCGTACACACGGTCGGACAAAGTTGTCGGAAAATCCGATCATTCTGAACGTGGTGACGTTTGTTGCCTACGACGGGACTACGTAGAGGCTAGTAGCCAATAGCTTTGGTCTTGTAATGTGATCTGAGCATGCGTAGCACTTTGTCCGGTCGGACAACCGTACACACGATCGGATTTGGTGTGATCGGACCGTGTTGTCGGCAAATCTTTCCAGCAGGAGATAAGACTTTGTCCGTCGGACAATCCGACGTACACTGTCCGATGGTGCATACACACGGTCTGATTTTTCAACAACATTGTCCGATCGGACAGAATCCATGAAAAAGTCCGACCGTGTGTATGGGGCTTTAGACAACTCTCACCAGTATAAAAGTGTCTCAGAATTCCTGTTGCAGCTATGACTACTCAAAATTTTGGATTTTCCCTCACTTTCAGTCTCAGGGACAGTGGTCACTAGAACAAATAAAGAGGGTAAAAAAAAAAGGTTTGGTGTTTACATATCATTCAAATAAAGTTCTACTTTAGAAAACATGACGTACAATAAGCTGTTTCTTTACTAATAAGGAGCAGTCTTATCACTTCATAAGGGTAAGGTGAGAATAGATTTCTGATGAGAATTTTGTTTTCTCTGAACCGTATGGTGGCTGAAGTCTACCTCTTAATTCCATCCACGTGAGTGATTTTTATGAACCTTGCCTATCCCAATTGCTGCCTACTTGGCATATTTTAATTGCAGGAAACAGGACAGGATTTCATTTCAGCCATTCTCCTAATCACAGTTTAGGGACTGATGGTCAGTGTTACCAGTATCACTTTGCTCATTAAACCTGTATATATAGTGCTTCAGGCAATAGAATAAACTCTAAGGCTAGACAAACAGCCTAAACTCACCAGTTCTGATGAGAGATGAGAAAAATTGCCTGTCCCAGTGGGAAGTCCTAAATGAAAAGATAACAAGTTGGAGTGATTTCCCAGGATGCTGAAAAACTTCTAAGAACCAGGAGAGACTATTGTTGCTGACAAATGTTCACTGTTTGTTGACTAAATGCTAATCGTAATGCTTGTCAGTAACAATGCTTTTAGCCCAAATGTATTCTATTTGAGTATGCCTAGGCACATGTGTTTCTGTCTGTAATCGATTTCCAAAAATACCATCCCTGGCCATAGACATAAAATTAGTTAGAATGAGTTTGAATGATCTACAGGCTAGGCATACATTAATATCTTGGGCAACTTCTGTGTACATATAAATTAACTGCTATGTGTTCCTGGAAATGCACATCTCCTAAACGCAGAACCAGATATCGCCAATGGTACACAATTGCCTCTAGCTGAGCAGAACAGTTCAGGTTGGTACAGTTTGGAAGAGTTAGAATGGTCCGGCCTATTCAGGTGAGCATTTTCACTGCAAGTCGGACCGCCAGGGGCTATACAGGGTTTAGAAAAAATGCCTTTGTGAGCATTGACCTTTTTTCTGTCCGCCAATCAGTGGAATGTATTGTGTGATGCCAGTAGCTCCGCCCTAACCATACCATACCATTTTCTATGGCCCCACATCTGAAGCAGGACCATGAATGGTGCGGTATGGTTCGGTTGTATGGGCCGCTTTCATAATGGAAACACTCAAAATAGCGTACCGTACCTAACCGATCCGCTCAGTGGAAACGAGGCATATGACTGCAAAGGAAAGTCAAGGCTGCCAACTTGCCTAGTGGGTTGGCTAAGCTTGCAGTGGCAGTGTGCCAACGTCATAGGCGGTTGGGTGGTTTACCAGCCCTCCTCAATACCTGCTAGGTCATTATCTGTCAAAATTTTAAAATGATTCCTCATTCATTGTAAGTGGATTTATGACACAAAACACCATACCATTCACAAAGGAGGGGGCTACATTCCCTTCCCTGTTTGTTGCTACAGGGAGGATACAAAATGCCTAATAGTTGATATCCATGAAAATATGATAATGGTTCAACAAATTGCATACATATGCAGATACATACACTGCCCCTACCAACACAGGCTGTAAAAATTAAATACATATACAACTATAATTTGCTTTTATTTTTTATTGCCTTTGACTAAATCATGTAATCATTTTAAATATCAGTAATCAATAAATAACCATAACATTTTACTTTAAAGTGGTTGTAAACTCTTACATATACCCAGTGAAGTGAACAGCCTCAGATGATACACAGAGGTTAAATAAATCATCCTACATAGGTTTTACTTGTTTATCTGCTGTCTTCTCTTCCCTACACCCCTTCAAAAGGGCAGAAAAATGTTAAAATGTTAAAATCCTTCTCATCTGTCAGGAGCACAGAGGAGGGGGTGGAGAGGCTGCAGTTACAGTGTGTGAGAGCTGATTGGAGAAAAGGAACACATCCCTCTCCACACAGCAGAACTGTGTTGTGAATAGACAAGCTGCGAGTTGAGCTCTCCCTGACACAAATTTATCTCATGTGTTGGGAAAACCTCTCGGAAGTGAAACGTACTGATAGCAGAAGAAAGACAAAAACAGAACATTCCATAGCTCAACTTATATCTCAATGTCATAAAACCATCCCCTATTTTGTAGACGCTATAACTTTTGCGCAAACCAATCAATAAACACTTATTGTGATTTTTTTTTTTACCAAAAATATGTAGAAGAATATGTATTGGCCTAAACTGAGGAAAAACTTTTTTAATATATTTTTTGGGGATATTTATTATACCAAAAAGTTAAAAATAATGATTTTTTTTTCAAAATGTCGCTATTTTTTTGTTTATAGCGCAAAAAACGCAGAGGTGATCAAATACCACCAAAATAAGGCTCTATTTGTGGGAAAAAAAAGACGTCAAATTTGTTTGGGAGCCACGTCGCACGACCGCTTAATTGTCAGTTAAAGCAATGCAGTGCCGAATCGCAAAAAGTGCTCTGGTCCGGGGCTTAAGTGGTTAAAGAGGTGTGGAAGGGGACTGGCAGCCCCCTGGAGCCATGGCATAAGCACACACATAATACAGGGACATTTTGACACTTAGAAATCTTACTAGACACCATAATTACAATGAATATTATAGTATGAAGCATTAAAAGGATCTTTATAAAAACAGAAATCGTAAAAAACACCTGAAAAACTACTTACAACTGCAGTTAATTAAATCAAAAGATGCCAACAGTCAGGAGGAAGCAGTGTGAGCTGAACCACACAGAGAATGACTTGAAGAACATCAATGCTTCTGTGGATTTTGATGATGGATGTTCCACAGTGCCTGTAGTTACAGAGGTCAATACGGGATACTGTAGTTTTAAAGCCCATTTACAGATTGTGAAAAGTATGCAAATAAATTGGTTCTCTTTCAGAAAGCACCCTCCCATTCAACATGTAAGGAGCTTTTGTGTTGTAAAATATTATAGAGAAATATGATTAAGTAAAATTAAAAAGACTTTCAGAATTGCATTCAAAAAGCGGAGATTTGCTATGTTATAAGGAATGTGAATTGCTCTTCAGTACTCTGAAAAAGGTACCTTTTGCCTAGAATTCCTCATGAAAATAGCAATCCGCTTCCTGATATGGGGTACCTTGCCACTTCTGTGCCACTTCTGTGCCAACAGCCTTATAGCAGTATGTCTGCATTGTGAGATCTAATGCACTGCTAATCTCTTGAGATTTGGACTGAGATTTGATGATGGCACTACAGTGCTGCTCGCTGTTGTTCTTGCTGGAGACTCTGACATGATAAAGCAAAAGACTTGTTCCACTACCAAGATGGTTGCCTCCACACAGGGACATTGTATAAAAAGCATTGTAAGTCAGTAACTGAGAAAGATCAACAGCAGGGAGACAATAGCCAACACTGGGGACTAGTCCTTTTCCCTCTTTCTGCCTTTTTTTTAGCACAGCATCTAGAGTTTTGTTCCTCTTTGGACACACATGCATTCTTTGAAGGAGAAAATTGTCAGTCCACTTATTGGTTTCACTTGGTGTCTAAAATTGCACATTGATGGAAAAGGCAACAACTCTGCTTTCCTTTCTTTTCATTTGTATACTTATCAATTTGCGCACTTAAGTTACAGTACAATACCCTCTGAAGAAGAAAATGTCTTTTGATAGTTTGTGCTGAAAAATGCACCATTTGTTCAAACAGTAATTGTCAAATACAATACTCAATAGTATACTGTACATTAATGAATTCAACTTGCATGCAGTTGTGATAAAAATTTTGAAACCCTTAGGAATCCGCTGGATTTTTGTGTAAGCAGCTTCTGAAGTAAAATTTAATCTTTGTCTAAATCACAATATTTATAATAATAAACACAGTCTTAATTAACAGGCAATAGACACATTTTACATTGCCATATTTCTATGCCTAAATTGTTTTGATTTGTAACTGGCAGAACCACTTTTTTTTTTAGAAATACCTCAATCTACTGTATGTCTTTCTGCTGATCAGATCTGCAAAGAAACGTGTTATATTTTTTGGGCTATCTGTATACAAAAATGTATGTAGATTTATGGAGTGTTTTATTTAAATGTAATAGACAGAAACTCACCCAAGCTCTACCGTTTTATTTAAATGGTCTACTTAAGATTAGACATGTGCAGAACAAATTTTTTTTTTTTATATTATGATTAGTTCTTTACATAAATTAGTTTAGTTATATTTGTTTTCGGAATTCATTTTGTTTATTTGAGTTTGAATCAATTCAGATTCAAATTCCATTCTAAATCAAATTTATTCTAATCGAAATTAGAATTTTGGAAGATGGTTATATTCTTTCTATTCCATTGTATTCTATTGTTTTTTTCTATTCTATTCTATTCTTTTATTTTATATTCTTTTCTTTTCTATTATATTCTGTTCTTTTTTTATTCTACTCAAATGTGTTCTATTCTAAATGCAAATTTCGGAATATAGTTATATTGTTATATTCCTTCTATTCTATTGTCTATTCTATTATTTTCTATTATTTAATTTTCTATTCCATTCTATTCAAATGTATTCTATTCAAAATTTGAATTCCGGGAGATGGTTGCATTCTTTCTATTTTATTCTACTCTATTGTTTTTTTTCTATTCTATTATTTTTTTCTATTCTATTCTATTTGAATTCAAATGTATTCTATTTGAAATTCGAATTTCAGAAGATGGTTATATTCTTTCTATTTTATTGTATTTTATTCTGTTCTTTTATTGTATATTATTTTTTGTTCTGTTTTACTCTATTCTTTTCTATTCTATTTTTTTATTTTCTAGTCTATTCCTTTATTTTATATTCTATCCCTTTATTTTATATTCTATTTGTTTCTATCCTTTATATTGTATTTTGTTCTGTTTTACTCTATTATATTATATTCTATTATTTTCTTTTCTATTATATTCTTTTCTATTCTTTATTCTATTTTATTCTCTTCTGGAATTCGATTTCAAACACGATCTGAAAACTATTCAAATTTTAATTTCGTCTGACATTTTCATTTCGTTATTTCAGATTCTTTTAAATTAGTTGCCATTGTAATTTGAAAATTCAGATACATCTGAATTTCTGAAATAACAAAAAAATTGTCCGAATTTCGATTTGGAACAAAACAAACCACACATGTCTACTTAAGATCACACCAGAGCATATCATTGCTTCAGTACCCTAATATAGCCTTTCCAAAATATGGAATTATATCTTAGAATGGTGGACAGGGATAGGTAAAGGGGATTATCATGGTACCGAAAATATGAGTATACTCTTAGGTTATAGTAAAATAGATTTTTATTATAAAGCAGAAAACAATAATAGTTTGTATAGAAATCACAATTTACAGATATAGTGCAGTACATATAGCATTTAATATAATCAGCAATGAATATATATATAGAGAGAACTAATAGACCTATAATAAACAAAGACCAGAGGTACAGATATGATTAAAGCTGAACCGACATGTTTCGCCAACATTGGGTTCCTCAGGGTAATGATGAGTATCTGTACCGCATTAAAAATTCTAAAGAGCAAACACAAAAATATTATCAGTTACATATTAATCATAATATCCAAACACAATTGCTAAGTTTGACCCCATGACACAGTCAGTAGAGAAAGTCCCGCCCCTATTAAACCACGCCTAAGGCCCAACAAGTCCACAAATACATACCCATGGGTTGACAAGGCAGGACCCGGAAATGAAACCCCAAAGCAGCAGTCAAAGTTTTAACACCACATCTATGGCTGTAGGGGGCATAAGAGACCTGGTGAAATGAAAAAATTATCATGTAGGATAGGAAATACATTCAGGAGAATAGCTAATCTCCATAAAGAGGGGATGGCTAACATAGCCTCAATAAAACTTACCCAAATCGTATAGGACAATTTGTATGTAGGGGCGTCGGGCAGATAGGATAGTAAGGATATATGAAAAAAACAGCTACTACACACAGCTGTATAACTCTGCGCCACGTGATAAATAAAGTAAAAATTAAAAAATAAACTATTTGAAATAAGCTGCTCCCTTGTAAATCATGTGATTTATAAGTATTGAAATTGCGTGACAGGGGCAATTTATACTTAGATTGATATAGCATCACCAATCGTGTATAAAAAATGATATATGCTAGCTGGAACGCACGCTGTACATATCAGCACAGGATTTCCCCCAAAAATTATGACAAAAATACAACTTAAAAAAAAACTCCCCATGCCTCTTACTAAATACCTCAGACTGTCTACTTTCCAAAAAATTGGTCAGTTGGGGAATATTAGTACTGTCCTGGCATTTTAAGGGCCTCAAGGAATGAGATAGGCCATCGGTACATCAGGATTGATCAATTTTCAAATATATAGTGTATACCATAGTTTGTAGATGCTATAACATTCGCACAAACCAAGTAACATACACCTATAATCTTAGATGTGGGTCTGTAATAGATACATGGGACCCTACACAAAAAAGATATAGGGTTCTTCCTAAAAATACTTTCAAAACCCTTATCCCTGATGATGGTCTGTTAGGCATGTCAAAGGGGAACACAAAAATAACAAAAATAATTGTGTGTGTGTCCCCAAAATCCATATCACACCCTTATGTGAGGACATTATCTGAGCAAATGGGGGACAAGTGTGCGGCCACCGCTCCTGATTCCCACCAAACCACATGCCCTCAACATGGGAGGCACTTTGCCAGGGTGGATACACCCTGGCAAAACACTGGCAAAAAAAGTAAACAATTTTGACAAGTCCTTTATTTAAAAAAAAACACAAGGATCAAAAATAAAAAAACAAGAAAATTCCACAATGTACATCCATTGTCCATCATGTAAAGCTGTCACATCTAGCAGCAGTAGTAATACCAGTGCTAAATGGTAATGCCAGGAGTTTGACTCTATCAAACACCAATTTAGTTTGGCCAGAGCCCTGAAATGTCAAAATACAGTCCCAACCTAGGTTATGTTCTGGAACTAATCAGCGCATCCCTAGTTATCACATTGGGAATAGGACATTGTAACAACCTTGGGTTAAATGTGTGGTTTTATTTCCACTTGGATCAAGAAAAGAGTGCATCTATATGCAACATTTTAGATTAAAGTAAAATTTCTTTGTTAGGGCGTTTTGCCCTTTATTTTCACCTTGTAATTTGTCAAATACACATTTCTTGTCCAAGGGTAACAACGGCGATTCAATCCAGCGTACATGTGGAGGGAGCCATGGTTGTCGCAAGGCTACCTTTGAACCACTAACTTCTCCTTGTCTCCATTACAGAGAGGCAGGGGAATTGATAGTTTACAAAAGATAGCTTAGAAAGAAGATAAGGTTGAACATGCTTTAAATTCATTAAATAGGGAGAGATAAGGACATTTCACTTTTGGAAAGATAAACAGGTATTTTCTGTACTCACTGAAAACATTGTTAACCAGAAAAAGAAAACAAATGCAACCACTACATCTAAGGCATGATAAGCTGCAATAATTTATTTTGTTCAAATATACTTTAAGAGCACCTGGCTAAATTAAGTTTTCTAGTTGATAAATTAGGTATAAGAGGGATTGTTATACTTGTAATGAACAGTATAATTGTTTAAACTAAGGTGTTAAATATCCAGTATAAGATCAAGTTGCTCTTTGTTTATTAATCTTTTTGAAATTGTGGATTCTAACAGAAGCATGTGCGATTCAGAAAATGAATTAGCTGTAAAATAGTTCAGACAAAAAACTTGCAATAGATGCAAATTGGCAAACAACGTTTTCTCACTAAATAAAAAAAAAGTATATTTTATACTTTTAGGTCTAAGTGGCAGTCAATTAGAGGTCACATAACCCATTCCACTGCATTTTTCCTCTACTCCTTCCATCTGCTGCAGATTAAGTGTTGACAGAGGGAGTATACACAGATGTCAGAAGATGCAGTAACACAAGAAGCACATCTTTTAAAAGTGCTTGGTGACGCACTTTTTTTATTTTATATTCTTAATTTATATGTATATATATTAAATCAGATAGTGGCAAGTGAGTTGGTACATTTAAACCTGGATTTCTAACTGTTCAGGATTCTGCATGGCGATTATATATTTATCAAACAACCTGCAACCTGATCTGCTCATAAACTGGTAGGATTCCTGTTCACGTTTTGTTTGAAGATTATACAGTTGCTCTCTTTTGGAATACCCGTCTCTTGCCCATTTTTAGGAAAGTCTACATAAATGTGCTTATACCATGATGATGCACAAGACCATAACCATGTCAACAGTATGAAATGCGGTCACTCATATGTACCTTTATGCTCATTTACAAAGTGACGTGGACAGGCATTCATACAGAGTGCAAGGAGTAAACTGTGGATACGTATTTGGACTGGTAAGCGTTCCAAAGGAATATTTTGCGAGTTCACCTATTGTTGGTAATCCGGGGGGGGGGGGGGGATCTAACCTAAGAAACATAGCACAGCAGGCTTACCATTGCCAGATCTCTGGCTGAGCAAATCTGAACACTATTTCATGATCTCAGTGTATTACTTATTGAAAGGTTTCCTGAGCTATGGGGAGGAGGTCCCAAAAAGACATGAACAATTGATGAGGTCTAAAGAAGACTAAAGATCCTCCTCATTTTTAACAAGCCAACAAAAACATATGCACTATTTATTTAAATGTGTAGCTTTAATGGTGTATACAATTATTTAGTTAGTTTGCTGGGAGTTAGCGAAAACAGTCCTTAACATATGTATCTGCAGGAACAGAATGCCACTTTGTTTTGCCCATAATTGGTCTAGTACACTGACAGCTTCCTTACGCGATTGCTCAGGTGGGTTAATTTCAGTTAAAGCAAAGCCTTCATAGAATTCCTAAGTCATTCATCAGCTTTTTAAAACTCTGACCTTTATCTCTTCTATATTCGTCAGCAGTTAACACTGTTTCCCATTTCTAAAACTACAAAAGAACAATTGTAGAAAGGACAGGAAGTAGGTGATTGTGAGTCGGATTTACTAACGGAGCTGAGACTGTTTACACATAGAGGGGTTGATTTACTAAAGGCAAATACACTTTGCACTACAAGTGCGTTACAAGTGCACTTGGAAGTGCAGTCACTGTAGATCTGAGGGGAAGATCTGAAATGAGGGGAAGCTCTTCTGATTTATCATCTAATCATGTACAAGCAAAAATGCTCTTTTATTTTCCTTGCATGCCCCCCTCAAATCTACAGTGACTGCACTTCCAAGTGCACTTGTAGTGCAAAGTGGATTTGTCTTTAGTAAATAACCCCCAGAGTGAAGATTAATTTCACTCCTTAACCACTTGCAGATTAATTAAGTAAACAAATGTGCTTTTCACATGATTGGATACCTGAAGTGAATTTTTACTCGTTTTTTGTGTGAACATTCTCAACTTCTTCAGTAAATCCATCTCTTTATCTCCAAGTGGAGATATTGCCCCTTATACTCTTTGTGGTTACCGGGACAGAAAGTGTAATGTCGTAGTCTTAAATAGGGATGAGCTCGATGTTCGAGTCGAACATCGGGTGTTCGCCCATTCGCCGAACAGCGAACAATATGGGGCGTTCACGGGAAAATAGAGCACCGCGGAGCACCCCATTGCAGTGCATTAGAGATTGCGAGATTGCAGTGCATTAGTGTCTGATGATTGGCCAAAGCATGCACCTGACCTGCATGCTTTGGCCAATTACAACACGCTCTGCAGAGAGAGCCATGATTGGCTAAAGGCATGGTGCCTTTGGCCTATGATGGCTCAAATATGAAAAGGCAACCCAGCAGCTCCCATGCCCCGCCTTCAGTTTAGGATTGTCCTGCGGCTCCCGCCTCCTGCTCTCTGCTCTGTGAAAGTTGGGAGAGTGAAGGGAGTAAAATATCTGGAACTGTGAAGGATGGGAAGCAAGGGAATGGGGGCAATACTGTGTGGGTTAACTCTGTTACTATTGCATAAAAACATATTGAATTTGTATTGTTTTAAGTACCGTATTTCTCGGCGGATAACACGCACCCCAAGTTGAGTATGGCATCTTAATTACAAACATTTTTATGAGGGAAGTTTAGGCAATTCCAAAAATACCTTTAAACTACATTTGCAGCCTTGCCCACATTTAAATTTCCCGCCGCCGAAAAAGACAGAGCCGAACGTTCGGCTCCGCACGCTGTTCCGCCTCCCTGCTGTTTCTGGAGCGAGCACAGGGAGGCGGGACTGTGACCGGAGCCGAACGTTCGGCTCGGTCTTTTTCGGCGCCGCTCCATTTTTTGGTAACTTTTTTGGGGGGGATCAGCGTATAACAGGCACCCACGACTTTCGCCGGATTTTAAAGGGGGAAAAACTGCATGTTATACGCCGAGAAATATGGTATATTCTTGTTTTAAAACGACATTGAATCTTTAATAAAAAGGGGGGGCAGTTTGCCATCTTTGCCCTGGGCACCAAATGGCCTTGTCCCAGCACTGCTACAGGCCATTTCATGTGGCCCTCACACCTCTCCTGCAGCTGCTAGAGAGCTCTAGCCCTCCTCTGGTCCTTCTCCAGACCCCTACTTTCTGCTTTCCAGCAATGCATCCAGCTTCTTCCCAGCAGCAGCATAAGGAAGGGGCAGGGCTGGCCCTACCTATAGACAAGGTAGGCGCAGGCCTGGAGCACACATCAGTTAGGGGCGCCGTAACAATGCCCCCCACCACCCCTAAGCTCAGTGACTGACTCCACCCTCCCCCCAAAATGTTACCAATATATAAAAAGGTGGGGTATACATGGGCAGGGCAAAGGGGGTGTAGTCAGGGGTGTAGCCATAGGGGCAGACATAATGAGGCGAGGGTTCTACCACTTATCCACTTAATAGCTTTTTATAAATAAATTTAGGGACTGATGGAAGTGCTTCCCCCAATATCTTGTCCCTTAACAATATATCCCAGTGCTTTTTAAAAATATTTTCGATTTTACGCCTCTGGGTATTGTATCCTAGTAGAATCTTGAACTCCTCTCCTGTTTTCATTTCTTTTTCTGTTTACCTTTATTTATTAACAAGTCTTTTCTATCCATGTTTTTAAAGTGGAGTTCCACCCACTTTTACAACTCTTCAGCATCCCTCACTAAACTGTGCACTGTAAACAAATTGGATATTTTTTATTTTTTTCAGCACAGACTGTATATCTGCTGTATTCATTTTTCACTTCCTCCTCCCTGGCCGCGGCCCATCGCATCATTTCCTGTTTGCAATGCCTCCTGGGAAGGGGCAGCAACTTCCTCTGACACTGCCGTTGCTATGGAAACCTGACCTGAAACCTATTACACTGCTTATGCTGCACTGAGCATGTACGAGATCTGCAAGGATGAGATCCAGGAAGAAATACAGTCTGGCTTCAGATGCCCACACTTAAGATGGCCACGGCCTGCTGCAAGTTTATAAAATAACAAACTACTGCTAAAAACTAACAAAACAGACCTTAGTTTACAGACTAACTTTACTAGAATACATTAAGCTTGTGTATTATAGGGGTATTTTTATTTAAAAAGTATAATTTCGTCCGGAACACCGCTTTAACTACTTCTAATTCTTTACTTATGAACTTCTTATCGTACCCTCTCTGTAGGAATTTATCTCGAAACCGAGTTGCTTTCTCCATGAACTCCTCTTCTTTAGTGCAGTTTCTCCTTAATCGCACAAACTGACCCCTTGGTATATTAAGTAACAATGGTCTATGATGACAGCTATCAATGGCTATAAAACCATTTCTGTCAGTGGGATTACAATAATTTCTGGTACAGATCCCTCCCTCTTTTTTTTCTAATTTAATCTTTTATTATGTAATTTTTGTTACATGCAAAAGTCAATACATTACAACTTAACGTTTTTAATATTAATTACTAGTACAAAAATTATTTATTTCCCTTTGTCCCCCCCCCACCCCTTTTGATCTGTTGTCCTCCCATGAATCCACTTTAAACTATTTCTATCATTGCCTGAAAATAATGCTGGCCATACACTAGTCGAAAAATCGGCCGAGTGCACTTTCGAAAAACGAACATACGTTCGAGAGAGCAAACGATCACGCCATCAGGTATGTAACGATTTTCGAACAATAAATCGTTTGTGAACATCAACGTATCGTTTTTTCGTGCGGTTTTAGCATAGAAAAAGGAAGTGTTCAAAAACTGAGTTTGACCTCTGCTCTGTGGTTTCCTGTGTTTCACGTATACGCCCAGAGGATCAACGTACGTTCATCATTGTGCGTAGTACAGATCTACATAACGAACCTTGTGCGTAGTAGAGATCTACTGCGCAACCTTCAACGTACTTTCGTCATTGTGCGTAGTAGAGATCTACATAACAAACCTTGTGCGTAGTAGAGATCTACTGCGCAACCTTCAACGTACTTTCGTCATAACGTAACGAACCCTGTGCGTAGTAGAGATCTACTGCCCAACCTTCAATATAGATGTGGATGAGAGGAGAATTTCCATAGTAATGCTTGGAGTGATGGCTATACAGCAAGCAGAGGAGCCTAGAAGTAAAAGGCGAAGGTTATGGAGTAAAGAGTGGCTGAAGAACCGTGATAACTTCTCTCATATGAGATTGGTTCAAGAGCTGAAGGAAAACAATCCCGATGATTATCGGAACTATCTGAGGATGCCTGATGAGTCTTTTCAGCTACTACTCAGTAAAGTGTCACCCCTCATAACAAAAAAGGACACAGTCTTAAGACCTAGCATCACAGCGGAGCAGAGACTGGTAGCAACACTTCGTTTTGTCGCAACTGGACGAAGTTATGAAGACCTCAAATTTACCACTGGAATCTCTGCCCAGTCGCTTGGCCGCATCATACCTGAGACCTGCCGAGCCATCATAACAAGCATGCAAGACGAATACTTAAAGGTAATGACCCAGTGCTTTTAGTTTTCTATCTCAAACACTGTACAGCTTGCTTTGCTAAACTTACAATTTATTAACTATAAACATATAAATGAACAAACTAGTTGATAACATGTCAAACTGACAAAGATAACATATTTACAACAAAATGTACATATTTACAACAAAATGTATGGGGTTCACAAAGATGTGTACTGATAATCCTGTCCCCAGTTGCTTAGTGGTCGATCCTGCTGTGTGTATGGTCCGTGCCACTGATGCATTTGTTGATGTAGTTGTGATGATTGGGTGTGTGTGGGTCTGTGCTCAGCTAAGTGGGTATTTGTGGTCAGCTCACCCCTTAGCCCTTTATTAAGAAGCTGAATAAGTAATGGTTCCAGTAATTGTTTTTGGTCTTCTGACATCCTGCGCATTTTCTTGGCAGCAAATGAACCCAGGTCATCACATTCATCCCTCTTCTGATTTAATGCTGCAGAGGCTTGGAGTAGAAAGTTGCCTGTAGAATCCTGCCTTGTTTTTCGCTTTTTGCTCTTGCTTACTGGTGGTGATGTGCCAGTTTGTGTTTCACTGCCAAATAGATCCTGTAGAATAAAGCCAATGAAATAATTAGTCTTTCAAATGAACCCTTATATCGTTTTTAACAATATCTTTTTACCTTTGCACAGCTACCAGCATCTGTGGAGGAATGGAAAGCAACAGCCAAACAATTTAATGACTATTGGAATTTCCCCAACTGTGGTGGTGCCATAGACGGCAAATATGTTCGCATAACGCCACCAGCAAAATCTGGCTCCTTCTATTATAATTATAAAGGCTACTTTAGCATCGTACTAATGGCAATCGTGAATGCAAAGTATGAGTTTATTTTTGTGGACATTGGCAAAAATGGCCGAAATTCCGATGGGGGAGTAATTGAGAAAACACTTTTTTTTCACAGTTTAAAAAATGGACTACTAAATCTACCATCCCAAGAGGACACAGTGGAAGGCCTAAATTTCATATTTGTTGCAGATGACGCATTTGCATTATCTGAGCATCTGTTGAAACCATTCGCCCTTAAAAACCTTACACCTGATCAAAAAATATTTAATTACAGGTTATCTCGTGCTAGACGAGTTGTCGAAAATGCTTTTGGCATTATGGCCAACCGCTTTCGTATCTTCCATACAGCAATAAATGTAGCCCCCCACAAAATTGACACAATAGTTCATTGCTGCTGTGTGTTACATAATTTCTTAAGGCGTACTAGCTCCACCTACATGCCACAATCCCTGGTGGACCGTGAGGATACTCTGTCTGGGGATGTTATGCCTGGTGAGTGGCGTAATGATACAGAAGACCTAGTAAACCTAGGCCATGCCCCACCACGTCTCTTCAGTCAACTTGCTCGTCAGAATCGCCAGGATTATATGGACTATTTTCTTGGTCGTGGAGCAGTAGATTGGCAAAATATGTATTAAACACAGTTGTAAATGAATTGTTTCTGTTGGCAAATTATCTAAAGTACAAAGGTGCATGTGCTTTGGATGTGTTTAGCATTTTTTTGGTTAATCTCTTAAGTTTTTAAGTTTGGATCTGTACATCTAAAAGTGTATTTCAATAAATAATATGCTGACTTACCTGACTGCTTGCCATTTCGTCAAATGTTCCTTCTTCTTCATCGCCTGAAGGATTTACAGTGATACTGTCTAAACTTGACACAGAGGGTCGTGCTTCTTCCTGGTCAGTTAGAAAACGAAGACTCTCAAAATACCACAGGCGTGGCACGTATACTTCATCTGCACCTTTACCAGATTTTTGGGATTCTGCAATTTTATTTAATTCTTTTTTGAAAATATTAGCAATTTTATGTTTGACATAGGATACATCTGCTTTGGCATACACAACCGTGCATAGTTCCGCTAATTTTGTATATGCTTCTAGACGTTTTGGACGGTCTGAATACTCTTTGGAGCGTACTTTCCATAGGCATGTAAGATCTCGATACATTTCCAGGCATTGTGGCAGGAAATGTGGTGAGGTAAATTTGTCCACCATTGCACCTGTAAAATAAAAAAAATGCATCAATGTTCAGTTGACAAACTACACCTAACAATTAATATCCTACATCACAGGTGTCAAACACAAGGCCCGCATGCTGAATCGGGCCCTCCAGGCCAGAGCCGGTACAAGGGGTGGGCAGGAGGAAAGGGTGCCCTGGGCGGAGTCTGAGAGGGGGTGGGTTGTTAGCACGCCTAAAAAAAGAGTATAATTTTCCTAATCATTATCCTATGCTGGCCATCACTAAATGGCAAGCCGCATCCAGACTGAGCTGCTGCTCTCTTTCTGGCCTGCTGCGATCATGCCATTTAATCGCCTCTTTTGTTCTCAGCCTCCTCCGCTATCATTAGCGGAGTAGAGAGGAGCAGATGGCGGGAGGCGGGACAATTCTGCACTGGGGGTGGGACCAACAATGCGTGGAGAGCAGTAGCTGGCTGTCACATTAATTGGGAGGTGATTGGCTGCTAGGAGGCGGTCCTATAAGCCAAACACCAGTTCACTAATATGAAAAGGCAACCCAGCAGCTCCCATGCCCCGCCTTCAGTTTAGGATTGTCCTGCGGCTCCCGCCTCCTGCTCTCTGCTCTGTGAAAGTTGGGAGAGTGAAGGGAGTAAAATATCTGGAACTGTGAAGGATGGGAAGCAAGGGAATGGGGGCAATACTGTGTGGGTTAACTCTGTTACTATTGCATAAAAACTCATTGAATTTGTATTGTTTTAAGTACCGTATTTCTCGGCGGATAACACGCACCCCAAGTTGAGTATGGCATCTTAATTACAAACATTTTTATGAGGGAAGTTTAGGCAATTCCAAAAATACCTTTAAACTACATTTGCAGCCTTGCCCACATTTAAATTTCCCGCTGCCGAAAAAGACAGAGCCGAACGTTTGGCTCCGCACGCTGTTCCGCCTCCCTGCTGTTTCTGGAGCGAGCACAGGGAGGCGGGACTGTGACCGGAGCCGAACGTTCGGCTCGGTCTTTTTCGGCGCCGCTCCATTTTTTGGTAACTTTTTTGGGGGGGATCAGCGTATAACAGGCACCCACGACTTTCGCCGGATTTTAAAGGGGGAAAAACTGCATGTTATACGCCGAGAAATATGGTATATTCTTGTTTTGAAACGACATTGAATCTTTAATAAAAAGGGGGGGGCAGTTTGCCATCTTTGCCCTGGGCACCAAATGGCCTTGTCCCAGCACTGCTACAGGCCATTTCATGTGGCCCTCACACCTCTCCTGCAGCTGCTAGAGAGCTCTAGCCCTCCTCTGGTCCTTCTCCAGACCCCTACTTTCTGCTTTCCAGCAATGCATCCAGCTTCTTCCCAGCAGCAGCATAAGGAAGGGGCAGGGCTGGCCCTACCTTTAGACAAGGTAGGCGCAGGCCTGGAGCACACATCAGTTAGGGGCGCCGTAACATTGCCCCCCACCACCCCTAAGCTCAGTGACTGACTCCACCCTCCCCCCAAAATGTTACCAATATATAAAAAGGTGGGGTATACATGGGCAGGGCAAATGGGGTGTAGTCAGGGGTGTAGCTATAGGGGCAGACATAATGAGGTTTCGTCTAGGGTGTAAAAAAAAAACTACCACCAGCCCTGGGAAGGGGGGGGGGGTGCACTGACATGTATGTTAGGTAAGGGAGAGTGGGGGACTCAACTTCTAAAGGTGGGGTGACTCAGGACATATAATGTAAGGGGGGCATGTAATCTTACAGGTACAACCGTCCCTTTGGAGGGCAATCATAATGCTGATTTGGCACACAATGACATTGAAATTGGCACCCCTGCCCTAGAAATATTATAATGGTTTGCTTACCTTCAGTTGTTACGAATCTGCAAGGGTACGGTCTGTGTTCCTACGTCACAACGGTCTGTGTGGCGGGAAAGAGTGAAGCATGGTGCTTTAGGGTGCTTTATAGTAGTTTCCAAGCTCCGCCCCTCTTCATTCGTAGAAGCTCCGCCCCTCTTCATTCGTAGAAGCTCCGCACCTCTTCATTTGTAGAAGCTCCGCCCCTCGACATTCGTAGAAGCTCCGCCCCTCTTCATTCATAGAAGCTCCGCACCTCTTCATTTGTAGAAGCTCCGCCCCTCGACATTCGTAGAAGCTCCGCCCCTCTTCCTTCGGCGCCATCTTTACCAACAGAACGATGTTTGAAGAAAACGCCCATGCCGTTCCAGAACCATTTAACCTGGATAATTTAAAAAAAAAAGGCTTCACCTATGTCCCTGGAGGAGATGAAAACTATGGTGAAGATTCTGGAAAAGAATGATTATGATGGGAGGCGCAAAAACTACCCCAGGCCTAATACAAGAAAAGACACCATCATGGAGAAGGTGGTCCATGTGCTGGAGAAGAAGTATGGTGTGCATCGAACAAAGGACCAGCTGCGCAAGAGATGGTCTGACTTGAAGCATAGGGAGGAAGACCAGTTGCATAAAATACACAGAATAATCCAAAAAGGTATTTTTGCTTATTTTCTGACATTTCTTCTCTTTTAGCTAGGCATGCAATCCATGCAGTCTCTCTGTAATGTCTTCATCAATGCAAACTAGATTCTTTAGCATGCATGCTTAATACATGTTTTTTTGTTTTTACCACCTAGAAAGACCCAAGAAAACACACTTTGAAAGCAGAACTGTGACAACAGAATTGGATATTGTTGTGGTTGATGACCCAGCTCCAGCTACTGCTATAGGACCAGATGATGATTATGCAGAACCATCCCAAACTATAACAGATGTTGAAGCAGACCATCTCATCCCATCACAAGCAGCACAGGTAATGCACTACACATACACTTTAGCATCAACTCCATTTCACAAACAGTTTACTGATTTTACTTTTTTTCTTCTTATCTTCAACAGCACATGATCTGTCTCTGGAACAGGGATTCAATTCCCTCACTGCCCAAAGATTGGTAGCTGATATTCTGAAGTGCTCATCAGAATTAAGCCCCATACACACGGTCGGATTTTCCGATGGATTCTGTCCTATCGGACAATGTTGTCGGAAATTCAGACCGTGTGTAGGCACCATCGGACAGTTTCCATCGGATTGTCCGGCGGACAAAGTTCTATCTCCTGCTGGATAGATTTTCCGACAACAAAGTCCGATCACACCAAATCCGATCGTGTGTAGCGTAGTCCGACAGACAAAGTGCTGCGCATGCTCAGAAGAAATTCTGTGACGGAAGCGCTCGGTCAGGTAAAACTACCTTTCCTAATCGACACAGCACATTCGTCACGCTGCAATGTTAAAATGTCTTTAATGCAGCGCATTCTCTTTTTCTTTACAATGCAAGAAGAATGACATGTTTTAGCTGCTCCTATTCACCCGCACTTCTCCCAAACTTAGTTCTTTATTAGTTTTTAGGATTTCTAGACTACATGTTTATTTTTACTCAGATCGTAAAAGAATCTTTGTTATATTTTTTGGATAATTTGTTGTTTTTGTATTTTTTTTTGAATACATATTTTAAGGAGATTTTTTTTTTTTTTTTTTTTTTGAGGGGGGTTGTGTGTCTCAACTTAGCAAAACAACATTATTAACATTTCTATTTGTTGCTTAAATTTACTAGGAGTTTGTTTGTTGTTGGTGCCCCTTGTTAATTATACTTTATGATTAGTGAAATGTACCTGCCTACTCACAAATAAACTGTCATTGTATAAAAGTAAAACACATAGGCAATGATTATTTCAAATCAAAAATACCTTTATTTAGGTCTCAGCAACAAACCAAAGAGGAACGGAGCGATGAAGAAACTTGGGGAATTTGCAAAGCCTTGGACCCCCACGGCAACCATCATTTTTGAAGTGTCTAAAATTGGGGGCCTGAGGAGTACCTATCTAAATAATAAGGGAGTGCTATCTGGTCCTGAAGTCCAAAACATCCGGAACTGCAGCAGATGCCATCTAGGTCCCCAGGCTCTGGTCCTACGAGAGGCTCCATCTTCTCTCAGACCAGACTGAATCCAGGTCGTCACTCTCAGGTCTTCCTTCCACGCTTCCTTGCACGCTGTGGCTGTGGTGCTGGTGGGGTGGCAGAAGGAGGAGGAGGAGGCGGAGCATGGTCACTATCACAAACATGTGTGAGTGGGGTCAACTCCCCAGCCATACCCTTATTTAGGACCTTGAGGATGACCCCCTCACACATGCTGCGTTGCCCCACCTCCATACCCTTCATTTTAGTGGCAACCAAGGAGGCAAAGGTCTCCTCGTAGGTGGGTGTGGCATATAGGGAGGCTGAAGCATCTCTGATCAGCTGGAGCGCTGACTCTCCCACCTCCCCATCCTTCTCGCCCTTCTGTAGGGAAGGCAGAGGGGAGGGACTTGGGAGACAGTCAGGCTCCTACGCCTACCCCCCTGTTGGCTGCCACTACCCACCTCTTGGCTGCCACTAACCCCTGCCTCCTTCTGACTGCCACATTCCACAGCCACCTCTGGCTGAGGTCTTCCTGTGTATGAAAAAGGGACATAGTTTGAGTTATTTGTTCATCAAACACACACAATTTTCATCTAGTGACTGTTGCAAAATGTTTACAAATAGAAAACCATACAATTCTCAGCCCTGCAGTTTAGATTCTTGCCCCAAATGTCTACAACACTACTGTCAGTTGATATGTCAAACACGTTAGGAACTAAGCAATTGGGGATCCTGAATTAAGTGAACATCATTCATTATTCCCAAAAATGGTTACAAAACTACTATACCTGCCACAAGCTGGGCTCCTCCACATCTTCCAGACTGGAAGGCCCAGGTTGCTCCTCGGAAGCCTCATCAGGGGTGGCGTGCATCGAAGGACGCGTGCAAGGAAGAGTCGAGAGTGACTTCCTGACATTAGCCTGGTCTTTGAGAAAGTGGAGCCTCTCATAGTACCAGAGCGTGGGTACATAGACCTCTGCTGTTCCAGCTCCAGATGTTTGGGACTTCAGGACCTTATTGCGCTCCCTGAAATAGGTACTCCTCAGGTTGCCAATTTTTATTCTTAACTTCTCCACGGTTGCCGTGGGGAACCTTGGCTTTACAAATGCCACAAGTTTCTTCATGGCTGCGTACCTCTTTGGTCTGTTGCTGTAATCTCGGTGTTTCGCCTGCCATAATAGGGGCATTTCCCTATATTTATCAATGAAGAGGGGGAGAAAACTCACATTGTTGAAGCCGTCCATAATCTCTGCAAGACACAACACCACACAAAACACTATAAATAATGTCAGGCTAAACTCTCCTAATCTTCTCCATAAAGAAGCCTCAAGGTCTAATCAGTCTAGGCTAGTTATGTACCAACGTCAAATTGTACCTTCGTTATAGCGATCGTCTCGTGCGTGAGCTTTCTCTCCCCTCGTCTCACAGATCGTGGCTACGACACAGGCGTGTGACGTTTTATATACAGTGCACATGCGTCAAACTCCGCCCGCCCCTGACGATCTTTCTCGTCTATTCCCCACCCCTTCTCTTTACGGCGCAGTGGGGAGAGCACATGGCGGGGACACAGCAGGTGCGCGCCAAATATCCCACCAACGAGGAGGAGGACGAGGAAAGGCCGGAGGCAGAAACGTCCCGATCCCGGAGCCTGAAATTCAAGGCCTCCAATATGTCATTTGGAGAAATGTTGGAGATGGTGGACATATTAAAGAGGAGCGACTATGATGGGAAGTATGGGCCTTACCTCAACCCCAATGTCCGCAAGGCCAAGATCATGTCTAAAGTTGTGAGGAGGCTGTACAATCATTTTGGGGTACAACGATCCAAGGAGCAACTGAGGAAACGCTGGTCAGACCTGAAACTGAGGGAGCCCGATCAGTACAGAAAGATCAAGCGAGTTCTTCAAAAAAGTAAGTAGTTGTGTTTTGTGTTTGATTTTTGGCTTGCATACTGCTCCATGTGTTTGTATTTGTACAAAGTTGTACATTAGAAAATGGCCACTTTCATGTTCGTCTGTGCATTCGATCGTACTCAACCTCGATCTTTCTGCCACTGTCATGTTCGTGTGTGTCCATTCGATCGAACTCAACCTCGATCGTTCGGCCATTTATAATACGATGTTTGGTGTTTTTTTTGGGGAAAGGAAGTTTGTTCTCACTAGAAATGTCATCAAGAATGTAAAGCCAATTTATTCAATGTAAAGGAGAGGTCACCCAGTAGCTGTTTACCCATCTGGACTCTAGAGCACTAGTGCTGGGACACCCAAACCCACTTTTTATTAGGCTTTTCCACACATGTGCTCCAGTGGATACTAGAGGGGGGTCTCCATCAGACAAACTTCTACCAAAAAGCTAGTACGTTTAGCACCTTTACAAAGTGACTACATTCATGTTGTTGTCATTTGTAACTGGCCTAACAAAAATATTGTCCCTCACTTTCAAGCAATGTTTGTCATTTCCTATTTCTGCCCTCAATAGATTGTGTTGCTAAATCTTCCTTTTGTACATTCTCATAGGGGAGCGAAAACTCTGTACGTCTGAGGAAACCACAAAACCAACACCTCCCAAAGAAGGGGAAAGACCAGAAGCAGAGGAGGAGGAGGAGGAAGGAGAGATCATAGAAATTGGAGAACTTGTCACCACAACAGGTGAGTGTGGGAGAACACAGCTACTGGTAAGCTAATCAATGTATGCCTGCCTCATTTCCACAACACATTTTTGTTTTTTTTGGTTGTTTTTAGGTGACGTGGATGTTGTGGAAGAAGGATCGCACTTTACCACAGAGAGTGCCCACGTACTCATCGGGGAGATAATGGTCTGCAATCGAGATCTAGATGACATAAAGCAAAACATCAATGATGTTCAACAAAAATTGAAGAACATCATTGATGTTTTAGGAAAAATCTGAAAACGCACCAAGTAATTAACACACATTTGTGGCTGTTTCTGAACACATTTGCAACTTAAGAACTGTGTGAAATTTGGAACATGCACACATTGTGTCCACATGTGCTAGCTCCCATCATGGTGGATGAATGACAACATTTTTTTGGGGGTGCAACCACTTTACGAACTACTAAAGTGGTTGTGGTGAAGGGGTTGCACCCCCAAAAAACGTCCATTCATCCCCATGATGGAAAATGGCACTTTTGAAGATGTGTTTTACCATCTAATGACCATTTTCAGACCCAAATTGTGTGCATGTTCTAAATTTCCAGTTTCCAGGGGTGACCCCCCATGTGATGAAGGCAAGATCAAACACACTTTGAACATATAGTCATGTCTGATCTTGTCTTCACTTTAGAAAGTTGAACTTTCCTAGTTCCTATGTTCTGTTTTGCTCCATGCCTGGTTTTACCAAATGCGGAATGTTTGGAAACAATGTTGTAAAGAACCAAGATCTTGTCAGTTTTGGCAAGAAGTTTGTAAACGCACTTGTGAATGTGTTGCAAGTAGACTTTTTTAATTTTCTAAATGTGTGGCTTCCTTATTGAAAAACACAAAAGCATTATGTAGGTCAAATGTAAAGGGTTTTGGGGGCAATGGGTGTTATTTACTAAAGGCAATTCCAGTTTGCACTGCAAGTGTATTTTCCAGGGCACTTTTGCACTGCACTTGTAGAGCATAGTGGATTTGACTTATGTAAATGACACCCACAGTGATTTGTAAGAAAACACGTAGCACACCATTTTTGGGAATACACACATTTCTGTCATGGTGATGAAAAGGAGTATTTTGGGTGTCAGTTATGCACTACAAACATTCTCTAGACAAAAGATTAGGTATCAAACACACAACATGAGAAGAATCTTTTTGGGAAGAAGAGACTGTTACCTCCTTTTGCCCAGAAAGTGCATTCCCACTGTTGAAGCTAAAGGGCAAAAATGTATATCTCAAATAAGCTAGAATATGGAAATGACAAGAAAACATAGGTTTGGTAAAAAAATATATTTATTTAAAAATGCCTCTCACACATCGTCAGTCAGAGCAATGGCCCCCCTACCCACAAAGTACTCCATATATTGCTCGCGGACCGAGCGGGCATTTAGAGGGGGCAAGCCTGGATGTGCCGCTTGAAGGGCTGTGAGGTCGGCATTGGAAGGGCCCTCCACATCTGGGCCAACGGGCACCACATAGTTGGTGTTGTGTCTTTTCAAAAAGTTGTGCAATATGCAACAGGCAAGAACTATGTGGTTGAGTTTGTATTCCGCCAAGTTAATAGCCGTCAAAAACAGGTGGAAGCGGCTGGCCAGGATCCCAAAGGCGTTCTCCACCACTCTGCGGGCTCTCGACAGCCTGTAATTGAAGACCCTCTGGTCTGGGGTGAGGGTCCTCATCGGGAAGGGCCTCATCAGATGGGGAGTCAACGCAAACGCTTCATCTGCGACAAAGACGAAGGGGAGTCCTTCAGCATTCTCCTCTGGAGGTGGCAAGCACAGACTGCCACTTTGGAGACGCCAGTAGAACTCCGTGTGCGCAATGGCACCACCATCCGAGATCCGGCCGTTCATCCCCACGTCCACATACAAAAACTCGTATGTCGCCGACACCACCGCCAACATCACTACACTATTAAACCCCTTGTAATTATAATAGTAGGACCCCCGAGTTGGGGGGTGGGACGATGCGGACGTGTTTCCCATCAATTGCACCTCCGCAGTTAGGAAAGTCCCAACGGCTGGCAAAGTGGGAGGCCACAGTCTGCCATTCCTGTGGCGTGGAAGGGAACTGTGGAGTGAAACAAGAAAAAAAAATTTGTCACTTTGCACATAAACATTGCAAGCAGATTAGACACTAAACATCTTGGAACAAGATCAGACTTTTACATTTTAAGCTGGAAAGTATTTGCAACGCAAAGTAGAGGGTCCCCCTAGCAGATGACTCACCCCCCATCAATCCCCCCATCAATCCCCCCACTTCTGATGGGCCATTGACAATAACTAGGGGTTTGGGGGGGGGGGGGTTGGACAGGTAACCCTCTGCACTTCATTGATTGCCAAATGGCTCAATAATGTGTGCTAGTTTGGCCAGACCCTCCTTACTTAACACTATTGGCAGCCCACAGGAAAGATAAAATAACATTCCAAATCCCCACCCCCCCCCCCAAAAAAAAAGGAACGCACATTTGGACATTCTGAAATTACCTAGCAAGCTAATAGGAGGGAAAGAACACAAAAAAAGAGGAAATGGAAAGTATGGAGCCAGCCCCTTGCACTACATGCTTTACTGAATTCATCCCTAAATATGACCACTATAAAGAGGTAGGTATATAGTGTGTATTGACCTTTGGAAAGCCAGCAGATAGAGGATTGGTACCATCTGACAGAGCAGTTGGGGGAGGGGGTTCAGAATGAGTTTGGCACCCCCCCCCCCCCCACCAACAAAAAGGGAAATAAAAGGGGCTCTACATGAAGTAAACCACACAGCAAACATTTGTGCATATTTTAGGGGGTGTTTGGGGGAAAACAATACTATGCAGCAGACAAAATACATTGCTTAAGTGACTAGGCCATAGGTGTCTATTGGGCCAGAAGAGCATGCTGGTGAGGTAAGTAAAGGGAAAAATGCATGAAGGAGAAAAGGGGCACAGCATATTAGAGCATATTGCAATCATGGTAATTAGGGAAGGAGGTCAAAAATAGAAGACATTAGCAAACAGAGCATACATAGAAGGGAATAGTAAAGTAGAAATGTTACCTTAATATAGTCCTCCTGCAGGACCTGGATGATGGCAGAACAGGTCTCTGGAATAATGATTCCCAGGGCCTGGGGAGAGATACCTGAAGAGAACTTCAAATCCTGAAGGCTTCTCCCTGTCGCCAAGTACCTCAACGTAGCAACAAGCCTCTGCTCCGGAGTGATGGCTTGTCTCATGCAGGTATCCTGCCGGCTGATAAAAGGGGTCAGTAAAGCCAAAAGACGGTGAAAAATGGGGTCCGTCATCCGGAGAAAGTTCCTGAAATCATCAGGATTATTCTCCGGATCTCACGAAGCAAAGGCATGATCACGCTGAAGCAACCAATTCTTGGTCCACATACTCCTCGTCACTCTGTTCATGGACGGGTCTTGGGTCAAAGCTAAAAGCCCGACACCAATTCCGCGTACAGCGCAAACTCGGCGACGAGTACGTACGGGAAACATCGCTCACAAACGGTCGGCTGGTCAGAACGGACAAACAGAAAGCACCGATAAACAGCAAGGCCTGAAAGAACGAAATGAATACCAGAAATGAGCAGACAATAAGCAGTGAAAATCAAAGCGTCCTATATCAAGATATAGGCCGCAATGACCAACAAATGCGAACTGACTACACGCACTAATAAACAGATACGCACGACAAGCACAAACTGAAGAGCAGTAACGATCTGAGTCAGAAAACTGAGAAGCGCGAATCGTAAGTCCCCAAACTTCGACTAACTCGCGATAAACACGGGATCAGCAGAAGGAGCCCAACGGGTGCCTGACGTGGTGCTGAACTTCCCTTTTCTAGTCTCGTGGAAGACGACTTACGTCACGACGTTCTTGCAGACCGGAAATTCCGACAACGTTGTCCGACCGTGTGTACGCAAAACCAACATCGGACAAAGTACGACGGACATGATCCGACGGACCTGGTCCTCGGATAATCCGCGCGTGTGTATGGGGCTTTAGAGAAACTCAAAGATCACCTGACCTCTGTCCAAAAAAGCTTTCTGGTTGTAGTGGACACACTGTGTAAAATTTAACACGTGTCACTTTTGTACATGTTTTGGTGTTCATTCATGTTTGTCTAGTTCACTTCATGTGGTCATTGTTTGCCCAAATTCAGCTAGTTCTACTGTTGAGGACAAGCACTTTATTGGTTAAATACACATGGGCTAACTGCCTGTATACCTCTGACATGAGATCACATGGCCTAACCCCTATAGGCCATGTGATATCACCTCAGTGCACTTTACCTAACAAGGCACCTGTGTGACTCATTCACACAGGAGGGGGAGCCTTGAAACTGCCTCCTGACATAATCCCATGATGAAAGGGGGGTTCTTAGAAAACTCTTCCCCTTTCCTTCTACTGTATTTGTAATGTAGGCACTTCATGAACATTTAAACTTCAGGCCTGACATGTAAAAACCTGGTTGGAGCAAAGCTGGCTTTCAAGTTTGTGATGGCAGTCACCCCTACTATAAGTGCATGTCCACATATGTGATATTTGTGTGCATGAACACACTACCAGTATGTGCACACATGGTAGTGTGTTCATGCACACAAATATTACATATGTGGACATACACTTATAATAGGGGTGACTGCCATCACAAACTTCAAACAGAAACTCCAACCAGGTTTTTGATGCAGGGCAAAATAACAAAAATCCAGATTATTAAACAAAAATAATTTGAGAAAAAAAAGTTTGTAAGAAGATTTCTGTACTTTTAATAAAAAACTGACATTTGCAATAAAGTTTATATATTGCATATTTGGTTTGTTGTGTTATTTTTTACAAGATGGGTATATTACAATTCACCAGGTTGCAGGTTATATAGTTGTTGTGGATGATTTGTCCTGACATTTGGACGTGAACGTTCTTTGACATGAATATTAACCTTCCGGGTAAATGTTTTTCACACATGCGCAGTAGCAAACATTCGTTTTTTAACGGACGAATAACGCATTAACCTTGCAATTTATCAATCGTTCGGCAGAAGTTTTCCAAACTTGTGGTTCGATTTTTTGACACAAAAACGTCACCAACGATTAACGATTTGTGCCCACTAACTTGCCGAAAACCGAACGAAGTATGTGCATGATCGATTTTCGGTCGATTTTTCGTATAGTGTATGGCCAGCTTAAGATTCCGTTGTTTTATACATTCTCCATTTTTCCCAAGTTAACAGATACATTTCCATTCGATCTTTCTCCATGTTACTCAGATATTCCATATTGTTGATATGCTCTACTCTTTGTATCCACTCTCTGGTACTGGGTTTTTTAATCTCCATACATTTTTTAGGGATGAGGCTTTTGCAGCATTAAACAGGAACGGTACTAAGGTTTTTTTGTATTGATTTTTTGTTTTAGTCGTGCCATGGAATAGAAAGGCCCAAGGACATAATTGGATCCTCTCTCCAGTTATTTTCTCTATTTGATCTATTATATCTCGCCAATATTGTTTTATCTCTGGGCATTCCCACCATATATGAAATGTTGATCCAAGTAGATTACATTTTCTCCATCACTGTGGAGATTTGGTGGGATATATTCTATGTATCTTTTCCGGTGTCAGATGCCACCTTATCAAACATTTATAGTTTGCCTCTATAGACGTTATATCAGAGGCAAAATTATATACAGCGTTTACCATTTGCGACTCATCTAATTTCAGGCCCAAATCCTGTTCCCATTTTCCTATAGCAGGTATAGTCCCCTGACCTTCTAATTCTGTAAATTCTGTATATGTTATATACTCGCGATATACTGTGTTTTACCGTATTTTTTGAATTACAGAGCTTTTCCATCGGTAATAGAGCGTTCTCATCTCTGATGGGGCCAGGGATCGTATTTACTAAATGTTGTATCTGAAGGTATTCCCAATCTTTTAAGTTTTGCCACCCGTGTTTATTTATTAACTATTTTTTTATCATTATTTCACCTCATGATATGATTTCTTTTAATTGTGTATTGACCAGTTGTTTCCCAAACTGTGTAGCATTTCCTGGAATAAAAAAGTTTCTACTGCCCAGTGGAATTAATGGAGAATTATACCTCCATTTTTCCTTGTGATATAGTGCATCCCATACTTTAAGTGCTGTGAAAGTTATCTCATGTGTCCTATTACTACCTACCCTATATTTTGGCGGTATCCATATATTGTTACGTAATTGTGTGCCGTAAAGTGTGTCTTCCATTTTCACCTATTTTTTTGTAGTGTTTATATTAGACCATTCAACTAATCTAGCTAAAATAATTGCTGTGTAATATCTATAAACATCTGGAAGTGACATCCCTCATTTTATTTTTAGTTAATAGATTGTAGTTTACCCTAGATTTTTTATTTTGCCATATGTATTTTAAGAATAGCGATTTTATTATACCAAAGAAAGTTTTTGGGATATTTATCGGGAGCATTTGGAACTTATATGTTATTTTTGGTAGGATCACCATCTTTAAAGCGGAAGTAAACCCATCAATTTAACAGTTTCAAAAAACAGGTACATTTCTGGCATGCCAGGAATATAACTGTCACATTGGTTGTACTCTCAACCAAACTGTCAAACCATCCAATGTCTGGTGTTATAACTGATCACATGTACAGCATCATGGCAGTTGAAGATTAAACAGAGGCCAAGATGGCAGCTTCCTTGACTGAAAACGATAGGAGGGTTTACTTCCACTTTAACATATTAATTCTACCTATCCACGAAATAGGCCCACTTCTTATATTCCTTGTCTCTGTTTTAATTTAGTTGAGTAATGGAATATAGTTCGCTTGATATAAATCATGTTCATTGGAAGTAATTTTTATTCCTAAGTATGTTATTTCTTTTTTCTCCCATGTAAAGGGGAATTCCTGTTGTAATAATTTCTCTTCCTTTAGGTCTATTCCTATATTCAAAATAACAGTTTTTATGGGGTTTATTTTAAAATTTGAAAGTACTCCATATTCCTTAATTTCCTTTATCAAACAGGGAAGTGATAATCGTGGACTGGTCATATATAGGAGTATGTCATCTGCATATGCCGCTATTTTATGTTCTTCTTCATCCAGTTTTACCCCCCTTATATCAACATTATTTTGTATTTTTGTAAGTAATGGTTCCAGGGCAATCACATACAGGAGTGGCGAAAGCGGGCACCCCTGCCTTGTCCCGTTAAGCATATTAACCTCCCTCGCGGTAATCCCTAGTCTGGCTCTGGTCCAGTTTTTTCTGCTGGGAGCGGTAACCCCCGAGCCAGACTCGGGCTTGCGTGCAGGATGCAGGGGGGAAGTTACTTACCTTTTCCCCTGGATCCTGCGATGTCTCCCCGCTGTGTGAGCGAGCCGTCCGCTCGCTCGATTCACACAGTGCCCGAGTGCCGCCGATCTCCGTTCCCTGCGACGTTCCAACGCACGGGAGCGGAGATCGGCGCCAAATTTAAAAAAGTTTAAAAACACAACACATATACAATACTGTAATCTTACAGATTACAGTACTGTATACCAATAATACACATCCCCTTTGTCCCTAGTGGTCTGCCCAGTGCCCTGCATGTCATTTTATATAATAAAAAGATTTTTTTTCTGCCTGGAAACTGGAGATTGTCCATAGCAACCAAAAAGTGTCCCTTTATGTCAAAAGTGGTTTTAGACCAGCTAGAAAACACTGATAAAAAATTAGAATCACAATTTATCATCAAACAATAAATTTAATGACAGCGACTATTCTGCAACTGAGCAAATTTCAGTGTTTTTGATTTGATTACATTATTGAATCATTTTTATATATATTTTTATTATATTATAATTTATTATTTTGTGTTTCAAACTTTATCATACCCGGGATGTCTACTAGACTCTGGTTCGGACAGATTTAAGTGAGTTATTCATAAGAATTGCATGCCTACAATATAAAAACGCCAAATTTCCATGCAAAATAATTGTACCGCTTTCAGCACAAAATTCCAGCCAGAATCATACCGCCAGGGAGGTTAAATGCAGATGACATACTCCCATTGACCGCCACTCTGGCTGATGGCTGCGTGTACAAATATATATTTATCCATCTCAACATCTTTGGTCCCATACCTATACTCTGAAGTGTTTCGATCAAAAGGCATCAATCTACTCGATCGAATGCCTTTTCGGCATCGATCGATATTTTAACACTTTAGCGTATAAATTTGTGTCGGCGTTTAATAACGTTATAGGTCGATAGTTAGAGCAAATTGTTCTATCCTTACCAGGCTTCGGGATAACGGTTATATTTGCCAACAGGGATTCCTTCCTTATTTCTTCGTTCTCACCTATTTTATTCAAATATTTACAGTTCTGGGACTAGTTGATCTTTAAATTTCTTATAATATCTTATTGAGAAACCGTCTGGACCTGGGCACTTCCCGTTAGAAGTTTAATTTAAAGCTTTATGGATTTCATCTGTGGTGATTGGCTCGTCTAATCTTTTTGCGGTGCCTGTTGGTATTTTTGGTAGCTTAGCTTCGAGTAGGTATTCTTGTATTTTACCTTTTCTAATCAGTTTTTCTTCCCCTGACTCATTGCTTCTAATTGAGTTTAGGGCACTATAGTATGTTTTGAAAGCGTTGGCTATCTCAGATGTTTTATATTTAATTTCCCCATTTTCGTTTAAAATCTTTTCAATGTAATTTAAGGTTTTTTTTTCCCTTGACATCCTTGCAAGATGTTTCCCCGATTTACTTCCCCACATGTATCTTTCCTTCTCTACATTCCTAAATACTTTTCTAGTCTCCTGCTCCATCATATCATTTAATTGTCTTTGCTTTACAATCATCTCCTGTTGTGTCTAGATACGTCCCATGTTTTTGCTCTAGCTCGTATAATTATTTTAATGTATTTTTCATTTTCTGTTCTCTTTCCTTTTTTTTCATGGATCCTATGGAAATAAATTCCCCTCGTATCAAGGCCTTATGGGCTTTCCAGAGTGTTGCTTTAGAGACGTCTGGCATATCATTAATTTTAAAGTATTGGTCAATCTCAGTTTTTATAGCTCTCAACTTCGGCGTCTTCTATTAAATCTTCATTAAGTCTCCAGGTCCACATCGCTAGCCATCATGTGCTTCTGGTGCAGGCTGGTGCAGCGATCCCTGCAGCATCAATTCAAAGTGCACTGCATCTATATCGCAGTCAAGTGCAATGTCTCAGGCGACGCACTCTCCAGCTTTAACTTTGCGTCATTCTTTTTGCAGGAACCTGGGACCGACCCAACCATATCACATAATACCATCAGACTTTACTAAGCTAGCATACAGCATTTTGTCTTCTTACAGGACCCTACCAAGCCATCCTTGTTCTCTGCCCACACAGTCAAAACCATCCTACGCTGTATCCACAGGCAGAGACCCCAAAACTAGTAGCAAGCGCCTGCCTGCACTAGCACCATCTTCAGAGACATGTCTACCATCCTGTTATTTTCCCCCTTCGGTTACTGCCCAGCCTGGTCCTTCAAACAGTCATCTTCCTGGCCTTCTATGGCTTCTTACATCCAAGCGAGTTCATGGTCACCGGCCCCGGCTGTCAGGTACTACACAGACGCCATCAGAATCACGTAATCCCGCACCTCGTAGTGTCCAAAAAGGCAACAGTCCGGTCCTGGCAGAGATATTAATCGATTCCAGACTCACAACGCCTGGTGTTCAGTGGACATTCTAGACCATTCCTGTCAGAGTCTAGCCCATTGCTACCTTTCCTTACCAACCCTCTGAGTGGTAGCCAGTTCACCAGACACATTAGGATCCTCTTGCTTAACTTAGGCCTTTACCCCGGACGATAATCTGGATATTCATTCCAGATTGGAGCATCGTCAGCTGCCTCATAACACGGGGTATCGGACCATGTCATCAAGTGAATGGGCAGGTGGAAATCCGCTTGCTTTGCCAGATACATTCCGAATCCGCAAGCAGAAATGTTGCAAGCCTCCAGCAAGCTTGCCCAGTAGTACATTACAAGCTTAATTAAATAATTACCTCCCTATCCAACTGTTTTGCCCCCTTCTCTTGGCATACCGTCCAGCAGACCAAGGAACACTTCAGGTCTACTTTATGTTGTTAGTCTTGTGGCGTGTTCTCTCATAGGGCTCCGACAATCTATCTATCTATCTATATATATATATATATATATATATATATGCATTCAGTGTAGCCTATATATATATATAGTGCATTCGTGGTGTTCAGTTTCTAATACACCTCAGGCGGTGTACACAGTATATAATACAGTGGAGCTGGTGTACCATTTCTAATACAGTGCAGGCGGTGTACACAGTATATAATACAGTGTAGTGTGCTGTGAAACGAAAAAATACCCATCATGTCTGGCTGTTTGCTATCTATGCAGCTTGGGCACCACATGCTTGACCAGACATATCAGAGAACTTCCATGCAGTCCGTTGGCAGCAGCACCTGAAAGACCCACATCATAGAAAAAGGCAGACTTCTCCTTGCTCCTCGTCTGGGATCTCAAACCCTACTATACCTCCAGTCCTCTCAAAAACCTGCTGTCATGTACCTGATCCAAAGCCAATATGCAGAGAGGGGAGGCTAGGTGCAGTATACCTCTGAAAGAAACACGGGTTGCCACAGGCAGTCAGGAACTCCCTGCTGTGCTTGAAATAAACCGTGCTTCAGAGGACAGCAGTGGACACCCGGCTGAGGGTAAAACACAGTATGGCCAGTGGACACCCAGCTGAAGGTCAAACACAGGATGGCCAGTTAACACCCAGCTGAGGGTCAAACACAGGAGGCAGGAAGCAAGAGCAAATCCGTGAAGTAAGCTGAGGTCATAAACTGGTAATCAAGCAGGAGCAAGTCCATATAGCAAGCTGGGGTCATACACAGGTAATCATGCAGAGGCAAAGTCCATATAGCAAGCTGGGGACATGCCTGGGTAATCAGGCAGAGGCAAAGTCCATATAGCAAGCTGGGGTCATGCATTGAAAATCAGCAGATGGAAGCTCAAGGAGCAAGCCAGGGGATGAGCCAGGAGAGGAGGTAAACAGGTCTGGAACAAGCCAGGTCAAGAACAGGAGAACCAAGGAATAACACATCCTATGGGATGGAGATGGTGACAGCCTTGGGGATTTTATGGAATCCCTCAATAACAATAGGGGTATCATATTGAATTTAGGAGGTGCATTTCTTAGACTTGAAGATAAAAATGGAATCGGATGGGTTAATTACATGAACTTTTTTTTTAACTCACCAACAGAAATGCTTACATTCCCCTAGATAGCTGTCACCACAAAACCTGGCTAAAAGCGGTCCCCAAGGGACAAGGTTGAGATCGAATTGCACTAGAGTAGAGGAAATTATACAACAGGCGGGGGGTACTTACTAAAAGATTTTTCGATAAAGGCTATGAGGTAAACTCTCTTAACAATAGGTAGGCGAGAATAAGGAGCCATTCTTAACTTTTATCACAACCTATTTGACACAACATTGACGGATAAAAAAACGTATTAAAAAACATTGGCACATTCTGTGCAATGATAAGGTTTTGAGACCCTCTCTACCATCTAGACTTCAAGTAGTCTTCAGAGGAGTCCCTTCACTTAAAGACAAAATTGCTCCCAGTGTTTTGAATCCACCATCAAAACCAACTTCCTTTTTTCTGAATCTTTTCAGATTTTACCAGTGCACAGGCATGTACTGGCCATCCGGACTACCGGGAGTTTCCCGGTGGGCCGATTGCTCAGAGGGCTGGTCAGGCGCAGTCCTGGAGCTACTTCTCACTGACAGTGAGTGATCTTGATTTCACTCCTGTCACCAAGGAGCAGCTGGTGGAGAGAGGATTAGGCTTTCTGCTCCCTCCAGCCTGCAGGGGGAGATAGACAGCTGGCAGACTTTCCTTCGTCTCTCTCCGTATCACTTGTTACGTATCACATGACTGGAGAGAGAAACGAGAAGCTGCTTTCGGAACTGTGAGTATACGTGGGAGGGGGAGGAGAGGGAGGACACTGTGATGTGAAGGGGGCTGCTGATGGGGACACTGTGATGTGAAGGGGGCTGCTAATGGGGACACTGTGATGTGAGGGGGGCTGCTGATGGGGACACTCTGATGTAAGGGGGTGCTGATGGGGTACTCTGATGTAAGGGGGGTGCTGATGGGACACTCTGATGTAAGGGGTGCTGCTGGGGACACCCTGATGTAAGGGGGCTGCTGATGGGGACACCTGATGTAAGGGGACTGCTAATGGGGACACTCTGATGTAAGGGGACTGCGGATGGGGACACTCTGATGTAAGGGGGGTGCTGATGGGGACACCCTGATGTAAGGGGGGTGCTGATGGGGACACTCTGATGTAAGGGGGCTGCTGATGAGACACTCTGATGTAAGGGGAATGCTGTTGGGCACACTCTGGTGTAAGGGGGCGGTGCTCATGGGGTGCTGATGGGGACACTCAAAATTAAAATGGGCCGGTCTGGATGAAGTCCAGGGACAAATTTTTGTCCCAGTCCAGCCCTGCCAGTGCAGGAAATGTCAAGTGTTGGCTATTAATGGCTGCCGACATAGGAATATCAGGGAAACTTTCATGGAAAAAAAAAAAAGGAATATCAGGGAGTTCACAGCCATTATTTCCTCTCGTCCTTTTAAGATCAAATCCTTTATTACCTGCTCCACGACTGGGGTTGTTTATTTGCTACAATGTCCATGTGGAATCCAGTATGTGGGCAGGACCAAGCAGGCCCTACAGATTAGACTAAACGAGCACATCCACAATATTCAGAAAGGTTTCCCGAAACACTCAGTGGGTACATAATAACGATCCTAAGAATACCATATTTATGGGCATCAGTAGAAGAACTGCAATGTATGTTGCCCACCAAATACCTTTAGAACCATTTTATGTTTGGATTTAAGAGCAAAGTCAAGCATGTATGTATAGTATGAGGTATTATCTGGACCCCAGGAGGGTATTTATCTTACTCCCAAATTATCGATACTTTGCCATTTAAAGTAATTTTAACATTTATTCGTATACTTTTAATTGAAGATTCAAATAAACTTTCAATGTATTATTATATAATAGTTAGAGGTTAAATATAGAGTTTTACTCACTTTTTTATCATTACTACATTTTTTTTTTATTTCCGATAATTACACCTCTCAGGATGACTCTGATGAGCATTTTAGTGCAATACAAAGGGATTCCTGGAGAGAGCAGCATGGCAGAGTGTCCCTCTATGAACTTTTTGCTTACTTCTGGGTCTAACCAGGAAAGAATTTTTTGCAGCGTTTGGCTTTATAGGTGGTTAGTGGGAATTTATTAAATAGTTAAACTTGATAGTTTAAGGTTCGCTCCTTTATATGCTTTATTTAAAAAATTTTGGAGTGTAAACATGAGGATTTGTTAGTTTGTAAGAAATACTATTTGAGGAGGCCATTTGTGGCCTCCTTAAATGGTGACAGGAAAGGATGCATGCACTGTCTTGGCACCATTTGAGGAGGCCACAAGGATGGTGAGCAGTGACAATGCATGCATCAGTGACATCGTCCCTCTAGTTTTCCTGCTGGAGCACACGCTTCGGGCAATCATGGAAAGGGCACAAAACAGCGGGAGGAAGAGGAAGACTTACTTTCCTCTCAAGGCCCCCTTTATCCAGATAGCATTCCTGCGGGTCCGCCAAACACACAGGAAGAAGAGGAGGAGGATTGTATCAGCATGGATGTAGAGGATAACATGCAGCAGTCTTGAAGGGATGTTTTTCAGTCCCCAGAAACCCAAGGAGTTGTACGTGGCTGGGAGGATATAGTTACAGATAATGTGATCCTTAGTGACTAAGAGGACTCAGAATCAAATGCCTCTGCAAACTTACGCTGCATGGCCTCCCTGATTCTGCAAAGCCTGTGATAGGACCCTAGGATTTGTGGGATTAAGGAAAGGGATCATTACTGGCTGGCAACCCTTCTTGATCCATGTTACAAGGGTAAGGTTGCAGAACTCATCCTGCCTTCACAGAGGGAGCAGAGGATGAAACATCTTTAGGAGGCCTTGAAGAAAAATGTGTGTAACACATTTCCAGACCTTGGGAGGTTACTATTTCTTGCTGCTAGACAACGTGTTTCTTAGGCTTTGTTTGGTCAGAGGAAGAGTGGTGGAGAAGGTGGCCGGCTGATCATTGCCTTTAAATAATTTATCAGTCCTCAGAGTTACTTACCTGTCCTGCATCCAGCGAGCTTTCTAAACGCACATTCAGTGCTGCTGGAGGGTTTGTAATGGATCAAAGAGTGCGCCTGTCCACAGTCTCCATTGATAGGCTAACATTTATAAAAATTAATTAGTCCTGGATCAGCAGCTATCAAGCACCTGATGCTGATTTAACTGATTGAATTTGCTATGGATCTGGGATTCCTTGAAGACTGCCTTTGCTGCCTATCCTATTCCTCCTCAATCATGATGATGCTAGCTTCCAACAATATTTTTGGTTTAGGGCACCACCACCATCCAAGGCCCAATGTTTATGCCCCTGTTTAACAGGGGCATGTGATTACAATTTTAGGTAGAGTTTATAGTGCAGTCCGTATAGTGTATATATACTGCAGTTCAGAGTATAAAGTGCAGTCAGTTTAGTATATATAATACAGTGCAGGGTATATAGTGCAGTGTACAATATATAATATAGTGTATTGAAGTGGTTAAGGGGAGCCTTATGACAGAATTAAGAAAAAAACGTCATGGGTTCCCCCGTCCATACCAGGCCCTTTGGTCTGGTATGGATTTTGGGGGGGCTCCGCACGTGGAGTTTGGCGTGGAGTTCCCCTTAATATCCATACCAGACCCAAAGGGCCTGGTATGGACTGGGGGGAACCACGCCATTTTTTCCAATGATTTTGTATGTATATTGCTGGGATCTGGCAATACATTACAGCAGTGAGCAATTTTCAATTAAATTTTTTCCTTTAGAAATGTAATTTTGCTGCAGTACTGTTCTAAACATGGGGAAATGCGCTACTTTACAGGCAGACTAAGGGGACCCCCCAGGTACGATATTTCATTTTTATTACAAAACAAAGGGTTAAATCTGCGCTTAGTAAACCTCTATGTGACACAAGCAGCTGAACACCATAAATGATTATATAAAGCAGCACCAATAAATTAAAACTAAAACAATAAAAAATACAAAAATATTGTATACCAATAAAAAAAATTTTTGCTCAAAAAATATTTTGGTGATATAATCTATGGCCATGGAGGAGCACATAGATGGTGACCTGGAACGTGGAATGAGTCCGCAACAGTTCACAATATAATTAAAATCCAATAAATATAGTCCTGTTGGATGCTGATCTTTTTCTTCACACCACAATATTCAATTCCCAGGATAATGAAAAAAAGAGAAACCACCACAGTGACTATCCTTCACTTAAGATGTGACACGAGAGAAATAAATAAAATAAGCCAGACCACTGGATGAATTGTGTGCTTACCGGATGGCCAAGCAATATAGGCACATAGATTGTAAGATAGACGCTATGTCTCTAGAGGCCTGCTGAACCTGTTGTGGATCTTCTGAGTGGAGTGAGCTGAGCAAAGGGATCGCTCTTTCTTTGGAAGTTCTTTATCTACCTGACCAGGTCCATCAGCAGATCCCGGTGCAGGAGGCCGTCTATCTTACAATCTATGTGCCTATATTGCTTGGCCATCCGGTAAGCACACAATTCATCCGGTGGTCTGGCTTATTTTATTTATTTCTCTCGTGTCACATCTTAAGTGAAGGATAGTCACTGTGGCGCTGCACTTTTTCTCTTCCTATTTCATTTTTTTATTGTTTCACTTTAAGCATTCTTAAAATCACTGTTCCTGAAGAAACGGCTGTTTTTAAAAAAACTTTTTTTTTTGCATTGTTACATGTCCCGTGGGGCAGGACTCAGGTCCCCAAACACTTTATATGGCAATAACTTGCATATAAGCCTTTAAAATTAGCACTTTAGATTTTTCACGTTCGTGTCCCACAGACATTAACGATGTTCGCACAAATTTTTGGTCTGTTCGCAAGTTCTGGTGCGAACCGAACTGGGGGCTGTTTGGCTCATCCCTAGTCTTAAAAGCAATGTTTTAGTAAAAAGGGAAATGGCTAGAACCACTTTAAGTTGTTTATGATTGTTTGTGTAACAAAGTTTTAGGGAGACTCCCCTATGAGGACACCAACAACAATTTAAATCTGAAGAAGATTCTAACCCTTCCTCAATCTAGGCAATATTTAAATAAAAAAAAACGTCTGTTCAAATCAAAGCAGTGATATAGAATGATGGTAACAAAAAATTAATGGCGCATGGTGTTACCTCCATTAACCAAACGGTCTTGTCTAATGTTCCTGGTAAACATATTTCAAAACTGTTACATTGCCATGGGCTACTACGCCAACATTTCCCCATGTACTTTGTTATGAGCTTTATAAATCACAAGCATGTCTGCATGGAAACCTAAACAGGAAGAGCTTCTGGTCCTCTGCTGCTGGTCACATGTTCAAATAAAAAAAACAGGCTTTGGAATACAGAGTTAAAATAAATAATTAATATCAATAAACTGTAAACGGATTTCTGCCAGTCACAGGCTTTGTCACGCCCCCCAGCCTGTGTCTTAGAAAAAGGGGGAGGTGAAGCCTCCATCAATCTACATCTAATATCCCACCCCCATTGTGTTTAGCTGGTTAGTGGACATGGAGGAGAAGGGAGGGAGTGGGCTGTCATTTATCACTCTGTATACATCCATATGTGTGATTCTATAGTCACATTGGCTGCTCAGATGAGATTGGGAGGAAATGCTTAGCATAGAAACACACTGAAAACTGTGCAAAGTTGCCAATGCTGCTCTAAAAAAATGGAGACTGAGACAAAAGGTGGAGATAGAGAACAGCAGGATCAACCAAGTTTTTTGAAGAATACAGAAAATTAATCCCCTAGTGACTGAGTGAGTATGAACAGCATGTAATACAGCATTTATTGTTTTTTTTTATGATGTGGATTTAGTGACACTTTAACTTTAACCACTTGACCTCCAGAAAGTTTCACCCCTTCATGACCATGGCTTTCCATGGCTTTCCATTCATGGCAGCTTGGTTACTGTTGACATGCTGTGGTTGGCTACTGCTAATCACATGGTACGGGGTGCTATGATTGGCCCAGGTACCATGTGATAGCTATGGGCCAATCACAGCATCATAATATAGTCATAACAGTTTTGTTCACATTGTAATCATGTGACCACTATGACCAGTCATAGTGATTACATGATACCCCGGCTAATCACAGTGACCGGCTACTGAGCACTGTGATCCAGGTGTTGTCCAATAGCGATCCAGGGAAAGTTAGTGTGCATGTGATAGGTGCATGTGATAGGTGACATATCAGTACATTGCCTAGTCTGGCTGTGCCACCCGTAAGCAGTAAATATACTGTGGGTGGGCATCTAGCAGTTAAATAGTTTGTTTGGGTCAAGATGGTCCCAACTAACTATTTACTTCATCTGTGAGCGCTGTATAAACTGTAAGTAGCCTCAGATACATACAGTATACAGCGTTGTGTTTCAGCAGTGGGGCAAGAATTTCCCAACCTGATTCTGGAACAATCAGTCATGTTGAGTGACATTTAGCCTTTCACAGGGAGCTTTTTATTCTATGAATGTTTACAAAGCTTTCTCTGATTACCTGAGGTGTAGAGATGGGCTGATGATATCACACCTGTCACCTCAGCCAATTAGAAGAAGCTTTGTATTCATTCACAGAATTAAGATCATGGGTTGGACTTGATGGACTTGTGTCTTTTTTCACGCTCACCTACTATGTAACTATGTAACTATGAATGGCTGAGCAGCACTCCAGACCACAATGCTGTATACTGTATGTATCTAAGGCTACATACTGTACAGCTTATACAGTTGTGCTCATAAGTTTTCATATGCCCTGGCAGAATTTATGATTTCTTGGCCATTTTTCAGAGAATATGAATGATAACACAAAAACTTTTCTTTCACTAGTGGTTAATGTTTGGCTGAAGCCATTTATTATCAATCAACTGTGTTTACTCTTTTTAAATCATAATGACAACAGAAACTACCCAAATGACCCTGATCAAAAGTTTACATACAATGGGGATTTTGGCCTGATAACATGCACACAAGTTGACACAAAGCGGTTGGCATGGCTATTAAAGGTAACCATCCTCACCTGTGATCTGTTTGCTTGTAATTACTGTGTGTGTGTATATAAAAAGGTCAATGAGTTTCTGGACTCCTGACAGACCCTTGCATCTTTCATCCAGTGCTGCACTGACGTTTCTGGATTCTGAGTCATGGGAAAAGCAAAAGAATTGTCAAAGAATCTGTGGGAAAAGGAAGTTGAACTGTATAAAACAGGAAAGGGATATAAAAAGATATCCAAGAAATTGAGAATGCCAGTCAGCAGTGTTCAAATTCTAATCAAGAAGTGGAAAATGAGAGGGTTCTGTTGAAACCAGACCACGGTCAGGTAGACAAACTAAAATGTCAGCCAGAACGGCCAGGAAAATTGTTTGGGATGCAAAGAAAAACCCACAAATAACTTCAGGTGAAATACAGGACTCTCTGAAAACTTGTGGTGTGGCTGTTCCAGATGCACAATAAGGAGGCACTTGAAGAAAGATGGGCTGCATGATCGAGGCGCCAGAAAAAGCCATTACTACGCAGATGCCACAAAGTCACAAAGTATCCCACTTACAATATGCCAAACAGCACAGAGACAAGTCTCAATCCTTCTGGCACAATGTCATTTGGAGCGATGAGACCAAAATTTTGCATTTTGGCCACAACCATAAACACTACATTTGGAGAGGAGTCATCAAGGCCTATGATGAAAGGTAAACCATTCCTACTGTGAAACACAGAGGTGGATCACTTATGTTTTGGGGATGTGCGAGCTACAAAGGCACAGTAAATTTGTTCAAAATTGATGGCAAGATGAATGCAGTATGTTATCAAAAAATACTGGAGGAACATTTGCATTTATCAGCCAGGAATCTGCGCATGGGATGTACTTGGACATTCCAACAAGACTATGATCCAAAACACAAGGCCAAGTCGACCTGTCATTGGCTGCAGCAGAATAAAGTGAAGGTTCTGGAGTGGCCATCTCAGTATCCTGACCTCAGTATCATTGAGCCACTCTGGGGAGATCTCAAACGTACAGTTCATGCAAGAAAGCCCAAGAATTTACAGGAACTAGAGGCTTTTTGCCAAGAAGAATGGGCAGCTTTATTATCTGAGAAGATAAAGAGCCTCATCCACAAATACCACAAAAGACTTTAAGCTGTCATTAATGTTAAAGGGAACAATACACGGTATTAAGAACTGGGGTATGTAAACTTTTGAGTAAACACAATTAATTGATGATAAATTTCTTCAGCCAAACACTAACCACGAGTGAAAGAATTTTTTTTGTGTTATCATTCATATTCTCTGAAAAATGGCCAAGAAATCATAATCATCACAGCTGCGGCAACTATTAGTGAAGTAAATAGTACAATTGGTCCAGCTTGGTCTGATCAAACTATTTAAAGTTAAATAAAACATGTAAATCAGTTTTAAATACTGCTTGCATATTTTATTCTTTTATGTTTTTATCTTGTCCTGGTTTTACTCTGCATTCATTTTGAAGCCATGTGCATGGCCAATGCAGTCTTTATTGGGTCAGCAACCCCTTGTTTTAGAGCTTAAATACCAGTGTGCACATTTAATTGACAGGTAACATAGATTTGCTTAATTTTCATCAGTTGTTTGTAATTTTCTGCAATACCACTATGAACTTGGCAGCTAATTCTACTTCTCTATAAATCAACTTAAATGTATCTCTGTTTATGTAAATTGGAGGCACCTTGAAACTAAATAGAAATGAATATAGGCATCTAATAATATTTTCATTAGTCATAATTTTCTCTAAATGCCAAAAATATTAACATTTTTCTTCCTTGCAACCATAGCAACAATGTATTGTTTTACATATAATTTCCCAGAACACTCACTCCCCTGGCTTTGTATAACTCACTAATTTGCACATTCACAACCTGTTGCATTGAATATAGCATCCCCAGTCATCTATCTGGTTAGTTGCAGAATAGTGAAGAGAATTAACTAGACACCGGGGTGTGCTATATACGCCCAAAAAACGTCATCAATATACGCAGAGCATGTGTAAATCATACAGTCCTTATTTCTAAAGTTGCGATAAAAAAGGTACCATTTGACACATAAACACTGTTTGAATGGGAAATAGAGAGATACAAACTAACAATGTTACTTTTTATTTAATCTGTTTAATTCATCAGTTCATCAAAAGGATGAGCTTTGATCTGCATATGATGTCAGTTATAGCAACTTGCCAACCTGTTTTTTTATTATTTATTTCTATTTTATTAACCATTAAAACTTAGGCATTCATGGTTGTGTTTCCCCCATCTTGTTAATTTTACGTTCCACATTTATATCACTAAAACTAGAGATATAAAGTTCATTTAGCTGCCCACAACACATTAAGGTCAAAGATGGTCATCTTCTCTCTTACCCATTAGATATGACTCGAACTGTTAAAGAATTGTATTCTTCTTTATATAATGACCCTGCTATTCCCCATAACCCCCTTAACCAGGACTTTTTAGACTATATGCATCAAAATCTTGCTCACAGAGACTTTCATACTCAGACCTCCTGTCCATCCATGCTCCTATTACAGGGTTAAATCATTGCCTTCACATAAGGCCCCAGGCTCGGACTGCCTACCCTATGATTACTATAAAACTTTCCTTCCAACACTTCTTCCCCATATGCTATGTCTTTTCAATGGTTTCCTACATAAGGACCCTATCCCTCAGGATATGCAATGGTCCTTTCTTACCCTAATTCCAAAACCAGGTAAGCACCTTGCCCTGTACTAACTATACTAACAATTACTTTGTTCGACTCTGATCTGACCATTTTAAATTTTTTTTGTAAATTTTTATTTAACAAAACATTTTTTACAATTATTCTTATCCAACATTTACAGATCCATTCTTTGGCCATCAATACAATCAGATTACATTCTATTTTTACATAAACATGTAATCGAATACCTAACCTCTATTTGTCTCAAGTCCCTTTATTATTCTTATATTAAATCCGTAACCCTGACATCTTTTATCAATCATTCATACTTACTTTTTCATTTTCTAGCTATAACCGTTCTTGCTGCTGTTAAGAAATATTTTAATATACCTTTTTTTTTATAGTTTTCACTGATCCCGGGATCCTTGACAATATAGATACTAATATGTCAGGTTGCAAGTTGGTACCTGTCACATCTTGATATATTGTACAGTGGTGTGAAAAAGTGTTTGCCCCCTTCCTCATTTCCTGTTCCTTTGCATGTTTGTCACACTTAAGTGTTTCGGAACATCAAACCAATTTAAACAATAGTCAAGGACAACACAAGTAAACACAAAATGCAATTTGTAAATGAAGGTGTTTATTATTAAAGGTGAAAAAAAATCCAAACCATCATGGCCCTGTGTGAAAAAGTGATTGCCCCCCTTGTTAAAACATACTATAACTGTGGTTGTCCACACCTGAGTTCAATTTCTCTAGCCACACCCAGGCCTGATTATTGCCACACCTCTCACAATCAAGGGATCACTTAAATAGGAGCTGCTTGACACAGTAAGGTCCACCAGAAGATCCTTAAAAGCTACACATCATGCCGAGACCCAAAGAAATTCAGGAACAATTGAGAAAGAAAGTAATTGAGATCTATCAGTCTGGAAAGGGTTATAAAGCCATTTCCAAAGCTTTGGGAATCCAGCGAACCACAGTGAGAGCCATTATCCACAAATGGCGAAGACATGGAACAGTGGTGAACCTTCCCAGGAGTGGCCGGCCGCCCAAAATTACCCCAAGAGCGCAGCGACGACTCATCCAAGAGGTCACAAAAGACCCCACAACAACGTCCAAGGAACTGCAGGCCTCACTTGCCTCAGTTAACTCATGTAACTGAATTAGGACAATTCTGAAAAGATGAGTGGGCCAAAATTCCTCCAGGACGCTGTAAAAGCCTCATTGCACGTTATCGCAAACGCTTGGTTGCAGTTGTTGCTGCTAAGGGTGGCCCAACCAGTTATTAGGTTTAGGGGGCAATCACTTTTTCACACAGGGCCATGATGGTTTGGATTTTTTTTCACCTTTAATAATAAACACCTTCATTTACAAATTGCATTTTGTGTTTACTTGTGTTGTCCTTGACTATTGTTTAAATTGGTTTGATGTTCCGAAACACTTAAGTGTGACAAACATGCAAAGGAACAGGAAATGAGGAAGGGGGCAAACACTTTTTCACACCACTGTATATATTTTATTCCAAAATGTCTGGACCCCTGAACAGAAATACCAAATATGCAACATTGTGCCTACTGCCCCCCGACACCTCCAGCAGATGTTTTCATTATCTGGATTAATTCTATGCATGTCTATCGGACATTTTGCACCATCTGACTAGTACTTTATAATTTCTTTCTTGATGCCTATTTGAAATTGACATCTTATGTGTTAATATAATTGCCTTCTCCCATTTAGCCCTGGGGATGACCATCCCCAACTCTTCCTCACATTTTTTTATATAGCTTATCTCTTGTTCCTTGTTATTCTAAATTAAATATTTATATACGTTAGATAAACTGTGTTGGTTTTTGCTCCTGTGGAAATAATAATTTCAACGCTGTCGGTATTCTATCTAGTGTTCCCTCTTTCCCGAGGGAGGTTATATATTTTTGAAGTTGCCAGTATTGTATCCATTTCCTCTCATGTTCCCTTCCCAGGGTTTCCAACCGGTGGAGTCTGTTACCCTCCATTATCTGTACTAACCTTATATCATCCTTTTTCTGCCATTTTAGGAATGTTGTAGTCTCCCTTGCTGCTGGAAATTCGGGATTGCTGAAGAGGGGTGTGATTGGGCCTACATATGTGGACCCTATTCCCCTCTTCACCAATCTGTCCCATACTTTCAGTGTTGATACAACCAAAAACGGCATCTCTTTCCTATGGGGCCTTTTTTCCTTCTTTTTCCATGGCAATGATTTCAATTTTATATATCCGCAATCTCCTCCTCTAATTTCACCCACTGTTTACACTCTGCGTTATGAAACCAGTCCACAATTTTCAAATACCGCACTAAAAAAAAAAAAGAGAGAGACCGAGAAGAAAGGAGGGAGGGAGGGGAAAAAAAAGGGGGGGGACGAAATACGTCAACCAAAAATCCAATTTTTTGCCCTCCCAGGACTCAGATCCTGACCCTGAGTAAGAAAATGTATCTCCTTTTCTCCTCTCCCCCCTCCCTCTCCCCTCCCCACCCTCCCCCTCTAAGGACTAAGTTACCCTTCCCTGCCCTTTTCAATCCCATCATTCATCTTACTGTCAATACGAAAAATAATAAAAGATTGGGTAGAAGAGGGGAAGAGAAAAAATAAGAAAAAAAAAAAACCCTCCATATTTCATTCTATTTTCCCTTTAGCCTCAGTTGTACAATTTTATCTAAGTACCAATTCTTCTTTAACTTGCATATGCATTTTCACATTATATCGTTTAAAACAATTTACCTCTTATTTATTATTTTGTATATAGCACGCACACAAAAAAAAAAATCAGTTGTACGATATTATGTAATTCACAGTTCTTCTTTTACTACATACATTTACACATAATACCAATCAGATCACTTAACCTCTTATTTTTCATTTTGCATATACCAGACTACCAAAAAAATAAATATAAAACCCCCCCCACCTCCACCCCCTCATACTTTTTAAACACCAATTTATACTTTTAACCTAATTTATTCTGTTTAGTATATGTTATGCATTTTCTCATTTTTAGACTGATTTGATATTGCATCTCCTTTACCCCAGCAAAAAAAAAGACCCCCCAGCCCCCCTCCTTTCTAACCCACCCGTGTGACCTCATATTTCCCATTTCGTCTTAATTGTGCTAAGTAAATTAGATCCCTAGGTCCCCCATTGTGCATTATATCCTTCCATGTTGTTACCCTAATTCATTTGTCCTTTAATTTTCTTTTAAGAGTTTAAGAAACTTGTGTTTATAAATTAAATGCTGTGCTATCCCAAAAAATAAATAAAAACCCTTCCCATGAATACCATCCGTGTGACATAATTTAATCAAATTACTTGTTAATTGTGCTATATAAGCTAAATACCTAAGTCCCCCTTAGTGCATTATTCCTTTTCCTAACATTTCACTGCTACAACTTGCTTTTTATTTTTCTTTCCCTTGATAAATACAACACAGATATCAGGTGTTACTTCCATTTTCACATACCCCTTCATTTATATAGCGGCTAATTTTATTAACCCTGGGATACATCAGGATCTTACATTTATATGACCATCATCATGTAAGGGGAAGAACAACCCCCCCCCCCCCCGATGTCATTCTATTTTCCATTTAGCCTCAATTGTGCAATATTATGCAAATAAAAGTTCTTCTTTCGTTACCTTATGCATTTTCACACAATACCACTCAAGTAGCTTAACCTCATATTTTTCAATTTGCATATATCACACTACGCAAAAAAAAGGGGAAAAAAATGTTTTCTTCTCTCCCCCCCCCTCTGCCCCCCCCTCCCACTTCAACTATCTCCTTCTATATTGCCTTCCTGGGAGATCCTGGTATATTTGTGACCATAATGGAATCTCCACTGAAGGCAGCTGAAGGTGGTACAAGAAATCAGGGAGATCCCCAATATCCTGAAATATAGTTTTTTGTCCATTTTGATGAACTATTATCTGGAAGGGGAATCCCCATTTGTAAAAAATCTCTTTCTCTCTTAATGCTTCCAGTAGAGGTTTGACTGTTTTCCTCCTGATCAATGTATATCTGGACAGATCCTGTAGAAATATAAGCTGGATGCCATCAAGCTCAAAATCCATTTGTAACCGCGCTGCTGTCATGATGCTTTCTTTGATGTAAAAAAAATGTATTCTACATATTACCTCTCTCGGTCTCGTTTGGTCCCGATCTTTTGGGCCTTGTGCTCTATGCACATGATCGATCTCTATTTCTGCCATTTCCGGACGTTTTAACAAGGTATTAAATATGCCCTGGAGTATCGGCTTCAAACTTTTAGTGCCTGTTGTTTCTGGCAAACCTCCAATGCCTTGTACACGCAGTCGGACATTCCGACCACAAAATACGTCTGATTTTCTCTGACTGATTTTGTCCAGAACTTGATCATTCTGAACGAGGTGATGTACAAAACATACAACGGGACTACGTACAGGGCAGTAGCCAATAGCTTTCGTCTCCAAATTTCTTCAGAGCATGCGTGGAACTTTGTGCGTCGGAATTCTCTACACACGATCGGAAAAGGTCCGATCGGATTTTGTTGTTGGAAAATTTTAGATCCTGCTCTGACGGAAAAAGCCCGCTAGAGCCTACACATGATTGGATTTTCTGTCAACATAATCCGATCAGACTTTTTCCATCGGAATATCTGACCGTGTGTACGGGGCATTACTCTTATATTATTTCGTCTGCTTCTATTTTCAAGATCGTCTGCAGCATTTATTACATATTTTAAATATCGATCTTGTTCCTGGGTTTTTTCTTTCAATATTAGTATTTTTTGATCGATATCTGCCATTTTAGCATCTATGACATCAATTTTGTTGTGAGTATCAACTAAGGATGTTTTCAAAGCCTGTATTTCCACCTTATATGTGGCTTCCAGCCTATATACATATTTGTCCATATGCTCTCTTGTCGGTAGTGCTTTTATGTATGCCTGCATGTCCCAACTGGGGCTGTTTATCGCTCCTTCCACATCCAGTGTGGAATGCGGCATGTTCCTGGAAGGGCTGCTGTTTAATCTAGGCTCTACATCTCTATTAGGAGAGGCAAAATTCAATTCAGCCGCGATCATGCCTTCTTGTTGGAGTGGTGACGGTGCCTGTTTAAAGAAACCCTTGATGTCCGCCTTTTGTGCAGATTGGGGTGCAGATTGGGGTTTAGTTTTTTTTTTTTGCTGTGCCCCCTGTTGATCCCCTTTTTGTTATTTGGGTATGGGTGCTTTTCGGTGGCATATTGTGTTCAGAATATTTAGAGTAAGAGAAAATAGTTCTCACCTATATTCTTAACTATTTATGAAGCACTGATACTTCCTCCGTTTATACCTTTTGATATTTTAATGTAAGTTTGTCCGGATCTATTTGCCAAGATCTTCCCACTTCACATTAAACCACAACTGTCCTTAGATGTTATCCCTCCAAAAGTTTATATTTATCAAAAATCCTCTCACATTTTTGATAGCCAAGCAAAGATATTTCCAGCCAGTCAATTACTACTCAATTACCTTTTCACTCGGCGGGAGGTCCGGTTCCTCCTGTTGATTTTCTTACCAAGGGCTTTGATCTCTCCCCTTTAAACAGCTCTCCGGTGTACAGAAAAAAAAGGGGGTTAACTGGTCCCCCCAATACTCAGCAAGGAAAAATGTGATTCTCTCTGGGCCTATCTGCAGATGTCTCTGTCCGACTCAGCGTGACCCACCAGTTGCAGTCTCCCATGTGTTTCTGGCTTTGCGAAGCTCTAAGTGCCGACACTCGGCGAAATTCGGAATTACTCGGAACTACTCCGCTTTCGGCTCCAGCTGGAATCCGGCGGGACTCGGCTCTGTCCATATATTCTCGGCAGGTCTCAGAGAACTGCGATTCCGTTTGTGACTGCTCGCTGATGTCTCACTCTGGTCCACTCAGAGAGTTCCCGGAGAACAGTCGGACAGCTATCTCAGCACGTTAAGCGATTTTAGCTGGGTATAATTGTACACCTCATTACGCTCCCAGTTCGTCCAGCACTACCGACAAGCGCTAGCTCAGAAAGATCTGCAGAACATTGCAGGGAAGTCAGCAAGGATCAGATCATTGGAAGCAGCTGCAGCTGATCACCCAGACCAGGAGAAGCGATCTCACACCACATCCATCCCGGTCAGTCCCTTCCCCCCCACAAGTGCCAATCTGAAAAGTTTTACTAAACTTCTTTTTATACGTTTAAACGCTATCCTTCCCTCACTGATCCAAAAATATCAGGTGGGTTTCATGCCTTCTCGGCAAGCAGGGGACAATACTAGGCCAGTAATCAACTTAATTGATGTAGCTAACAGGAAAGGGACAGATTATCTTATGCTAAGCTTAGACGCAGAACAAAGGTTTAATAACCTGAGTTGGCCTTTTCTCTTTGCTATTTTTTTTTTAATTTTGAGCTTTTTTTACACTCTTTAATAATATATTTCATTCAACTTCTATGTGATTTTGAAGACAACCAAACTAACTAAACAAAAACATATTTCATTAAAAATTACATCTTTAATGTTGGATTTAAGAAATACAAAAGTTTAAAACCACAAAACAGCCACAATTGGCTTGTGTAAGGTTGACATTAATTAATAAATACATGCTAAGCGGTTCTTCCCAAAACCATTTGCATTGAAAAGCTCTAGTATACATTTCAAGATTTATTAGATCAGTCTTTTCTTCAGGGATATGTGAGATACCACCCTGCAAATTAAAAAAAGACTCCCCATAATATGTTATCCACAAAATGTCCTTCAACACAGCATAGGAGTTTTTTTACAGAGTTGTACTTACAAATAAGTTACAATCAAGACAAAAGATCCTATTACTCTTCAATGTGTCAACCTACTCTATCTCCCACAGATAGCAGAGGGCAGTCCCTTGCAAAGACCACTACGCTCCACAATAGATGAGGCACTCATGAAGGAACCTTAAAAGACAAAATTCTACAACTAGGTCCTATTTATGTAAATCACTAAAATTTTTGTACAAAAATTTAACTTTAAATTTAAATATTTTCAAAATCAAACTAACACTCAGTCAAATACAGAAGTGGGTACAGGGGAGTTCCCAGTCCTTGGACAGCCAATATGTCCCAAAAAAGAGAGCTGTGACTATCCCGGTTTCTCCCTGATTCCCCACCCCAAAAAAAAAAAAGCCAAAGGGGCAAAAAAGGAAAAGAAGGGCCAGAGTAGGTACTTACAATGCCTATAGTTTGATTCTCCTCCACCAGCTCAACTTGTTACATAGTTACATAGTTAGTAAGGTTGAATAAAGACACCAGTCCATCCAGTTCAACCTGAGTGAGTGTGGGTACGCGTCTACAATTGTCCCTATCCCTGGACATTGTACATTGCACACTCACGTCGGTCCCTACCCTCAAGTAGCCCACAATCCAAGGTCCCCATTCATATACTAGGGCCAATTTTGGACAGAAGCCAATTAACCTACCAGCATGTCTTTGGAGTGTGGGAGGAAACTGGAGGACCCGGAGGAAACCCACGCAGGCACAGGGAGAACATGCAAACTCCAGGCTGGTAGGATCATGGTTGGGATTTGAACCAGCAACCCTTTTTACTGCTAGGCGAGAGTGCTACCCACTACACCACTGTGACGCCCACTACACTGCCTGTCATCTGGGTTAGGTGTGCACTTATTAGTTGGAGTATCCTCTTTTTTATAGCCCTTCCACTTGAGTGGCCCCTCCTGGAGATGATGGCCCCAAAAAGAGGAGACTTCCCTAACACTGGGGGGTCTAATAGTACTGCTTGTGTGGTCCCCGGCGTTCTGAGAACAGATCTAGGCAATGCCACTTCCGGTTCCGGCGATCATCGTCCATATGAAAGCGCCCCTCGCTGCCACACTAGGGGGGTTTAAGGCTCAAGGCCCATTGTGCCATGCTTGGAGTAGTACCCCCTAGTGGCGAAGCAGAATAAGGTTATGACACATTAAAACGATTGCTCTTTAATGTGTCATAATCCTTGTACTGCTTCTCCACTGGGGGGGTACTACTCCATCACCAGGATGAGGGGCCTCGAGCCAGCCCCCTGTAGGGGGGTGGCGGTGAGGAGCACCCTTATATGGGTGATGATCGCCAGAACCAGAAGTGACATCACCTAGGTGTGTGCATGCGCTCTGTTCTTGGAACGCCAGATATCTTCCTTCGGCTGGCAAATTCTGCCTGGTCTCCATTTGGATGCCTAGGGTGGAGTTGTAGCCAGGGAAGGGCTAGTTGTCCTTCTTACTGATGGGCACAGGTGCTTCATATGTGCCAGTGGTGGACCGAGACAAAGATGGGATTTCCAGAACTGCCGGCGATGATCGCCAGTGTTCTATCAGATTAGCGCACCCATCATATCAGCGGATGGAAGTGACATTCAATCACCATGGGTTCGCTGATCTGACAGAAGAGTGGAATTGGACATCTTCCTACACCCAGCTATGGCTTGAATTTCTGAGTAATTTTAGCAATAAAGTGAGCATATATAAATACATATAGTATATTGACATCTGTGATGCTGTTTCGATGTTTAATTTTGAAAGTCTAAAGGTTTAGCGCAGAGTAATGCGGGGTGTACCAACATGGGCTCCGCCACCTTCCTACTATTGGTGTCCAGCTTCTCTCAAAATATAGAATGCAAACAGTATCACAGATGTCAATATACTATATTTATTTATATACGCTGCTTATTGCGAAAATTACTCTGAAATTCAAGACGTAGCTGGGTGTAGTAAAATATCTACTGCCGCCTTCTGACTGCGGGTGTTCTGTCAGATTAGCAAACCTGGCAGCAGTGGAATGCATGCACAGCTGATGAAACGTCACTTCCGTTTGCTGATCTGATGGGTTTGCTAATCTGATAGAACACTGGAACCTGAAATTACATCACCTAGATGTGTGCTGTTCTTGGAACGCTGGGTACCACACAAGCGGCACCATTAGACTCCCCAGTGTTAGGGGAGTCTCTTCTTTTTGGCTCCATCATCTCAAGGAAGGGCCACCCAATTATAAAGGTTATAAAGGAGGGGATATTTCATGTAATAAGTGCACAACTAACCCAGGTGGCAGACAGGGGTTTATATACTAAAGCTGGAGAGTGCAAAAGCAGGCTCACTTCTGCATAGAAAACAGTCAGCTTCCAGTATTTATTGCCAAAGCTTAAATGAACAAGCTGAGGTTAGAAGCTGATTGGCTACCAGGCACAGCTTCACCAGATTCTGAGTGCACCAGTTTAAGTAAATCTACCCAACAGTGTAACAAGTTGAGCTGGTGGAGGAGAATCTGATTGTGGACATTGGAAGTACCTACTCTGGTCTCATTGTAAAATGGCATTTATTCTTTTTCCTTTTTTGTCCCTTTGGCTTTTTTGGGGGGTGGGGGGGGGGCGGGGAGAAACCATGGTAGTAGTAGTCCCATTTCTCTTTTTCGGACATATTGGGAGCCCAAGAACTGGGATCTCCCTTGTACCCACTTCTATGTTAGACTGAGTGTAATTTTGATTTTGCAAATAATTTGGTCTCATTTTTGTACAAATAAGTTTATAATTTACATAAATAGGACCTAGTTGTAGAAATGTGTCTTTTAAGGTTCCTTCATAAGCGCCCCATCTATTGTGGAGAGTAGTGGTCTTTGCATGGGACTGCTATCTGCGGGAGATGGATAGGTTGACACATTGAGGAGCAATAGGACCTTTTGTGATAATTGCATGGTTGCACGGTTTAGGAGATATTTACCATATACGCTTGTGCCAACGTCATCTGCGCATGCGCATTGAAGAAAGGGCACGATTGCGCCACTTCTAAAGGGCCCGTGCCGTGACTGTCGGCTCCAGCACGCATGACCAATCACAGAGGGTGGATGCAGCCACCAGTGTGGACATTGCGGGCTTCGTTTGCAGGAAAGTGGCACGTAATGCATTGCAGAGTTTACTTCCTCTTTAACCAAGCGACTATGTCAAACACTAGCGCTTTTCAATGCAAATGGTTTTTTGAGTACCGCTTAACATGTACAGTATAAGTTAATTATTGTCAACCTTACATAAGTCAATTGTGGCTGTTTTGTGGTTTTAAACTTTAGTATTTTTTAAACTCAACATTAAAGATTAAAATTTTAATGAAATATGTTCTTGTTTAGTTTGGTTGTCTTCAAAATCGCATAGAGGTTGAATGAAATATATTATTAAAGAGTGTTAAAAAATCTCAAAATTAAAAAAAATCCTTTGTACCAGAATCATAATTTTAGTGTCGCTTTAAGGAGGGCAAATTATAGAATGCAATTTAGACTTTTTATTGGTATTTTTAAAGTGTTGCTGGATGAGGGGTAATATCTCATTATGACACTAGAAGGGATCAGGTCATTATAATAAAGGTAAGGTTCTGCACTGCCATTCCCTGTACCACTTTCTGTAGAAGAGAAGGAGGCAAAAATATGAAATAAAGTTTGCTAAAATCCTCGTATTCAATGTGGGTGACTTTTCTTTATTTTTATTTTTTAATTATAGTTGTGTTTAAATAAATCCTATTGTAATGTCTGCACTCTTTAGATGGTTGATGTCAGTTTGAATCACCAGCCACCTCTTATAATGTCACATGGATTCTAGATAAGTCAGTTCAAATGTCATATGTAAATAATGTCAAATGCCAGACCACATTTTATAAATGTTTCCTCATTTTCAAAGTAGTAACAGTCAATTTAAAAAATACAGTAAAACTGTAAACATTTAAAGTATTTAATATACTGTAGCTTACTTGTATTTCCTGTAATGCTACAGATAACAACTTTTAAGATTCAGAATTTTACATTTTCACATTTTTGTATCCAGAAAAATCTGTTCCGTAATGTTTTTTAATTTATCAAGGTGGTTTTTAAAATGTGTAAAATATCTGCTTTTTATTAACTCCATAGCTGGATATCTGTAATCCTTTTTTAGACCTCACAGGAAAAAAAGAAATGCACACCTTTAATTGTTTGATCAAAATTAAATTGCTTGGATAAAGGCCAGACAATCTGACATGCCCCCATATCGCCATTTTTTTAAGCTCACCTAATATCAAAATCTCAAATGTTTTGTTTAACCTAGTCAATTAGCTTTATTTCTTTTTACAACCCTTCACTAGATGACTAGTCTTTATTTATCGCTGTCCAAATATGCGGAGGGTGTCTTGAGACTAGCATGTTCTCAAGCTGACCATGACCATGCAGATATGCCTTAACTGTTCAAAGAGGTTTCTTCTGTAAGAGCTTTTCATAAGCATGCGGGTTTGGAATATTTGTTAGTTTTGGAAGGAGAGGGTGGCTAAGCTTTAAGTGGTTATAAAAGCTCTTACTTCTTTAAATAACAAACATGTTATACTTACCTGCTCTGTGCAATGGAATTGCACAGAGCAGCCCCGAACCACCTCTTCTAGGGTAGAAGAAGAAGAGATTGGTGGCACTTCCAGGGATAAAACCACTTCTTTATTGAAACTTCATAAAAGCAGCAACATGACACACACGGCATGTGCTTGGTCAGCAAACATGTTTTACACTCCTGTGCTTAATCATTGCATTACCTCTTCTAGGGTACCCCACCAGTGCTCTTTGCTTCTCCTCTTCTTTGTGTACCCCCACAGCAAGTGGCAGACATGCGGGCTTGCTCCTGAGTCAGGCTGTGTGCATCCACAGACACACACAGTGCAGCTGGGTCCTGCTACCCTACTCAGAGGAATTGACTGACAGCAGCAGGAGCCAATGGCCAATGGCTCCCACTGCTGCCTCTCTGTCCTGGGAATACAGGAAGCGAGGAGGGAGCCTCTACAGATGGCACAGTGCTGGACAGAGTGAGGACTCAGGCAAGTATATAAAGGTGTGAGGATGTGATACAAATACAGGGACCATTTTTACCTTAATGCAGGGAACTATAGAACCGCTTTAACAACTCTAGCAATGAATTCAGGAAAATTATAATTTACTCTGTCCCAAACCTTGCTGTCTAGCATCATACAGGTATTTCCTATACAAACAGCTTTTAGGTTTTCACTTAACGCTTGACTTGACAACCTTTTAACCCATATGTGTCCTATACAAACAAACCCATTAAGCAAGCTGTGTGATTTTTTTTTTTTTTTTTCAAAAGTTCCTTTTTTTTTTCTCCTCTGTGTTCAAAAAAGGGTTGCTGTAATTAACACAATGCCAGACGTGTATCATGGGTTTTACATGCAATTGTCCTTTTTTTTCCAAGTTCTCCTTGCATATGTGAATTTATGGACAAGTGACTGCAGGTTGGATTCACATTGTTCCTTCTGTGCTTTATGCCCATAGACTTACATGGAGCTTCTGGTCAAATTCACTTGCGGTCAGGGCCAGGGCTACCTAAGGTGGCTTAAGCAGCTTACTTAGGGTGCCAGGATAGGGGGGGGGGCAATAAAATCAGAATCCCCAGTCGAGATTTCTGGGGATTCGGATCTCTACAGTTGTCACAGGTACTCAACCGGGCCGAAATGCTGAGAGCTGCTCCCCTTGCGACTAGGTGCACGATGCCTCTGGAGTGGGTACAGAGGTCACCGGGCACAAAGATGCACGGGTTGCCAGCAGGTGTGTTGCAGGTGGTGTGCAGTAGCGACGTTGACCAGGAGAGGCTGATGCTGCACTGGAAGTAGACACCTGCCAGGACCGTGATGAGGCAGAGGTTATGGAGGTACCAGAACGTGTACTGGAGGAGGACCCTTAGGTGCATGCGAGAACTGGAAGTCCAGAACACCGAGCAGAGGGTCAAAACACAAGTAACTTCAGAGAGTGTCCAGTAGGCAAGCCGAGGGTCAAGCACGGGTAATCAGGCAGCAGAGGTATCCAGGAAGCAGGCCAGGGGTCAAACACAGGTAAGTAACTCAGAGAATGTCCAGTAAGCAGGCCGAGGGTCAAGCACAGGTAATCAGGCAGCAGAGGTATCCAGGAAGCAGGCCAGGGGTCAAACACAGGTAAGTAACTCAGAGAATGTCCAGTAAGCAGGCCGAGGGTCAAGCACAGGTAATCAGGCAGCAGAGGTATCCAGGAAGCAGGCCAGGGGTCAAACACAGGTAAGTAACTCAGAGAATGTCCAGTAAGCAGGCCGAGGGTCAAGCACAGGTAATCAGGCAGCAGAGGTATCCAGGAAGCAGGCCAGGGGTCAAACACAGGTAAGTAACTCAGAGAATGTCCAGTAAGCAGGCCGAGGGTCAAGCACAGGTAATCAGGCAGCAGAGGTATCCAGGAAGCAGGCCAGGGGTCAAACACAGGTAAGTAACTCAGAGAATGTCCAGTAAGCAGGCCGAGGGTCAAGCACAGGTAATCAGGCAGCAGAGGTATCCAGGAAACAGGCCAGGGGTCAAACACAGGTAGCAGCAGCGGTGGTCAAGCAGGTTCCGGGTCAGGCACAGGTAATCAAGCAGGTACAGGATACAAGGTACTGGATACAGGGTACAGGATACAGGATACAGGATACAAGGACTGGAGCCAGGACTCAGGAAGAGACAACAAACCAGCAATTGTGAGAAAACAGAGGAAGCCTTTTATAGGCCAGGTGAGTGGTCAGGTGGGATACCCGGACGAGTGCGCATGCGCACTCGTCTTCTGTCAGCGCCGCGCACAGCGGTGAGCCGCACTGGCTGAGCTGTGTCAGATACCTGAGTGCCACGGACCCGCGCATGCGCACCCGCTACCCGGCGTACCTGTACTGTTCGTTGAGCCGCTCTACCGTGCGTGCGCATCCCTGGAACCCGGCGGTGAAGCACGGTATTTCTCTGACAGTGCCCCCCCCCCCTAAGGGCAGCCTCCGGATGCCCAATTCAGGGTGTCTTTGGTGATATTCTCGTATTAAACGAGGGGCATGGATATTTTCAGATGGTTCCCAGGAGCAGTCTTCCGGGGGATAACCCTTCCATTTGACTAGGTACTGAACCTGTCCCCTTCTTTTACCGAGATCCAGAATCTTCTCAACCTCAAATTCTTCCTCTCCTTGGATGGTGATGGGTGGAGGAAGTGGCATCTGCCTGTCAGGGAAAGAATTGGCAATTACAGGTTTCAGTAAAGAGGCATGGAATACTGGATGGATCCTATAGGAACTGGGAAGGTCTAGTTCAAAGGCCACTGGGTTGATCACCCTCTTGACCTCAAAAGGACCGATGAACCTGGGACCGAGTTTCCGGGAAGGACAGGGGAGTTTCAAATTAGCAGTTGATAACCAAACTTTCTCACCAATCTGGAAAGGTGGACATTCCTTCCTGCCTCGATTGTACTGTACCTCATACCCCCTTTGTGCTTCCTTCATGGCCTGTTGGATCCGGAGAAAGTTGTCCTGGATATGCTTGACCAGTTCCTGTGCAGCTGGAGTAGAGACGTCTGGAATGGAATCTGGAAGAAAGGAGGGGTGATAGCCGTAGTTTGCCCAAAAGGGGGTTTGGTTAATGGCAGAATGTAAGGAGTTATTGTAAGCAAACTCTGCGTAGGGTAACAGGCCTGATCAGTCATCTTGGGAATATGAACAAAAACATCTCAAATACTGTTCAAGAGTCTGATTGGTGCGCTCAGTTTGGCCATTGGTTTCTAGATGGTATGCTGAAGACATGGAAGTTTTAATTTCAAGGGATTTGCAGAGGTCTCTCCAGAACTTGGAGGTGAACTGTACCCCCCGGTCTGAGATGATATTAGCTGGTACTCCATGTAGTCTTATAATTTCTTTGATGAAAATGTCTGTGGTGGCGGCAGCCGAAGGGGTACCTTTCATGGGCAGAAAGTGGGCCATCTTTGAAAGGCGGTCTATCACAACCAGAATTGTGGTAAAGGAATCTGAGGGAGGCAAATCTACAATGAAGTCCATAGAGATTTCCTTCCATGGACGTTCAGGGACGGGTAGAGGTCGTAGCAGACCCCAGGACTTGATGTTGGACCCCTTGTTCCTCTGACAGGTGTTACAAGAAAGTACATAATTTTGGCAGTCCTTTCTCCAGCCCGGCCACCAGTAGGACCGACTTACCAAGTCAGCCGTCTTCTGCATTCCGAAATGGCCGGACATTTTGTGATCGTGAAGGGTCTGCAGGACTTGGAGCCTGACTGGAGGAGGAACAAATATTCGGCCATGAGCCCAAAGTAAGTCCTGTTTCTTTTCAAGAAAGGGTAATGAAGGAGTGGAAAACTGGTTGGAGGCTTGTTTAAGGGCTACGGTTAAGTCAGGTTGAATAGCATGGAGGAAGTTGTGAGCGGACAGGATGGTGGCAGGTTCCTTAGAAGACTCTGTGTCCAGAAACATACGGGATAGGGCGTCAGCCTTGCCATTCTTGGAGCCGGGACGGTAAGTGATGTGGAAGTTAAATCCCGAAAAGAACAAGGCCCAACGGGCCTGTCTGGGTCTAAGGCGTTTTGCTGCCCTGAGGTACTCCAAATTGCGGTGATCTGTGAAGATGAGAATGGGTTGGGAGGCTCCCTCCAGCAGATATCTCCATTCTTCAAGGGCGAACTTAATCGCAAGTAATTCCCGGTCGCCTACGTCATAATTCTTTTCTGGGGGACTCAATTTTCGGGAGGCAAAGGCAACCGGGTGAAGTAAGGCCTTTGGGCCACTTCTCTGTGACAGGATTGCCCCCGTAGCAGAATCAGAAGCATCCACTTCTAGCACATAGGGGAGTTCTGGGTCAGGGTGCTGCAGGATGGGTGCAGATGAAAAAAGTTCCTTGAGCTTTTCAAATGCGCTTTGCGCTTGGGGTGTCCATTGGAACTTGACTTGCTGACGGGTAAGTTGAGTGATTGGGGACACAATGGCAGAAAACCCCTGAATGAACCGTCTATAAAAGTTTGCAAAACCAATAAAACGTTGGACTGACCTTTTGTCCGTGGGGGCAGGCCATTCTTGGATTGCCTTCACCTTTTGTGGGTCCATCAGTACTCCTCCGGTGGTGATGATAAAGCCCAGGAACTGGATGGTGTCTGTCTCGAACTCGCATTTCTTCCCTTTGACATAGAGCCCATGCTTACGTAGGATGAGGAGGACTTTCCGGACATGTTGGCGGTGGGTTTCTAGTGAGTCGGAAAAAATCAGAATATCGTCAAGGTACACAATGAGAAAGTTATCCAGATACTCACGGAAGATGTCGTTGACAAGGTGCTGGAAGGTAGCTGGGGCGTTACAAAGCCCAAAAGGCATGACCAGGTACTCAAAATGTCCGAACCTGGATCTAAAGGCCGTCTTCCACTCATCCCCAGAGCGTATTCTAACCAAGTCGTAGGCCCCACGGAGATCGAGCTTGGTGAAGACTTTGGCAGTCCTGAGCCGCTGGAAAAGTTTGGGGATGAGTGGGAGTGGGTACCTGTTCTTGATAGTAATTTTGTTGAGTTCCCTGTAGTCCACACAGGGTCTGAGGGAACCGTCTTTTTTTTCTACAAAGAAGATCCCAGCCCCTGCTGGGGAAGAGGATGGTTGAATGAACCCTTTAGCGAGATTTTCATCAATATACACCCGCAGGGCTTCAAGTTCAGTCTCTGATAAGGGGAAGATTCTTCCGAAGGGGATCTCAGCCCCTGGCAGGAGATCAATTGGACAGTCATATGAACGGTGAGGGGGAAGAACTTCAGCCTTTTTTTCGTCAAAAATGTCCATGAAATCTCGATAGGGTGCTGGAACATGTTGCAGGTCCTTGGGACTGGGTTGCATGGCAAGACAGGTGGGAGGCCCTGTGGATTTATCCGGGAAGCAGTGCTGCAGGCAGTAAGGGGAAGAAAACACCACTTCTCTGTTGATCCAGTCAATCCGAGGGTTGTGGGCCTGTAACCAGGGATACCCCAGGATGATGGGGAACATTGGAGAGTGGATTACATCGAAGCGTAAAAGTTTGTGGTGCCCCGAATTGGTGCAGGTCAGGATGGGACCGGTCTCCTGGGTAACCGGTCCTGAGCAGGGTGGAGAGCCATCAGCCAACTGGACTTGGAGAGGTTGCTTCTTGGTTATCAAAGGGAGGTTCAGATGCCGTGCTAGGGTCAAGTCCATAAAGCAACTGCATGCCCCTGAGTCAAGGATGGCTCCCAGCTGGAAGGCCTTTCCCGCTACCTGTAGGGAGAGTGGAACAGTCAAGTGAGAATGAGGAACTCCAGTAGTGTGTGAGCTCAAGAGGTGACCGAGAAGGGCACTTACTGGGTCTCACGGGGCATTTCTGTAGATAATGACCGGTGCCTCCGCAGTAGAGACAGAGGTTAGCTTGTCGACGATGGAGTCTCTCTTCAGCAGACAGGGGGGACCGTGCCAGGCCCAACTGCATAGGTTCCCCATGGGGGGACGAGCGGGAATTCCAAGAAGAAGCAGGTGCCAGGGGAACCCGGGGCATCATCCAGGTGGGCCGGGGACTTTGGAGCTTCTCTGCCCGTCGTTCCCGCAACCGACGATCAAGTTTAGTGACAAGTTGGCAGAGGTCTGCCAAGGTGGTTGGGACTTCTCCCCGGGCCAGTTCATCCTTTAATACTTTGGATAGTCCCAAACGGAATTGGTACTTCAGAGCAGACTCATTCCACTCTGTATCTGCGGCCCATTTGCGAAAGTCTACTATATAGTCCTCTACGGGCCTTCTACCCTGGGATAGGGTGTGCAGAGTGGATTCTGCCGTACCTGTGCGTTGAGAATTCTCATAGAGTGCCGCCATGGCGAAGAAGAAAGTCTCTACAGAATCCAGCTGTGGGCTCTTTTGTTCCATCAAGTGGTGTGCCCAGGATTGGGGTTCATCCGAAAGCAGAGAGATAATGAAACCCACCTTGGTGGATTCCAACTGGAAAGTCCTGGGTTGCAGGGCCAGGTGTAATAAACAGGAATTTTTAAAAGAGCGAAATTTCTTTCGATCCCTGGAAAAACGTTCTGGTGTGGGGACCCTGGGTTCAGGATTAGACATGACATAGGTAGGGGGAGCACCTCCAGGTGCTTGAGGGAGAGTGGAGGTGCTGGCTGCAGGAGGTGACTGGTCCGCTTGATTCGGAGAGAGGGTCAAGTGCTGGAGACGTCCCTCGATCTGGAAGTATCCATCCTGGAGGCGTTGTACAGCCTGAGTAAGGGCTGTCACCTGCTGGCATAAGGCCTCAAGGGGTGAACCAGCTCTGTCGGCCTCGGACATTGGCTGGTTTGTACTGTCACAGGTACTCACCCGGGCTGAAATGCTGAGAGCTGCTCCCCTTGCGACTAGGTGCACGATGCCTCTGGAGTGGGTACAGAGGTCACCGGGCACAAAGATGCACGGGTTGCCAGCAGGTGTGTTGCAGGTGGTGTGCAGTAGCGACGTTGACCAGGAGAGGCTGATGCTGCACTGGAAGTAGACACCTGGCAGGACTGTGATGAGGCAGAGGTTTTGGAGGTACCAGAACGTGTACTGGAGGAGGACCCTTAGGTGCATGCGAGAACTGGAAGTCCAGAACACCGAGCAGAGGGTCAAACACAAGTAACTTCAGAGAGTGTCCAGTAGGCAAGCCGAGGGTCAAGCATGGGTAATCAGGCAGCAGAGGTATCCAGGAAGCAGGCCAGGGGTCAAACACAGGTAAGTAACTCAGAGAATGTCCAGTAAGCAGGCCGAGGGTCAAGCACAGGTAATCAGGCAGCAGAGGTATCCAGGAAGAAGGCCAGGGTTCAAACACAGGTAAGTAACTCAGAGAATGTCCAGTAAGCAGGCCGAGGGTCAAGCACAGGTAATAAGGCAGCAGAGGTATCCAGGAAGCAGGCCAGGGTCAAACACAGGTAAGTAACTCAGAGAATGTCCAGTAAGCAGGACGAGGGTCAAGCACAGGTAATCAGGCAGCAAAGGTATCCAGGAAGCAGGCCAGGGGTCAAACACAGGTAAGTAACTCAGAGAATGTCCAGTAAGCAGGCCGAGGGTCAAGCACAGGTAATCAGGCAGCAGAGGTATCCAGGAAACAGGCCAGGGGTCAAACACAGGTAGCAGCAGCGGTGGTCAAGCAGGTTCCGGGTCATGCACAGGTAATCAAGCAGGTACAGGATACAAGGTACTGGATACAGGGTACAGGATACAGGATACAGGATACAAGGACTGGAGCCAGGACTCAGGAAGAGACAACAAACCAGCAATTGTGAGAAAACAGAGGAAGCCTTTTATAGGCCAGGTGAGTGGTCAGGTGGGATACCCGGACGAGTGCGCATGCCAGATGAGCTGTGTCAGATACCCGAGTGCCACGGACCCGCGCATGCGCACCCGCTACCCGGCATACCTGTACTGTTCGTTGAGCCGCTCTACCGCGCGTGCGCATCCCTGGAACCCGGCGGTGAAGCACGGTATTTCTCTGACCACAGTGGTGTACACACGTGTATTTTTACTTTGTGTGAACTTTAGTAAAGCCGACTGTCGACTTTCATGTGAAAGTGATACAAATGGCTGTAAAGCCCCTTATTACTTTCACCACCGCCACAATGTGCCCCCCCCCGTGACCCCCCAGGCCATGTTCACCGGGCTCCACTGTCCTACCTTAAAGAGGTGTATCCCTAAAAAAAAAAAATTTAAATTCAGCCGTTACAAACACTGCAGCTGCTGACTTTTACTAATCGGACACTTACCTGTTCCAGGGTCCAGCGATGCGGGGGTTGAAGCTCCGCTTGCCCCCCGATCTGCTCGGCAGTGCCGACATCGCAACTGTGGGCACTCGGCTGTGGCTTCACAGCCAGGCACCGACTGCGCCGCACTCCGTGATTGGCCGCACAGTCATCTGGGACCTGTCACGTGTCCCAGATGACTGACAGGAGAGAGGGGGCAGAGCTGAGCCCTTCCTGCGCCAAGGGGAAGTGATGTCACCAGCCCAGGCACCGAAGGAGGCAGACTACGAGGGACCCCCTAGCAACAGGCATTTAGAGGTGAGTAAAACATTTTTTTTCCAATTATTTTATTTATTTATTTTTTGGGAATTTTAAGCATTTTTGTTTTTTTAGGGGGAAACACCACTTTAAGGACGTCTTCGCCTAAGTAGACAAAAATCTTTGCCCCGGTCCTGCTTGGGGGGCAGCAAAAAAAGGTGGTTCAGGCTCTACCACCCCCCTGCCACGACTGCCAGTCTTAAAATACTTATATTGCAACAAAAATTACAACCATGTCATGTTTGCAGGACATTAATGCCACTAAATGCGACTCATTCAAGTGAGTCAAAACCTAGACTTGCGGTTGTTGCACTGTATTCATATTCAAAAACCCAGTTTGGCTTGAAAAAATAAATGGGCATTCAGAAGGCAAAAGTATCACTTACTGAATGCCTGGCAGCTGCTTCTGTACCTTTTTCTGAAAAGAGATCCACTGCAGATTACTTTTCAGAGACCAATACAAGTTTAAATGAACCCCTAAAGTTTTCTTATATCCCTGGTGGATAATACACAGCAGTTTAGATAGCACATCCGAGTGCAGGGAAATGCTATTTGTTTCTTTCTACAGTAAGCTGTGACATTTGCTTGAAAAGCCACATTTGATTTTTGCGCACAGTTAGTCAAAATAATTTGTGCACATTAGGCATCTTCCAAATCTGTTTTTGCAAAGGCTTTGTGAGTACAATATCTTTAAATACAGGAAAATATTATTTCAGTTACTGTAGATCTTTTTAGCATGTGACAAAATAATTAGTGTAACTGCCTTTCAATACTGAAATTTCCATTTCAATTTTAATAACTTCAAAATCCTTAAGTATCTTGTCACACAGAGAGAGTAAGGTGTGCAGTTGTGGATTTATTAGAATGTTATAGCCTGCTATTTTAGACATTTTTCTTTATAAAGTTCTTTTTATATAATTAAAGGCCAATTCCAGCTTCTACACAGGTAGTAGGGATGAGCCGAACACCCCACCGTTCGGCTCGCACCAGAACCCGCGAACGGACCTAAAGTCCGTGCGAGCTTTAGAACCCTATTAGTTATAATGGATGCGAACATTCGAAATCAAAAGTGCTAATTTTAAGGCTAATATGCATGTTATTGTCATAAAAAGGGTCCTGCCCCAGGGGACATGTATCAATGCAATTTTTTTTTTTTTAAACGGAAGTTTTTTCAGAAGCAGTGATTTTAATAATGCTTAAATTGAAACAATAAAAGTGTAATATTCCTTTAAATTTCGTACCTGGGGGGTGTCTATAGTATGCATGTAAAGTGGCGCATGTTTCCTGTACTTAGAACTGTCCCTGCAAAAAGTGTAATTTTTGCAGGAAAGAAAGCTATTTAAAATCACTCGCGGCTAATGTTAATTGACAGCTCCCGTAAAACAGAGAACAGTCATTCATTGAAAGTCATTCATAAAAAAAAAGTCATTGATAAAAAAAAAAAAGAAAAAAAAAAAAAAAGCGTGGGGGACCCCCAAATTCAAAATCCCCCCTCTTTTCCTGCGGCCTGCCAGGTTGCGTGCTCGGATAAGGGTCTGGTATGGATTTTGAGGGTGACCCCACGCCATATTTTTGGCTGGGGTTCCCCTCAAAATCCATCCCAGACCTCAAGGGTCTGGTATGGATTTTGAGGGGACCCTACGCCATTTTTTTATTTTTTTTTTTGGCTGGGGTCCCCCTTAATATCCATCCCAGACCTGAAGGGCCTGGTTATTGAATTTGGGGGGACCTCCACACTTTTTTTTTTTGTTTTTTATCAATGAATGACAGTTCTCTGTGTAACGGGAGCCATCAATTCATTAGCCGCAAGTGCTTTTAAATAGCTTTTTTCCTGCAAAAATGACACTTTTTGCAGGGACAGTTCTAAGCACAGGAAACCTGCCCCCCTTCACAGGCAACCTATAGACACCCCCCAGATGTGATACTGCAATGCTGTACTAACAGCACGCACACACAAATCCCCAGAAATAAAGCACATATTGTCAGCAGCACACTGACACGCTGACACTGAAACACAATATGCGAGGCCGCCGCCGCGGCGGCCTCTTATACCGTGGGGCGTGTACTAAAGCCCCTGAGCTATAATTGGCTACAGGCATCCTGCCTGTAGCCAATTATGGCTCTACTCGCTGCCGGCGCTGTGATTGGCCAAGCATGCGGGGTCACAGTGCATGCTTGGCCAATCATCAGCCAGCATTGCACTGCGACTGGCGCAATGCATTGCGGGCCGCTCGCAACACACGAATTTGATGCGAGCGGCCCAAATAGTTCTGGGCTCGCCGAACGGGCGAATGCCGATGTTCGATTAGAACATGGGGTCGAATCGAACACCGGGCCCATCCCTAACAGGTAGAAGCACTTCAATATGAAGGATATCTGTCTGCCAGCAATGAAGGAGGACATTAAGGGTAGCACTGGAGCTTGGAGAGGGTGAGAAGTGCTTTTGTACACTTTTTTCTATGATGGTTATTTAACCACTTTCAGACCGGACCAATTTGCAGCCAAAGGACCAGGCCCCTTTTTGCGATTCGGCACTGCGTCGCTTTAACTGACAATTGCGCGGTCGTGCGACGTGGCTCCCAAACAAAAATTGACGTCCTTTTTTTCCCACAAATAGAGCTTTCTTTTGGTGGTATTTGATCGCCCCTGCGGTTTTTATTTTTGCGCTATAAACAAAAATAGAGCGACAATTTTGAAAAAAATGCATTATTTTTTGCTATAATAAATATCCCCAAAAAATATATAAAAAAACATTTTTTTTCCTCAGTTTTAGGCCGATACGTATTCTTCTACATATTTTTGGTAAAAAAAATCGCAATAAGCGATTATTGATCGGTTTGCGCAGAAGTTATAGCGTTTACAAGATAGGGGATAGTTTTATAGCATTTTTATTAATAATTTTTTTTTTATTATTAATGGCGGAGATCTGCGATTTTTTTTGTGACTGCGACATTATGGCGGACACATCGGACATTTTTGACACATTTTTGGGACCATTGTCATTTTTACAGCAATTAATGCATTTAAATGCATTGATTTCTGTATAAATGACACTAGCAGTTTAGGGGTTAACCACAAGGTGGCAGTGTAGGGGTTAAGTAGGCCTAGGGGTGTGTTTTTTTACTGTGGGGGGCGTGGCTGTCAGCTAGTGAATGCTGATCTCTGCTCCAATCACAGGAGCAGAGATCGGCGTCACTAGTTGCTAGGCAGAACAGGGAGATGCTGTTTATCTCGGCATCTCCCCGTTCAGCCGCTCCGTGAGACGATCGCGGGAGTCCCCGCGGCGATCGAGTCCGCGGGGACCGCGGCCGGACTCACGGGGGTCCCGACCGGCGCGGGAGCGCGCCGCTCCCGGCGCGCTCCCGATGGCACGGACAGGCGAAAGGAGGGACGTATATATACGCCCTCCTGCCTGTACGTGCCATTCTGTCGACGTATATCGTCGTGCGCCGGTCGGCATGTGGTTAAAAGAAAACAGAAGTCTGCTTTAAACTGATAATATAAACTAAGACATAAGATGAACAGTATGTGTCCAAATGCAAAAGAAAAGGATAGATGATTGAGGTATAGTCTTTTACAAGGACTATTCAGGGTCCAGGATCTACTACTTACTGTAAGTGAACAGTCAAACTTCCAGCTTTCAGTCAAGCATTTCAAGCTTTCACAGTTCAAATCACTGATTATCTTAAAGTGGAAGTTCACCCAAAAGGGGAAGTTCCGCTTATTTACACCCCCCCCTCCTCTGCCACATTTGGAACTTTTTGGGGGAGAGCAGGTACCTGGTTCTGAGCCGGAAGTTCGCCCCCTCCTTCCCCTGCAGTCTTCTGGGACAAATCACAGGTCCCAGAAGACTACGGGACCATTCACAATGCTCAGCGTGGCTCTTGCATGCACAGTAGGAAACCAGCTGTGAAGCCACAAGGCTTGACTGCTTATTTCCCTGACTTGAGATGTCAGCACCTGCACTCACATCCAATTTGAAGAATTGGCTCAGGTGAGGACATGGTAACTTCTTGAGGACGGCCAATCTGATAGGCGGAAATGCATAGAGGTTGAGTCACGTGATCGTGATCGTGACAACTTCCACCCATACCTGGAAATCTAGCCCTTCACTGCATGAACTGATCAGGCAGATTTCCCAGATGATATTTTTACCTGCTGTTCACTCCTGGGTGCCAGGATATCAGGCACTCATACATGTGAGTTGAATATTTTTTAATCCTTTGAATAAAAGTTATTTTTTAAACGGTACTGCGCAATGAGGTTTTTTCTATTCTATCCATCTATATGAGAAACATTTATCATAGTTAATGAACAGTCCAGAGGATATCTACAGGGGTGGCCCCACACACGCATTTGATCTAACTATCAATAGTTGGTCCAATCTCAAGGGTGAGTGAACATCTACTAGGGGGGCACCCTACTTTAACCACTTCCCACCCGGCCAATGTACATATACGGCCGGGTGGGAGCCGTCTACTTCTGAATGGACGTTCCGGAACGTCCTTCAGAAGTAGAGGGATCACGCGCGTGCCCGCGCAGCGGCGCGCTCCCGATGCGGCCGTGTCACCCGGACACGGCGCATCTCGGATCGGCAGGAGGGCTCGGTGATTGGCCTTCCTGATCACATGACGGCCGTGTCGAATCACGGCCGTCATGTGATGTAAACAAACAGCCGGTTGCTAGGCAATCGGCCCTCCTCTCCTCACACGGAAGTCGTCGGTGAGGAGAGGAGAGCGGATCGCTGCAGCCGGCTGGTGATCAGTGAGTATTAGCTGTTTTTTTACTCACTGATCACCAGTCTAGAGTCACCACAGTAAAACACACATGTCCCCACAGTAAAACACACATGTCCCCACAGTAAAACACACATGTCCCCACAGTAAAACACACATGTCCCCAAAACACACATGTCCCCAAAACACACATGTCCCCAAATAATAAAAACACATGTCCCTCACATATGTCCCAGTAAAATCACATGTCCCAATGATTATCTGCACACATGTCCGTGATCACCTGCACACCCCTTTTACATGATCATTTGCGTACATATGTCCGTGATCACGCGAACCAATTATTATACACTTAACGGAATTTTTTTTACTAAAAAACATGTAGCAGAATACATTTTGGCTTAAATTTATGACAAAATTAGATTTTATTGGATTTCTTTTAAAAAAGAAAGGAGAAAATATTGTTTTTTTTCAAAATTTCCGCTATGTTTTCGCTTATATCGCAAAAAATAAAAAACGGAGTCGCGAATAAATACCACCAAACTAAAGCTCTATTTGTGCGAACAAAATGATAAAAAATTAATTTGGTTACAGCATTGCATGACCGCGCAATTGTCACTGAAAGTGCGAGAGCACTGAAAGCTGAAAATTGGTCTGGGCAGGAAGGGTGTTTAAGTGCACAGTATTGTAGTGGTTAAACACATAAGGAGCATGGAACTACTTATCAAGTCACAGCACTGTATATGAGTTTTTCAACATAGTTCCACAAGCACCAGGACTTTTCACTGGTGACTGTTTTATTTATTGATTGTTTTCAGTATTTTACAATTATTTTTCTGTATGTAGCAATGTATTGCATATAGCATTGTATATTTATTAGTTATTTTTTATTATCAATTGTTTACACCAATTTCACACTGCAGCTGCTCAAATCATGTGTTTTTTTTATTTTTATCCATGATATTAATACATACATGAGGTGATTTATATTGGTAGTAATCCTTTTGGCGCTTTGGTCCATATTTATATATATATATATACATTATTTGTAGCTGCTGATTTTCTGTGGGGAGCCTGGAGCTCCTCTTTAACTAAATCAAGGCTGTTCACAGCTTAACTGTGGCAATTCACTTCCCAAAATAGAATTCTGTGAACCCTTTTCAACAGAGAGCTGGCTGAAGTTCGCTCTGTGCTGATATGAGAGTCGGTCCAGGCTCAGGCATCATCACGACCATAGAGTTGGGATCCGCCCATATCCATGGACCGGCACCCGGCTCAGGATTTCAGTGAGCTGCTGAGAGCCTGAGTCGGCCGCTCCTCCCCTCCACAGCCCAGCTCTCCAGTGCGGTGTTTCTCAACTCCAGTCCTCAAGGCACCCCAACAGGTCATGTTTTCAGGCTTTCCATTATTTTGCACAGGTGAATTGATCAGTTTCACTGCCTTAGTAATTACCAAAGCTGTTTCATCTGAGGGAAATCCTGAAAAAATTAACTGTTAGGGTGCCTTGAGGACTGGAGTTGAGAAACACTGCTCCAGTGAGTGAGGAGGGGGGCAGAGCAGACAGCTGTGACTGACAGTCAGCAGCTCTCTGCTCACAGAACTGTGAGGATCAAGTGATCGATGGTGTTATTCTATTCTAAGTGTTAAAAATATGAGAAACAGAATATGACCAGTATTTTCAGAGCTCAGACAGCAATGGCATGCTTGACACTTATCATATCCCTAGTACTAATATGTTCTACTAAAATAAAAAGAGAATGAAGTTGCTGATCTATCCTTCCTAAGATGTTGGTGCAAATTACATTGATTTAAAGGAGATCTAAACCCAAATCCTAAAAACAAAAAACAGATGATTTACTACAACTTATCAGTACTTAGATGAGGTGGCCGCAATAGTTTTATTTTTTTCAGGCTTTTCTCACTTATTTTCACCTAGTAGTCCTGCATATAACACACTTACTTTTCCTGGGTGGCTGCTCTCTCTCCCTAACTCCATCTATAGAGAGAGCTGTGGTTGTCCCACAGAATGGACTTCAAATATTTTTGCTTTTGTTTATCTCCATTACATGGTGGATTGATGGCATTAGTAATTTATAAAAGAGAGATACATTTGTTTTTACTGTCTTTTCAGCCCACAAAAAGTAACAGGGACACTGCATCTCTGGCAAGATCAATTGGTATTTTCTGTACTTGTTGATAATGTTCTTAGTCTGAAAAAAATTCTGTTAGATTATGGAATTCTATAGCTGATGCCTGAAAGAAAAGAGCAATTTATTCAAAGAGAGACTACTCTCTAGAAAAAAAAAACCGATGGAAGCAGCAAAGATTTTAAAGGATTCTTTGGAAATGTTTTAGTTTCTTCTTATGTGAAACTGTATTGTATTTTTACTCAATTAAATCAATATAAAAAATATATATATTTAAATTATAAAATGTATATGTTTAAGAGACTAACTGATTTATTTAAAAGCAACTTGAGAAATGGGGAGTAAAAAAAGATCTAGTACTTTTGCGAGGTTTAGCATTTACTAGTGATGTACATAGCCAAAGGGGAAATGTCCGAGAGGTGTCAAAACTGGGGATGTGAAAGCCAGTTATTCACTGATGGTAGCAATGATTGTGTTACTCTTTATAGGTGACTGGGCTCTCAAGCAATCTGACTCATTTGGCAGACAGTGACATGTAATGAAAGAACTTCTTCCTGGAGAGTTTTTCCCCAGGCGTCCAGACAGACATACACCTGGCTGTGACAGGAACAAAATACATCCCCTCCGCTTTGAACATTTGGGTGTGTTCTTGTGTAATAGTAATACAGTTTCTCATGCATTGTGATCTAGGATGAAACAAACAAAGCTGTTTTTCAATAAAACTGGACAGTAGAAAGAAAAATTATGGTTAATAACATCTCCTAGTAGCAAAAAATCAAACATGTGCTGGCTCTACAATATTCAAATAAGTGCTATGAATAAAACCAAACAATATGGTAAAAACCTATTTATTAAATAAGACCCCTTTCACACTGAGGAGTTTTTCAAGGGCTTTTGTGTTAAAAAAGTGCCTGAAAAGCTCACGAAAACTGCTTCCTATTAAAATCAATGAGTGCTTTCACACTGGGGTGGTGCGCTGGTAGGGAGGTGAAAAAACTCTTGCAAGCAGCATCTTTGGAGCATGTTTGGAGAGCTAAAAAAAAGCACCTCAAAAGTACCTCTCTCTGTTGAAATAAATGGGAAGCGCCTGAAAAGCTCTTCAAAAGCGCCTCAAATGGTTCTTGCAGCAGTTTTTTGAGTCACATAACCTTCAAAAAAGCGCACCGCTAACTCCTCAAAAGTGCTTGAAAAGCACTGCAAAAGCGCTCGCTGTTTATAGGAACAGATTTCAATCGCTTCAGTGTGAAAGGGATCTAAACAATACATATATCATAAAGGGCTATAAGTGTTCATCCAATTCATATCATTTTAAAGTGCTAATAGTGTCCATCCAATTAAGTCCACATGAATATATCAAAAGTAACTCAATCCGGTGTGCTTCAGAAAAATTCCCCTATGCTGTAAACTTAAAAAAACAGTGCTTTATGTGCAGGTCACCACTCCGTGTTCCCCTCTTTTTCCTACACGCTCTCCAGACCCAAGATGTTATGCTCTCTTTGCATATATCCACAGTCGTTTGCTCTGAGTATCTGCAATGTTTTCCACAGACTCAAAGATGTCATGCTTGCTTTTCATATGCCACTAATAGTACTCCTCTAGGTGATTCTGAAGTGCATGCATTGTTAGGAGAACATAAACCAGGCAAAATACCCCATAGCGTAATTCCATTTATTTAAAAATGATAAAAACATAAAAATTCTGCTCACATATATATTGCTCGCATTACACTAGCCCAAAATCATGTATGGTACTGCAGTGGTTTGGGGCTGATGATGTCATTGTGAGAAAACACGTTGGGAAGGGCTTACTGTTACTTTTGTCTTCCATTTTCCGGTTTGTGGTATGCAGCTGGTTGCCAGGAGCTGAATGCCAGAAACCACTGCACTACCATACATGCATTTAAGCTTGTGTAAACTACGGTCGAAACTAAGTGGCATGTTCACTAATGCCAGGAGTCTGGCGGACAAGATGGGAGAACTAGAGCCGCTATTGTACAAGGAGGATTTCGATTTTGTAGGAATTTCAGAGACCTGGTTCAACAGCTCTCATGATTGGCTGGCAACCATTCAAAGGTATTCCCTATATCGCAGGAATAGAGAGGGTAAAAAAGGGAGAGAGGTATGCCTGTGTATCAAAAATGATGTACAAGTGAATGTGAGAGATGACATCACTAAGGGAGCAAGGGAGGAGGTGAAATCCATATGGGTAGGGCTACAAAGGGAGGAAACTAAGGGGAAAGTAATACTGGGAGTATGCTTTAGGCCCCCTTATCAGAGGGAGGAGGGGGAGGTGGACCTCTTATCACAAGTTGGATTAGCGGCAAGGATGGGAAGTGTCATTATAATGGGGGGTTTTAATTATCCAGACATAGACTGGGCGGAAGGAACCGCGCATTCATCTAAAGCTCGCCATTTCCTAAATGTCTTGCAGTACAATTTCATGGGTCAGATGGTAAATGCACCAACTAGAAACAAAGCGTTACTAGGCCTACTGATTCCCAACAATGCAGACCTGATCACAAATGTAGAAATACAGGGCAATTTCGGAAACAGCGATCACAGGTCAATTAGTTTCAGTATAAATCACACATATAGGAAACATAAGGGGAATACAAAGACACTGACTTTCAAAAGAGCCAACTTCCCTAAACTACAATCCTTGCTAGAAGGTACTAAATGGGATAAAATCTTAGGAACAAACAACACAGAGGAAAAATGGGTATGCTTTAGGTGCATATTAAACAAGGGTATTAGCCAGTGCATCCCAATTGGAAATACATTAAAATAAAGTCCTGGGTTGCTTAACTCCAACCTAAGAATGTATATAAAAGCAAAGGAGAAGGCCTTCAAAAAAATACAAGGCTGAGGAATCATCATCAGCTTTCCAACTTTACAAAGAATGCAACAAGAAATGTAAGGGTACAATCAGGGCAGCTAAGATAGAACACGAAAGGCACATAGCGGAAGAGAGTAAGAAAATCCCAAGAAAGTGTATAAATAGTAAGAATGGGAAGTCAGATCATATTGGTCCCATAAAGAATTCAGAGGGTAGTGATAAATGGGGAGTACTCAGAATGGTCAGGTGTGGAAAGTGGGGTCCTCCACAGTTCTGTCCTGGGACCAATCCTATTTCATTTATTCATAAATGATCTGGAGGCTGGTATAAACAGCTCAATCTCAGTATTTGCGAATGATACAAAGCTAAGCAGGGCAATAATTCCTCCGCAGGATGTGGAAACCTTACAAGAAGATCTGAACAAATTAATGTGGTGGGCAACTACATGGCAAATGAGGTTTGATGTAAAAATGCATTTGGGTGGCAAAAATATGAATGCAATCTACTCACTAGATGGAGAACCTCTGGGGGAATCTAGGATGGAAAAGGACCTGGGGGTCCTAGTAGATGATAGGCTCAGCGGTGGCATGCTATGCCAAGCTGCTGCAAGCAAAGCAAACAGAATATTGACATTCTTTTTAAAAGGGGATTAACTCCAGAGTTAAAACGATAATTCTCCCACGCTACAAGTCTGGTCTGGCCGCACCTGGAGTATTCTGTCCAGTTCTGGGCACCAGTCCTCAGGAAGGATGTGCTGGAACTGGAGAGAGTCCAGAGAAGGGCAACAAAGCTAATAAAGGGACTGGAGGACCTTAGTTATAAGGAAAGGTTATGAGCACAGAACTTATTCTCTCTAGAGAAGAGACGATTGAGAGGGGCTATAATTTCAATGTACAAATACCGTACTGGTGACTAGGGATGGGCCCGGTGCTCGATGCGAACCCACGTTCGCATCGAGCACCGGGCGTTCGCTCGCTCGGCGAGCCCAGAACTATTTGGGCCGTTCGCATCACATTCGTGTGATGCGAGCGGCCCCGCAATGCATTGCGGCCGGCGCAGTGCATTTCTGGCTGATGATTGGCCAAGCATGCACTGTGACCCCGCATGCTTGGCCAATCACAGCGCCGGAAACTCGGAGAGCAATAATTGGCTACAGGCAGGACGCCTGTAGCCAATTAAAGCTCAGGGGCTTTAGTACACGCCCCCACCATTTAAAAGGCCGCCACGCCGTCGGCGCCGGTCACATGAGTTCCGGCTTTAGGAGAGATCAGTCTGCTCATTCTGTGTCTTAGCTTGATTCATTGCTCCAGAAAGATGTGCTCTTCTTTGCTAAACCATTGGCTATTTCTTTGCTAAACCATTGCTACCTAAGTCATTGATCGTTCATTGCTGCTGATTGCACAGTTAGTGTGTTATTAGCTGCTGCTGGGGATTAGTCTGGTGCGTGTTTTACTGTTAGTACAGTATTTCAGTAGTACCAACCGCAGTGCTGTTAGCACAGCACTGCACCCCAAGAGCACCCATAGGACTTCTAGTGTGTTAGTGGCAGCAAAAGAGCTCCTATATTTTCTTCCCAGAAGCACCCATAGGACTTCTAGTGTGTTAGTGGCAGCAAACAGAGCTCCTATATTTTCTTCCCAGAAGCACCCATAGGACTTCTAGTGTGTTAGTGGCAGCAAACAGAGCTCCTATATTTTCTTCCCAGAAGCACCCATAGGACTTCTAGTGTGTTAGTGGCATCACACAGAGCTCCCAAATTTTCTTCCCAGAAGCACCCATAGGACTTCTAGTGTGTTAGTGGCATCACACAGAGCTCCCATATTGTCTTCCCAGAAGCACCCATAGGACTTCTAGTGTGTTAGTGGCATCACACAGAGCTCCCATATTTTCTTCCCAGAAGCACCCATAGGACTTCTAGTGTGTTAGTGGCATCACACAGAGCTCCTATATTTTCTTCCCAGAAGCACCCATAGGACTTCTAGTGTGTTAGTGGCATCACACAGAGCTCCCATATTTTCTTCCCAGAAGCACCCATAGGACTTCTAGTGTGTTAGTGGCATCACACAGAGCTCCTATATTTTCTTCTCAGCAGCACCCACAGGACTTCTAGTGTGTTAGTGGCATCACACAGAGCTCCCATATTTTCTTCCCAGAAGCACCCACAGGACTTCTAGTGTGTTAGTGGCATCACACAGAACTCTTATATTTTCTTCCCAGAAGCACCCATAGGACTTCTAGTGTGTTAGTGGCATCACACAGAGCTCCTATATTTTCTTCCCAGAAGCACCCATAGGACTTCTAGTGTGTTAGTGGCATCACACAGAGCTCCCATATTTTCTTCCCAGAAGCACCCATAGGACTTCTAGTGTGTTAGTGGCATCACACAGAGCTCCCATATTTTCTTCCCAGAAGCACCCATGGGACTTCTAGTGTGTTAGTGGCATCACACAGAGCTCTTATATTTTCTTCCCAGAAGCACCCATAGGACTTCTAGTGTGTTAGTGGCATCACACAGAGCTCCTATATTTTCTTCCCAGAAGCACCCATAGGACTTCTAGTGTGTTTAGTGGCATCACACAGAGCTCCGATATTTTCTTCCCAGAAGCACCCATAGGACTTCTAGTGTGTTAGTGGCATCACACAGAGCTCCCATATTTTCTTCCCAGAAGCACCCATAGGACTTCTAGTGTGTTAGTGGCATCACACAGAGCTCTTATATTTTCTTCCCAGAAGCACCCATAGGACTTCTAGTGTGTTAGTGGCATCACACAGAGCTCCTATATTCTCTTCCCAGAAGCACCCATAGGACTTCTAGTGTGTTAGTGGCATCACACAGAGCTCCCATATTTTCTTCCCAGAAGCACCCATAGGACTTCTAGTGTGTTAGTGGCATCACACAGAGCTCCTATATTTTCTTCTCAGCAGCACCCACAGGACTTCTAGTGTGTTAGTGGCATCACACAGAGCTCCCATATTTTCTTCCCAGAAGCACCCACAGGACTTCTAGTTTGTTAGTGGCATCACACAGAGCTCTTATATTTTCTTCCCAGAAGCACCCATAGGACTTCTAGTGTGTTAGTGGCATCAAACAGAGCTCCTATATTTTCTTCCCAGAAGCACCCATAGGACTTCTAGTGTGTTAGTGGCATCACACAGAGCTCCCATATTTTCTTCCCAGAAGCACCCATAGGACTTCTAGTGTGTTAGTGGCATCACACAGAGCTCCTATATTTTCTTCCCAGAAGCACCCATAGGACTTCTAGTGTGTTAGTGGCATCACACAGAGCTCCCATATTTTCTTCCCAGAAGCACCCATAGGACTTCTAGTGTGTTAGTGGCATCACACAGAGCTCCCATATTTTCTTCCCAGAAGCACCCATAGGACTTCTAGTGTGTTAGTGGCATCACACAGAGCTCTTATATTTTCTTCCCAGAAGCACCCATAGGACTTCTAGTGTGTTAGTGGCATCACACAGAGCTCCTATATTTTCTTCCCAGAAGCACCCATAGGACTTCTAGTGTGTTAGTGGCATCACACAGAGCTCCCATATTTTCTTCCCAGAAGCACCCATAGGACTTCTAGTGTGTTAGTGGCATCACACAGAGCTCCCATATTTTCTTCCCAGAAGCACCCATAGGACTTCTAGTGTGTTAGTGGCATCACACAGAGCTCCTATATTTTCTTCCCAGAAGCACCCATAGGACTTCTAGTGTGTTAGTGGCATCACACAGAGCTCCCATATTTTCTTCCCAGAAGCACTCATAGGACTTCTAGAGTGTTAGTGGCATCACACAGAGCTCCCATATTTTCTTCCCAGAAGCACCCATAGGACTTCTAGTGTGTTAGTGGCAGCAAACAGAGCTCCTATATTTTCTTCCCCAGAAGCACCCATAGGACTTCTAGTGTATTAGTGGCATCAAACAGAGCTCCCATATTTTCTTCCCAGAAGCACCCATAGGACTTCTAGTGTGTTAGTGGCATCACACAGAGCTCCCATATTTTCTTCCCAGAAGCACCCATAGGACTTCTAGTGTGTTAGTGGCATCACACAGAGCTCTTATATTTTCTTCCCAGAAGCACCCATAGGACTTCTAGTGTGTTAGTGGCATCACACAGAGCTCCTATATTTTCTTCCCAGAAGCACCCATAGGACTTCTAGTGTGTTAGTGGCATCACACAGAGCTCCCATATTTTCTTCCCAGAAGCACCCATAGGACTTCTAGTGTGTTAGTGGCATCACACAGAGCTCCCATATTTTCTTCCCAGAAGCACCCATAGGACTTCTAGTGTGTTAGTGGCATCACACAGAGCTCTTATATTTTCTTCCCAGAAGCACCCATAGGACTTCTAGTGTGTTAGTGGCATCACACAGAGCTCCTATATTTTCTTCCCAGAAGCACCCATAGGACTTCTAGTGTGTTAGTGGCATCACACAGAGCTCCCATATTTTCTTCCCAGAAGCACCCATAGGACTTCTAGTGTGTTAGTGGCATCACACAGAGCTCCTATATTTTATTCTCAGCAGCATCCACAGGACTTCTAGTGTGTTAGTGGCATCACACAGAGCTCCCATATTTTCTTCCCAGAAGCACCCACATGACTTCTAGTGTGTTAGTGGCATCACACAGAGCTCTTATATTTTCTTCCCAGAAGCACCCACAGGACTTCTAGTGTGTTAGTGGCATCACACAGAGCTCCTATATTTTCTTCCCAGAAGCACCGATAGGACTTCTAGTGTGTTAGTGGCATCACACAGAGCTCCCATATTTTCTTCCCAGAAGCACCCATAAGACTTCTAGTGTGTTAGTGGCATCACACAGAGCTCCCATATTTTCTTCCCAGAAGCACCCATAGGACTTCTAGTGTGTTAGTGGCATCACACAGAGCTCCTATATTTTCTTCCCAGAAGCACCCATATGACTTCTAATGTGTTAGTGGCATCACACAGAGCTCCCATATTTTCTTACCAGAAGCACCCATAGGACTTCTAGTGTGTTAGTGGCATCACACAGAGCTCCTATATTTTCTTCCCAGAAGCACCCATAGGACTTCTAGTGTGTTAGTGGCATCACACAGAGCTCCTATATTTTCTTCTCAGCAGCACCTATAGGACTTCTAGTGTGTTAGTGGCATCACACAGAGCTCCTATATTTTCTTCTCAGCAGCACCCACAGGACTTCTAGTGTGTTAGTGGCATCACACAGAGCTCCAATATTTTCTTCCCAGAAGCACCCATAGGACTTCTAGTGTGTTAGTGGCATCACACAGAGCTCCTATATTTTCTTCTCAGCAGCACCCACAGGACTTCTAGTGTGTTAGTGGCATCACACAGAGCTCCTATATTTTCTTCCCAGAAGCACCCATAGGACTTCTAGTGTGCTAGTGGCATCACACAGAGCTCCTATATTTTCTTCCCAGAAGCACCCATAGGACTTCTAGTGTGTTAGTGGCATCACACAGAGCTCCTATATTTTCTTCCCAGAAGCACCCATAGGACTTCTAGTGTGTTAGTGGCATCACACAGAGCTCCTATATTTTCTTCTCTGCAGCACCCACAGGACTTTTAGTGTGTTAGTGGCATCACACAGAGCTCCTATAGTTTCTTCTCAGAAGCACCCACAGGACTTCTAGTGTGTTAGTGGCATCACACAGAGCTCCTATATTTTCTTCCCAGAAGCACCCATAGGACTTCTATTGTGTTAGTGGCATCACACAGAGCTCCTATATTTTCTTCTCAGCAGCACCCACAGGACTTCTAGTGTGTTAGTGGCATCACACAGAGCTCCTATATTTTCTTCCCAGAAGCACCCATAGGACTTCTAGTGTGTTAGTGGCATCACACAGAGCTCCTATATTTTCTTCTCAGCAGCACCCACAGGACTTCTAGTGTGTTAGTGGCATCACACAGAGCTCCTATATTTTCTTCCCAGAAGCACCCATAGGACTTCTAGTGTGTTAGTGGCATCACACAGAGCTCCTATATTTTCTTCCCAGAAGCACCCATAGGACTTCTAGTGTGTTAGTGGCATCACACAGAGCTCCTATATTTTCTTCTCAGCAGCACCCATTTTTTATACTATATACACTACCGACTACAATGGCTGGAAGACCGCCAAGGAGAGGCAGAGCGTGCCGAGGCAAGAACACAGGGCAGGCAGGCTCTGTTTCTAGAGACAACAGTGCTGGCCGTGGACGTGGTCGTGCATCGTCATCAGCACGTGGCCATGGGACACGCTTGTCTTTGTTTTCGGCAGCTTGACATGTGGAGCCGCATCATGCTGAAGGCTTGGTAGAATGGACCAAGCCCTCCTCATCCTCCTCATCCTCTCTCACCCAGGCTCAGGGTACTGGCAGAGCACCTGCCAACGCGTACTCAATGGCATCATCAGCCACCCCTTCCCTAGACCCACCATGTCCTCCTGAGGAGTCCCCCGAACTCTTTGAGCACAGTGTTGGGTACATGCTCCAGGAGGATGCCCAACGATTCGAAGGCTCGGATGATGATACCCAGCTTGAGGAAGTCAGTAGTGTGCGCGCAGAGAGAGGGGATGCTGAAGGACAGCAATCTGGCAGTACTGTTCCACCAGCTGCAGCTTACTGCCAGGTTTTCTCTAGTGGTGAAGAGGGAGGGGATGATGAGGTCACTGACTCCACGTGGGTGCCTGAAGGGAGAGAGGAGGAGGAGGAGGACGAGGAGGAGGAGGATGCGGCGTCACATGTCCAATGAGTCAGGATGCCCCCTGGAGGCCAGCTAGAGGCCAGCACAGCAACTGTACCACACCGCAGAGCTCCGCCTGTGCAGGGCGCTGCCTCTGCACGTTATCAGAAAAGTTCTTTGGTGTGGGCCTTTTTTGAGACGAGTGCATCAGATCGCACCACTGCTATTTGCAACATTTGTCTCAAGCGTATCTCGCGTGGCCAAAACATCAGCCGCTTGGGCACCACAAGCATGAGCAGACATATGTCGACCTGCCATGCAGCTCGTTGGCAAGCACACATAAAAGACCCACACCAAAGAACAAAGCGGACCTCTCCTTGCTCCTCATCAGCTGGGATCTCCATCCCCACTATATCTTCAGTCCTCTCTGAAAGCTGCTCTGAGAGGACTGAAGGTGTAGAATTAGGTGTCTCACAACCAAGTACTTGCAGTACACCGACGTCCGATTGTAGCAGGCAAATTTCCCTGCCCCAGCTGCTGGACCGTCGAAAGAAGTACACTCCCAGCCATCCACATGCCCAGCGGTTGAATGCTAGCTTGGCTAAATTGCTAGCACTTCAACTGCTGCCTTTTCAGTTGGTAGACTCGGCCCCCTTCCGTGAGTTTGTTCAATGTGCGGTTCCTCAGTGGCAGGTTCCCAAACGCCACTTTTTCTCACGGAAGGCGATTCCGTCTCTCTACCGGCATGTGGAAGGCAATGTCCATGCCTCGCTGGACAGGGCGATCAGCGGTAAGGTGCATATTACCGCTGACTCATGGTCCAGCAGGCATGGACAGGGACGTTATCTTTCTTTCACGGCCCATTGGGTCACTCTATTGGCAGCTGGGAGGGATGCAGGACAAGGTGCAGTAGTGTTGGAGGTTGTTCCGCCACCACGCCTCCAAAATGCTACTACTGGTTGTGACACACCTCTCTCCTCCACCCCCTCCTCTTCTTCTTCCTCCAGTGCTCTGTCCTCGGAACCAGCGGTGCTCCGTAGGCGTACAAGGGGCTACGCAAGTACGCAGGCAAAAAGATGCCATGCCGTGTTTGCGCTGGTGTGTTTGGGGGACACGAGCCACACTGGGCCAGAGGTTCTGGCAGCTCTGCAGGGGCAGGCCGAGAGGTGGTTGACGCCACGCCAGCTTAAGCCAGGAATTGTTGTTTCTGACAATGGCACCAACCTCCTCTCCGCCCTGCGACAGGGGCAGCTCACCCATGTGCCCTGTATGGCTCACGTCCTCAACCTGGTGGTGCAGCGGTTCTTGGGCAGGTTCCCAGGCTTACAGGATGTCCTGAGGCAGGCCAGGAAAGTCTGTGTGCATTTCTGCCGATCTTATAATGCCAGTGCTCGGCTGACTGAGCTGCAAAAGGAGCTGAACCTGCCCAAGAACCGCCTAATATGTGACATGCCCACCAGGTGGAACTCAACGTTGGCCATGCTGCAGCGACTGCACACGCAGCAGAGGGCCATCAATGAGTACCTTTGCGACTACGGCACCAGGACAGGGTCAGGGGAGCTTGGCTTTTTTTCCACACGCCAGTGGAGCATGATCAGGGATGCATGCACTGTCCTCTCACCATTTGAGGAGGCCACGAGGATGGTGAGCAGTGACAGTGCATGCATCAGTGACACTGTACCTCTTGTCCACCTGTTGGAGCATACGCTGCGTGGGATAATGGACAGGGCACTTGAGGCAGAACAGAGGCAGGAAGAGGAGGACTTCCTTGCCTCTCAAGGCCCCCTTTATCCAGACAGTGTTCCTTCTGTCCCACCCATCACACAGGAAGAGGATAAGGAGGAGGAGGAGGAGGAGGAGGATTGTGTGAGCATGGAGGTGGAGCCTGGCACTCAGCATCAGCAGCAGCAGTCTTTTAGGATGATGTACAGTCCCAACAAACCAGTGGACTTGTACGTGGCTGGGAGGAGGTGGCTGGCGATCATGTCATCCTCAGTGACCCAGAAGACTCCGGACCGAATGCCTCAGCTAACCTACGCTGCATGGCCTCCCTGATCCTGCAAAGCCTGCGGAAGGATCCTCGTGTTCTTCGGATAAAGGAGAGGGACCATTACTGGCTGGCCACTCTCCTTGATCCACGGTACAAGGGTAAGGTTGCGGACCTTATCTTGCCATCGCAGAGGGAGCAGAGGATGAGACATCTCAGGGAGGCCTTGCAGAAAGGTCTGTGCAACGCGTTCCCAGAAACTGGGAGGTTACAAACTCCTGGTCCTGGACGACGAGTTGCTGAGGCTTCGGTCAGTAGCAGAAGGAGCGGTGGGGAAGGTGGACGTCTGACCGATGCGTTCAAACAATTTTTTAGTCCGCAGCCCCAAGGTATGATCGGTTCCAGCAACCATCGCCAGCGTCTGATATACATGGTGCAGGAATACCTAGGGGCAAGGTCAGACTTGGACACCTTTCCCACCGAAAATCCTCTGGCTTACTGGGTCCTGAGATGGATCACTGGCCAGAGCTTGCACAGTATGCAATTGAGCTACTGGCCTGTCCTGCATCCAGCGTTCTTTCCGAACGCACATTCAGTGCTGCTGGAGGATTTGTCACCGATCATAGGGTGCGCCTGTCCACCGACTCGGTTGATCGACTGACCTTCATAAAAATGAATCAGTCTTGGATCACCACCAGCTACCAGGCACCTGAAGTGGATATAACGGAATAATTTATAATGTCACATCCCTTCATCTCTTCTATCAAATAGTAAAATTGATACTTCATTTTTTTTTTTTAAAAATCTAATGCAATGTGTATTATGTTTTACACGTACTGTCAAAGATTATATGGCATTTATATGTCCACTGATGGAGAACGATCTCTGCATTTCAAATCTGTTTAGATCACTATGCCCATTTAGTAAGGACAATTCTTGCAATTATTGTATTTATAAAAACACTTTTTTCATTTTGATTGTCCCCTCTAGGTGGCTCCCATCCGCCCCCATCGGTCTAGGTATGTTCAGGCTATACCGAGGTGCACGGCTTCACGGCAAGGGGAGGAGGAGCCTTTTCCAACACTGTCTCCTCCACACACTCCCTCGGCCAATGTCCTGGCTGGTCCAGGTAATTGGCGTTGAGGAACATCCCCCTTGCCGGCGGCATCCCCGATTGTCTTCCGGACAACAGTCTAGCGCTAGTGCGCATGCGCGAGGCCGCGTGCGTGCGCACAGCGCGTGACGTCACGCATTTGCGACGGAGACAACGCAATTGCGGGACCGTCTTGGCCTTCGGGAACGCCGAGGAGGCCACACGAGGCGGTCCAATGACCGCCATGACAGCCACAGTCGAGCGTTGGAGTGGCAAGTATCGGGCCCTCCCCTTTCCTGCTTTTTCCTCCCCTTTCCTCCTTTCCCCTCCTCCCGCCCATTCCCCACCCTTACCATCCGCTCCCATACACCTGATATCCATAAGTCCAATCTCATCGCAGTAGCCTACACCCATAAATACCCCACAGGAGAGAGCAATCTTCATCTCCATGTGAGGGTATGCACTCAACCAGCACCGAATCAGTAAGTGTACCTTCCCTTCCTAAAAACTATCCTGTCTAGATTACTGACTAAAGTACTTACCCTGCGTATTTCTTATCCTACTAGGTGGCTTAATACTGCAGACATACATCCAATGCTGTAGACCTATACCCCTACAAGTCCCCCTCTTTTCTTCCTGCACGGTCCCCCAAGAGGGTACTGTGGCTCCCCTCAGTGTGGGGATTAGGATCTGTGCAATAGCAACACTACTAAGGGGGGCGCCTTTAGCATTTGACCCAGCAAGGTAATTATCGATACTAACCATGTCATGTCTCATATGTATTTAAATACATATTATGTGTTTGGCAGAGTATTTGTATTATGTGTTTGGTCAAACATACCTAAGATACACCATCACAATTTCATCTTCTGTACCATGCTATTTCCTCCTTCCCCTCCCACCCTCCGTTTCCCCTTTCCCCCCCCCCTTCCCCCGTCATTCTTTCCTTTCCGGCACTGTCAACACACAGTCCTGTCCACGATTTCTTCACACTGATCATTCACTTGTACTTACGTTCATTTGGCATTGTTAATGCACACCATTTTTTTCACAGTTCACCTCCATTTGCACACCATTTTTGCACCGCACACAGTTCATTACACTAGGTTCCCACCACATACCCATACACTTCCCCCTCACTACACCAACAAGTCCCTCACATATTCCCCATTTTTTTCCCCTTCCCACTTTCCCCCTCCCCTCCTTCACATTTCCCGTCCCTGCCCCACAATCCCTGTCCCATCACTCCTTCCGGTCCTTTTTCTTCCCTTCCTTTCCCCCCCAGCTCTTTTTCCCCCCCCCTTCCCTCTTCCTCCCGTCCTTCCCCCCCCCATCCCCCCTTCCTTTTCCCACCTCTTTTCCTTTGGTTGTATGTGCGCGCCATACAGTCATGTTTTTTTGTGTTTTTTTTTTTTTTTTTTTTTTGTTTTGTCTTTCTCCCCTTTCCCTTTTCCCCTCATTTTTGCCCTCCGTTGCCCCTTTCCCATTCCTTTTCCACACCTCTCCCTCTTCCCTTCCCCTCCCCCCCCTCGTCCCCATCCTTTCAAGTCCCACGTACCAACTTTTCTCCGGTTTCCCTCTCCCCTTTTTCCTCTTTCTTTCTTTTCCTTTCCTTTTCCCATCCCTTTTCCCATCCTTCCCCTCCCCCCCTCTTTTTTCCCCCCCTTTCCCCCCCCCCCCCAGTCCCCCCTTCCTTTTCTCTTCCATCCCTCCCTCACACGAATTCCCCATTTCTCACATTGGTCTGTTTACAACAACACCTAATATACAGAAATTACAACAAAAGAGGAAAGGGAAGGTACACACACATATGAAGAAAAAGTGGTGCATATGGGATAGACAGGCCACAGTGCGTATGTCATAATAGGTTATATGTAATTAGGTTATATATTACCTATATGAGGGATAGGTCTTTTGATAAGGCATCCTAATACAATGCATACATTATGCACAAAAAAAGATAAATAATCTATATATTAGAACTAGAATAATATCCTCTCAACCCTCTCCCTATTTTGGAATATCGATGCAGGAATTGGGTTCTATCCCTCTCCTCCCCGTCCCGAACCCCACCCAGCTCAATCGGCTGCCGCTGGTCAAAACCCGTGTGACCCCCTGTAAGCCCTGCACCCGGAAATTTGCTGCCTGGCTCGCCTTGATCGGTGGGGAATCGTCTCGGAGCCGCATGGAGAAGGAGAATCATTTTTAGAAAGACCCTCAAGTAAAGAAGCCCATAATATCAATCACACAGACGTGGGTAAATATATAAAGCTTTATTATAATGATTGATGTCAGCACTCATCATATATAGTTACTAAGAGATGACTGCACTTATTCCATGCTTACAAGCATGTTATACCATTATGTTTTATATTCCAGCAGATAAAGACATCTTTTCTAAAAAAGTATTCCTCTGAAGAAGACTTACACAGATAATAGTTGAAACGCGTCAGGTTCTACTTTTTTGTTTCCGTTTTTTGCTTTCAGGAAATATGACACTGTGAAAAGCACTGCTTGTCCATGTAATACTGTATGTTTTATTATATGATTGTTGTATGGCATTCTTGGAATGAGGCTCATGTCTTTTAAACCTATTGTCACAGTGGTGTCAATAAAAATAAAACATTTTTTCTTTTATCTTTGACTTAAGTCGTATCAATTATCCCACTTCATCTACTGTGCTGCCTAAAAACCCCACTTCCCTCCTTGGGGGGGAAAACTTCTCCTTTTTAGTACATCCCTTCAAGACTGCCTATGCTGATGCTGAGTGACTGTCCTGTTATGTTCACTGACTATCCTCTTCCTCCTCCTCAATGATCCATGCCACCACACCAGTGCCTAAGGCACAATTTTTCAGCCCCTGTATAACAGGGGCGTGTACTTACAATTTTTTTAAAAAATGCTTCGCAACAGGTGTGACTGCTGTGCTCCAAGTACAGTATCTGTGAGGGGTTGCAGTCTTGTGGCACCAGCACCAGTGCCCAAGGCACAATTTTTCAGCCCCTGTTGGGGCGTGTAATTACAATTTTTAGGCAATGAATTGCAACAGGTCTCATTGCTGTGCTCAGAGTACAGTATCTGTGAGGGGTTGCAGTGTTGTGGCACCAGCACCAGTGCCTAAGGCACAATTTTTCAGCCCCTGTATAACAGGGGCGTGTAATTACAATTTTTTAAAAAGATGCTTCGCAACAGGTGTGACTGCTGTGCTCCAAGTACAGTATCTGTGAGGGGTTGCAGTGTTGTGGCACCAGCACCAGTGCCTAAGGCACAATTTTTCAGCCCCTGTATAACAGGGGCGTGTAATTACAATTTTTTAAAAAGATGCTTCGCAACAGGTGTGACTGCTGTGCTCCAAGTACAGTATCTGTGAGGGGTTGCAGTGTTGTGGCACCAGCACCAGTGCCTAAGGCACAATTTTTCAGCCCCTGTTGGGGCGTGTAATTACAATTTTTAGGCAATGCTTTGCAACAGGTCTCATTGCTGTGCTAAGAGTACAGTATCTGTGAGGGGTTGCAGTGTTGTGGCACCAGCACCAGTGCCTAAGGCACAATTTTTCAGCCCCTGTATAACAGGGGCGTGTAATTACAATTTTTTAAAAAGATGCTTCGCAAAAGGTGTGACTGCTGTGCTCCAAGTACAGTATCTGTGAGGGGTTGCAGTGTTGTGGCACCAGCACCAGTGCCTAAGGCACAATTTTTCAGCCCCTTTTGGGGCGTGTAATTACAATTTTTAGGCAATGCTTTGCAACAGGTCTCATTGCTGTGCTAAGAGTACAGTATCTGTGAGGGGTTGCAGTGTTGTGGCACCAGCACCAATGCCTAAGGCCCAATTTTTTCAGCCCCTGTTTAACAGGGGCGTGTAATTACAAATCTTGATCTAATAGTTCACAGCAGGGCCCATTCCTGCGCCCACCAAGAGTAACTATGAGGGCCTACAGTCTTGTGGCAACACCGTCCACCACCACTGCCAAAGGCCCAATTTTTCTGCCCTGTTCAACAGGTGCATGCAATTACAAATCTTGATCTAATAACTCACAGCAGGGCCCATTCCTGCACCCACCAAGAGTAACTGTGAGGGCTTACAGTCTTGTGGCAACACCGTCCACCACCACCACCAAAGGCCCAATTTTTCTGCCCTTTTCAACAGGTGCATGCAATTACACATCTTGATCTAATAACTCACAGCAGGGCCCATTCCTGCACCCACCAAGAGTAACTGTGAGGGCTTACAGTCTTGTGGCAACACCGTCCACCACCACCAAAGGCCCAATTTTTCTGCCCGGTTCAACAGGTGCATGCAAGTACAAATCTTGATCTATTAACTCACAGCAGGGCCCATTCCTGTGCCCACCAGTCTTGTGGCTACACCAACATCTAATAGGGAAAATTTCTGCAGAGTATATACGGCAGGCCCCTACTTTCAAACATCCAACTTACAAACGACTCCTACTTGCAAACGGAAAGAGAAACAGGAAGTGAGAGGAAATCTACCCCTAGGAAGGGAAATTCTATCATGTTAGATTTAATTTGGGAAAAAGGTATCTCCTCTCTACTGATGCTTTATCACCAATCCTCGTTTCAATTAAAACCCCACTTTTCCAAAAACATTTGTCATTGGTACGGAAAGTGAGGTGACATGTTCTGAACAGATGTGCAAAGACAGCAAATGTTACAGGGGTGATAACCCCTCCCTATGTTCTCCAAAAAGCTTAAAAATAGATTTTTTTGGGATGGAGCTACACTTCATAATGTACCTGTTCAGATTCTACTTAAGAACAAACTGCTGTTCAGAGTATATAGGGTTGTAGGTATAGGGTTTTATTTTGGGTGCGGGGTCCCCCTTAATATCCATACAAGACCCAAAGGGGCTGGGGTGGGGGGGGGGGTGATGGGGTAGCCATGCCATTTTTCTCAAGGATTTTCAGCCATATGGCGGCCAGGACAAGACATGACATTAAAGCCGCAAGTGGTTTTAAATGGCTTCTTTTTTTCCTTTACAAATGTCATTTTGTGCAAGGACAGTTCTAAACACGGGAAACACATGCCACTTCACAGGCATACTTTAGACACCCCCCAGGTACCATATTTAAAGGAAAATTTCACTTTTTTTTTTTCACTTTATGCATCATTAAAATGACTGCTCCCGAAAAAACGTTAGTTTTTTAAAAGTTCTTTTTGCATTGATATATGTCCCCTGGGGCAGGACCCGGGTCCCCAAACCTGTTTTATGACATTAACATGCATATTGGCCGTTGTAATTAGCAATTTTGATTTCGAACGTTCGCGTCCATTATAACGAATAGGGTTCGAAAATTTGCGCGAACTTTCGGTCCGTTCGAAGGTTCTGGTGCGATTCGAACCCGGGGGTGTTCGGCTCATCCCTACTGGTGACCCCACAATAGGGATAAAACTTTTCCGCGAAAGGGAACTTAAAAAGACACAGGGCCATTCACTAAAATTAGAAGAGAAGGTTTAACCTTAAACTGCATAGAGGGTTCTTTACTGTAAGAGCGATAAGGATGTGGAATTCTCTTCCACAAACAGTGGTTTCAACATATAATTTTTGATAATTTAAAAAAACTATAGATAGGCACCTGAACGACCACAACATACTGGGATATACAATGTAATACTGACATAAAAACACACACACAGGTTGGACTTGATGAACTTTCTGTCTTTTTTTCAACCTCACCTATTATGTAACTATGTAACTATGTAATGCAAGCAATATACGGTATATGTTTTTATTACATTTTTTGATGTTTACAGCACGGGACACTTTTTTTGAAGCACATAGGATTGAGTTACTTTTGATATATTCTTGTGAACTTATTTGGATGGACACTATAGCACTTTAAAATTATATGAATTGAATGGACACTGATAGCACTTTATGATATATGTTTTGTTTATTTATGAATAGATTTTTTCCATATTGTTTGGTTTTATGCACAGCACTTATTTGAATATTGTAGCCCCAGCATAATATTACATTTTTTGCTAATTGGATTACTCTTGGATAGTAGTCATCGTGCAGGCAGCCACACCAAGGACCTTTAACCCTTAGCGCAGAGCATATTGCATATATAATAACATTTACTAGTTTCTTCTAAGAATCATACAAATCTCTTCTTTCCACTCTCTTTTCACTTATAAAGGGGGATATGGAAGGATGATTACTATGGCATGTCAATAAGGAGATTGTCATATTGCAAATAAGCACAAGAATACACAATAACAATGGAATCAATATGCAAAGCATTCAGCTATAGTTAAAAGTATATGCTCACAAATATAGTTAAAAGTATATGCTCACATATGCTAAATGCCTGGTAGCCAAAACGAGTATGCTGAGGTGTTTTTTTTTTTAAAAAGAAGCTAGCCGGACAGCAGATTTAACAAGGTTCTGGCTTGTTGTGTCACTGGGACCAGAAATGAACAGAATATCACCAATATAGAGGGCACAGTAAGAACACTTTTAATTGCAGAATGGAGTAGGTTAGGTGTTTGTTGTTGTCTGTGGGTTGTTGGTGAGATTTAACCTGCTGATATGTCTCCAGGACCCAACAGTGGGGGCCATTTTTCTAACAGGAGATAAATTACAGGTTAGGTTTCCACAGGGAGTCATACTATTTTCTGATACTAAAATATTGTATTGTTAATTAGACATTTAACATACAAAGTTGGCTTACTGCGCAAATAAACATTGCGGTATCACCAAATGGTAAAGTCAAACTTGCTCAGGAGCTTTTAGTTAAGAAGGCAAAAACATGTATTTGGAAACAGTAAACATATTGTCTAGTAATATAACTTGGACATAGCATTGCAGCTAAGATCTTTCAGAAACCACAGAACAGAAAAGAAAACCTTACAATAATAATCTATAAACCTACATACTGTATATGCAGAGCATACTGTAAATACTGTACTGTAAATAACGAAGATAAAGAGTGAGAAGGGGGGGGTAAATTTCCACCCTGTAGGTTTTTGGGGTTACCTCTATGCATTGGGTGCATTTTACAAGTTTAGACAAATGCAAGTTTTTTTACAAGCAAATGTTATATAAAGGAAGAAGAAGAAGGGGGGGGGATATGAAAGGGAAAGAAAGGGGAAAAAAGGGGTGGGGGGAGGGAGAAATCACAATATTTTTTATTAGATTTTTGTATGTGCACAATGAATGTGTGCAGCAATGTAAATGTGAGATACAGTTTTGCTCATAAGTTTACATACCCTGGCAGAATTTATAATTTCTTGGCCATTTTTCAGAGAATATGAATGATAACACAAAACCTTTTCTTTCACTCATGGTTAGTGTTTGGCTGAAGCCATTTATTATCAATCAACTGTGTGTACTCTTTTTGAATCATAATGGCAACAGAAATTACCTAAATGACCCTGATCAAAAGTTTACATACCCCAGTTCTTTATTTTTTATCAGCTTGAAGTCTTTTGTGTTATTTGTGGATGAGGCTCTTTATCTTCTCAGATGGCCTCTTGACCAAAAGCCTCCAGTTCCTGCAAATTCTTGGGCTGTCTTTCATGAACTGCACGTTTTGAGATCTCCCCAGAGTGGCTCAATTATACTGAGGTCAGGAGACTGAGATGGCCACACCAGAACCTGTAGCCAATGACAGGTCGAATTGGCCTTGTGTTTTGGATCATTGTCATGTTGGAATGTCCAAGTACATCCCATGCACAGCTTCCTGGCTGATAAATGCAAATGTTCCTCCAGTATTTTTTGATAACATACTGCATTCATCTTGCCACCAATTTTGACCAAATTTCCTGTGCCTTTGTAGCTCACACATCCCCAAAACATCAGCGATCCACCTCCATGTTTCACAGTAGGAATGGTGTACCTTTCATCATAGGCCTTGTTGACTCCTCCTCAAATGAAGCGTTTATGGTTGTGGCCAAAAAGCTAAATTTTGGTCTCATCACTCCAGATGACTTTGTGCCAAAAGGTTTGAGGCTTGGTAAATCTGCAGCAAATTATATATATATATATATATATATATATATATATATATATATATATATATATATATATATATATATATATATATATATATATCAAGTTTTTATATAAAGGTATACTATATTTCCCTAAATTTCAATATGTATGTGGATTATTTCTAGTGTTGGGCAATACATAATAAAACAGTCCTTTGCAGGAGACGTATAACTTTATTGTAATTTTTATAATGGAAAAAAGTATGTTTATGAGTTTGTAAACTGGTATTTTATGTATATTCCAATGCTTGTATAAAATCGTTATTGTTTTTTTAATTAATAATTTAAAGCGGTTCTACACCCATTTCATTTAGTAAATCTCTTTGCCTTCCAAATCAGGCAAAGAGTACTAAATGAAATGTTTTTTTTTTTTTTTTTTTTTTTTTACTTACCTTGTAATTGAAGACTTCCGGTCTTCTCCCTCTGCGGCGGCGGGCGGGGTCTTGCGTCGATCGTCGTCACGCCGCACTGTCTCCTGGGATCTGGTGTCATTGATCCCAGGAGCCAGTGCGGGCATCTTCCGAAATCTCGCGAGATTTCGGCCACATCTTCCGAAATCTCCCGAGATTTCGGCCGCATCTGCCGAAATCTCGTGAGATCTCGGCAGATGAGCCGTTACTGCGCACGCGCGAGTAACGGCAGTGCATGGTGGGCCATCTAAAGTCCCTGTGGGTGTTTCACATGCCCACAGGCAAGATGGCCCCCAGCACTAAAGAAGAAGACGAGGAACTTCATCGGACGAAAACCGGCGGCGATCGAGATGGAAGATGGAACAGGTGAGTCCCCTAATAAAGGTAAGCACACTTTATATTACATCCTTAAAAAAAAAAATTTTTTTCAGAGTGCAGAACCGCTTTAATAGATTATGGTATACAGTATCTGAACACCAGACCAAAAATATTGCGAAATTCTTGAATGTGGTCAGTGCTCCCTGGCACAAAGTCATCCAGTGCTCAGGGTGAAGATTGCTCCCCCTCATTCCCCCTCCCACTAGAGTGGAATAGGGAGCAGGGCTAACAGTGGTGCACGCAGAGCCGAACTGAAAAATATGAATTGATTGTGGCATGCACTTAATGAGGGCTAATGATTGGGGAACAGCATAGAGTATAACCCTAGTCGCTGACAGTACGCAAATATGCACCCTCTCCGTGGGAGGGTCTTGGTGCTGAATATTTGCCAACTAATTTCTTGTGAAGGGAGAAATAAACTCTGAAGTTCTAAACGCTCCTAGCGTTTAGGTGTGTTTATGTGCATTTAACAGCGTTCAGCGTTTTTTGTGGTCAAAATTGCCTCTCCTGAACGTTCAGAAAACATCCTCTAAACTCCCCTGCTACTAAACTGCTAAAAATGTCCATGTGTGCATGGACGCAGGATAACATTAGGGGAGTTCAAGGGCAGAAAAAGAAAAAAAACACCAAAACTCACAAAAACTTAAGTTTGGCAACAGCAGTGTAAATGAGGCTTTAGTCCCATTAACAGTTCCTGAAATACACTACATTTTTTTAAATGTAGGTTTAAAGCACAATCGTTGAATCACTTGTGAGTCAGATGTTTGCGCGGTCATGAAGTGACTAATAACCTTTCTATTTTTGAGTTACTTCATTACATTATGTAAGTTGTTGTGAGAGGGACCATGAAAAGCTTCTGGCAGATTCATAGTTTTAATCATGTAGGCAAAATGATATATTATGTCTTATATAATATGCAGCCATCTCAGAGACATTTGCTATGTTACCTATGGAGCAAAACAATTTTATTTTAGAAAGCAAAATATGGCAGATTGTTTATCATTTCACACAAAATATTTCCACTAGAGGCAAATTTGTTCATACCAAAATAGGTACTCGACAGGATCTTAAACATATAAAGCTGTATTGATGCTTAGGGTTAAAAGCCATGTAAAGAGCCTCACTTACGCATTTCAGCCTATAGCTGGCTACTGACTAGAATGGCAACAATTTAAAATACATAGACTCTGCCTTCTCAGCTGATACATTGGGCAAACAAATGGCTATTTGTAAGCAAAATGGGTAGTAACAAATATGAAACGATCACATTTCTTTTTTTTTTTCCTGAAAAGCTGAATGCATTCAATGACTACAGTGAAAAAGCTGATAAATGGTAAATGCATTTTTAATAAAATAAAGAAAAACAAACTCTTAAATACTTTAGATGTCCAAAATGCTGCCTCCTAAATACCATCTTTCTGATGACATCACAGATCTAGAGGCCTATGCTCACTGGGATTAGGGATGGCAATACTGCCCAGGATGAATTTGACAACAGTTCAGCAACATCGCTGGATAGAGATGGAGCTCAGGTAAGTATTAAGGGGGCTGAGGCGGGCTGCTGCACACAGAAGGCTTTTTATCTTAATGCATAGAATGCATTAAAATAAAAACCTTCTGACTTTACAATCACTTTAATTCTTGTAGTGTCCAGCAGCAGGACAATTTTGAATTGCAAGGCTAAACCCAAATTTACTAGAGATGAAGAATACAAGCTGGGGTTTTAGTACAATAATTAACATACTGCAGGGGATATAATAGTATAAAATTGCCCAGCAGCAGGACAGTTTTAATCAGATATAATACAGGACAAAAAGGCTAATCAGCATATGCCTTTTATTTTATCAATGGGAATAGCGGGTATGGTCATCTGTTCCTGCACTTCTTATTGCTTATAAGTATAACCAAAAATAGGTGTGCTATCATTTTAACCACTTAAATAAAATGTTTTTACCCCATTCTTGTCCAGGCCAATTTTCAGCTTTCTGTGCTGCCGCACTTTGAATGACATTTGTGCAGTCATGCAATACTGTACCTAAACTAAAAAAATTTAATTTGTTTACAGAACTAGAGCTTTCTTTTGGTAATATTAAAGTGATTGTAAAGTCTCATAAAAAAGAAATAAAATAACAAACATGTAATACTTACATCCTCTGTGCAGTTGGTTTTGCACAGAGCAGCCCAGATCCTTCTCTTCTCGGGTCCCTCCTCTCTGCTCCTGGCTCCTCCCTCCTATTGAGTGCCCCCACAGCCAGCAGCTTGCTATAGGGGCACCTGAGTTGAGTCACAGCTCCGTGTGTCCATTTAGACATGGAGCCCTGACCCGGCCCCACCCCTCTCTCCCTGATTGGCTAACTGACTTTGATTGACAGCCGTGGGAGCCAGTGGCACCACTGCTGTGTCTCAGCCAATCAGGAGGAGAGTCCCGGATGGCTAAGACACTCTTGGGCATCACTGGTGAGAGATTGGGCTCAGGTAAGTAATTAGGGGGGCTGCTGCACAGAGAAGGCTTTTTATCTTAATGCATAGAATGTTTTTAGCACTGATTACTGTATTCATGTCAATGGTTCCCACAAAGTGTCAGTTAGTGTCAGATTGACTGCTGCAATATTGCAGTCCCGCTATAAGTCGCTGATTGCTGCTATTGCTAGTATATTAAATAAATAACAATTCCATTATATAAAGCATAGTTTGTAGATGCTATAACTTTTGTACAAACCAATCAATGTACGCTTATTGGGATTTTTTTACTAAAAATATGTAGCAGAATACATATTGACAATGTAATGTCCTGTGAGCCACCACTAACTATGAGCCCAAATAGGGTCTCTAAAACAATACTTCTATTTTGAATCATCTGCTAGCGTTGCACATGTCTCATAAGTCCTGCAAAGATAATCAAATATAATATAGTACGCTGCACTATCAAAATTAAAATCTAAATAGTAAAATATGCTATTTAACAACAGCAATAATGTGATACTCGTGCTTAAATATACATGCAATATTGCAAATAAAGTGCATTCACGTGAGAAATGCTATAACGTCCTTATAGTGAGATAAAAAAGCAATCAGAATCCTTGATAAAAAAAAAAATATATATATATTATTGAATAGAAGATTGAATAATAGAATATATATCTAATATATATATAACTAGAAAGTGCTGCGGTGTGCTGTGCAATCTTCAAAATATCAGTCCAAAGGTGCTTCAAAATAATCCATGCGATTCAGTGGATGCTGTGAAACTGATCCAATATTAAGGGGCTGTGTTCACACTTAGGTGTTCCCCCCTAGGTATTAGCTGCTCACCTTAAAGCATGTGACCTTGCTGTTTAGGCTTGGTCAATTCACGCATTAGAACCTTTAAATGGTTCAGCAGTGTATCCAGAATCATGGGTGGGTCTCACTTATGTCTCAGTGTGTCAGTAGAGTCCCTCTTGTGCCTCAGTATATCAATAGAGAGAGGAGGACTTCATAGTGCAGCATTTAAAATAGTTTATTGCCCCCTGAGGAAGATATGGAAAACCCCTTGTATCGACACACATTGGGGAATGGGACAGGATAGAACACTAGGCAGTGAACCTGCCAAGAACGATCAGCACACCACCCCGTTATTGCCCGCTGTATCCCGCTGATTAATGCTGTTTTTAGAGTGGCGCCCTGACACGCCATGTTAATGTGAGTACCCTGTGTGGGATCTTATTGTGTTTATAAATAAACGATTTTACATACTGCACTATGAAGTCCATCTTTCTCTATTGATATACCGAGGCACAAGAGGGGCTCCACTGACACACTGAGACATAGTCAAGTGAGGCCCACCCAGGATTCTGGATACACTGCTGAACCATTTAAAGGTTCTAATGCATGCATTGACCAGGCCTAAACAGCAAGCTCACACACTTTAACCACTTGCTTACTGGGCACTTAAACCCCCTTCCTGCCCAGACCAATTTTCAGCTTTCGGTGCTCTCACACTTTGAATGACAATTACTCAGTCATGCAACACTGTACCCAAATGAATTTTTTGTCCTTTCTTTTCCCACAAATAGAGCATTCTTTTGGTGGTATTTGATCACCTCTGGGTCTTTTATTTTTTTGCGCTATAAATGAAAAAAGACCGAAAATTTTGAAAAAAAAAAACGCATACATTTTTCTTCAGAAATGTTGGCCACAATTTATACTGCTACATATCTTTGGTAAAAAATAACCCACATTAGTGGATATTATTTGGTCTTTGTGAAAGTTAGAAAGTCTACAAGCTGTGGTGCAAATCATACAAAATTGATCACACCTGATGTACTGGTCACCTATGTCATTTCTTGTGACCCTAACAAGCCAGGAAAGAACAAATACCCCCAAAATGACCCCTTTTTTGAAAGTAGACATTCCAAGGTATTTAGTAAGAGGCATGGTGAGGTTTTTGATGTTGTAATTTTTTCCCACAATTCTTTGCAAAATGATTTTTTTTCCCCACAAAATTGTCATTGTAATAGGTTATTTCTCTCACATGGCATGTGTATACCACAAATGACACCCCAAAATAAATTCTGCTAATCCTCCTGAGTATTATGATACCACATGTGTGGGACTTTTACACAGCCTGGCCACTTAGAGAGGCCCAACATGCAGGGAGCGCCACCACGCATTCTAGGAGCATAAATTACACATCTAACTTGTTGACTACCTATTACACTTTTGAAGGCCCTGGAGCACCAGGACAATGACATGTGACACTGACGTGGCACTGATATGTGGCTCTGATGACACGTGACACTGATGTGGCACTGATGACAGATGGCACTAATACGGGGCACTGATGACACGTGACACTGATGACAGATGGCACTAATATGTGGCACTGATGACAGATGGCACTTATACGTGGCACTGATATCATGTGGCACTAATACGTGGCACTGATGAGAAATGGCACTAATACGTGGCACTGATGACAGATGGCACTAATACGTGGCACTGATGACACGTGACACTGATGACAGATGGCACTGATACGTGGCATTGATGACACGTGACACTGATAACAGATGGCACGTGACACTGATGACAGATGGCACGTGACACTGATAACAGATGGCACGTGACACTGACAGGTGGCACTGATGACATATGGCACTGATACGTGGCACTGATGACAGATGGCACTAATATGTGGCACTGATGACACGTAACACTGATATGGCACTGATGATAGATGGCACTATGTGGCACTGATGACACGTGGCACTGACGTGGCACTGATGACAGATGGCACTTATACATGGCACTGGGGACAGGTGGCACTGGGGACAAATGGCACTAGGGACAAATGGCACTGGGGACAGGTGGCACTGACAGAGGGCACTGGGGACAGGTGGCACTTACAGATGGTACTGGGGACAGATGGCACTGACAGATGGCAGTGGGGACAGGTGGCAGTGGGGACAGATGGCAATGGGGACAGATGGCAGCGGGGACAGATGGCACTTTTTTTTGTTTTGTTTTTTTAATTACAGCCGCTGCAGCCGTTCATCTCTCCCTCCTCACACGCTGTCTCTGTGTGAGGAGGGAGAGCGGCGCTGAGAGATGATCTCATATGTTTACATATGAGATCATCTCTCATTGGACACGCCAATCGCGCTGTAAACGGCCGCTGTGATTGGCTGTTTACAGCAATCTGTGACTGGCTGTGTCTGAGGGACACGGCCAGCACAGAACTTTTCCAATGCGCGCACTCAGGAGCGCGCATTGCGGAAGTAAATAGGAGGACGTCCAGGGACGCCCTCCCGGCAGTTAGCGTCCGCGCTGTAGCCTTCTTTCGGCTATAGTGCGGGTGCCAAGTGGTTAAGGTGAGCGGCTAATACCTAGGGGGGAACACCTGAGTGTGAACACAGCACCTTAATATTGGATCAGTTTCACAACATCCACTGAATCGCATGGATTATTTTGGAGCACCTATGGGCTGATATTTTGAAGATTGCACAGCACACCGCAGCATTTTCCAGTTATATATATATTAGATAAATATTCTACTATTCAATCTTCTATTCTCATGTGTATATATATATATATATATATATATATATATATATATATATATATATATATATATATATATATATATATCTCACTATATGGACGTTATAGCATTTGTCACGTGAATGCACTTTATTTGCAATATTGCATGTATATTTAAGCATGAGTATCACTTTATTGCTGTTGTTATATAGAATACATATTGGCCTACATTTATGAAGAAATTTAGATTTTATTATTGGATATGTTTTATAGCAGAAAGTAAAAAAATATTGTTATTTTTTTAAAATCTGTTTTGTGTATAGCGCAAAAAATAAAAAAAACCCAGTGGTGATCAATTATCACCAAAAGAAAACTCTATTTGTTGAAAAAAAAAGGACATATAGTAAATTTCATATATGTACAGCATTGCATGACTGCGCAATTGTCAGTTAAGTTAAGTAACACAGTGCCATATAGTAAAAAATGGCCTGGTCATGAAGGGGGGGGGATCTTCTGGAGGTCAAGTGGTTAATATGACATGGATTTCCCAATGGTCCAAGTAGCTTTTACTGTAGCGCCCATCTTTCCTATTGCTATTTACATGATCAAGTGCTTCCATGCTGAAAAGGAGTCAGACCTTACTGTAGTGATGGTAAGCAAGGTAAGTGGCACATGGAGAAAAAAGGGAAATCCTAAATAATTATATTACAAATTTTTACATTTTATTTAGGAATCTAAATTTTCTGTTTCAATTTTTTAAGTTGTCAATGGCCAGGAACTGGAGATCCGCCGCCCTGCCAATTGGCCAGCTTAAGAGTAAAATCTCATGGCTGATGCTAAATGAGAGATTGACTGCCCTAGTCCAGGACAAAATGGAACGTTTCCATAAAACCTGGGATCCATGGCTAGACTACCTGGCTGGGGATCCCAGACCGCTAGTTACATAAACATGAAGATGAGCTAATGATCATAAGGAATAGGACCAGAGCTCATCAATACCCCCCCCCCCCCTTTTTTCTGTTTTCAACACTTTTCTTCTCTTAACTTTACATCACCCTCCTAATTTGCTCTCCTTTTTCTATCTTTCACTGGGAAAATCGGAGTACACAGGCTAACTAATAGTCACAGACAAAACCATTGAACGCGGTGACTCTGACCAGTAGAGACTAATGTAGCCCGGCCCCTGGGGCCCCCGCTGCCTGGAGACGAGACCTATGACCCCCCCCCCCCGACGAGTGTGATGGGGGGCGGGTTCGTCCCTGGGGCGAGGGTACAGGGATGGAGAGGAATGGAGGAGAGAGGCCGGTAGACACCGTGATCAAGAGACTTATTTATGAAAATGTACAAATTTTTACTATCCAGCAGGTGAAAGATCCTTTTGTTCTTCCCTTATTCTTTCTTTCTACGTTTGTAGCCTTGTTGTGGTAAACAATGGTTTGCATTTGCACTTAGTTTAGACTACCTAACAAATATATATTCTGTACAAACAGTATCTTTTATAAGTCAAACTTTATTTTGTACAAACTATACTGTATGGAAAACTTTAATAAAAACATTGAAATACAATTTTTTAAGTTGTGAAAATGTGCAAATGTATTTTAATGGCTTCTAATATTCTTCCTATTTTTACCATAAGGTTAGCTAAACATGTTTATTCATATTTTGATTAAGGGGAGACTATAATTGTGCATGTATGATCTGTACACTGATAAGATTTTACACAGGGTGCTTTGTACATGGGGGAAGCTGCAGCAAAAAAAAACAAATGCATTTTACTCGCACATGTAAAAATAATCTATTTGCCAGTGAAATGTGTTTGAACAAATATAACCATTTGCTATGTCTTCAAGTTAATGATTGCATAAGTCAGCAAATATTTATTTGCTGGTAGAAAGCAAGCATTCTCGGGTTACATTATTGCTCCCATGCTGTTAAATTGCAGTGGAAAACAACTTTGAACTTCAGATTCAATTTCGTCACAGCTGTGCACTTTTGCTTAATCTATAATGCAAGGCTGTGCTGCTTACTGGTAATATACAGCTATTTTGAATAATGATAGCTTTACAAGGGCCTACAGAGGAATAGTACTTAATGCATCAACACAAATTTAACGTAGATGTAAACTATAACTGAAAGATATTTAGTGTACTAAAGCACTGTGTGTAATCAACAATCACCATTTTTTAAACAAAATACTTGTCTTCACTTCACTGCATTTCTGAGGGAGGTGTTCGTGATGGTGAAAACGGTGAGCCATGCTGCATAAGGTATATTAAAAAGGTCACTTGTACTCTCAATCAGCAGCCATTGTCACACTGTAGCAGGAATCATCACAAGGTATTGTTTAAATCAAGGCTACAAATTTAAAGCTGGTCTTTAAATGTGGGCTCCAGCTTCTACCCCAACTAATAGCAAAAAAAAAGCGGTATGCCTCTTCTATTAACCTAAATCCCTAGTCCCATGATGCTTCAGTCCTAAGTATTCTCCCTTCATTTCATGAGGTTTTGTCCTTCAACTTCCTATTGGCTGTCCAGCCTTGGTTTTATAGCTTTTAGGATCCACGGGAGAGTCTTCAGTAGATAAAATATGCACAAGGGAATATCACAGCGCTGAATTACTGGTTCCCCGCACCCATAAATGCCATTGGTGAGGGACCTAAATTACAGATTTAAGTAAGTATAAAATGCTTCACAAGTAAAAAAAAAAACACTCTGAATGTGTTGGAGGGATATTATCGTGGGAGAGAGGGGATTAATTTTGCCTATGGAGGGACTGTAAGGAAATCTTTTAGCAAAAAAAAAAAAAAAAAAACTTTTTTAAATTAAATTGCTGGGTTAAAAACATTTAAATCTCAGGAGGTATATGCCACCTCTGGGAATTTTGCCTGTTATTTACAATTTACACTTTCATTGAGGTCCAACAGTATAGCTTTTTGTTTGCAGGAATCAGTGTTCCCCCTTTAAATTGGGGTCAACCCTTTACATCAGCTTCCCCTTTATATTAAGAGCCCCAGGATATATGCCATTCATGTCTAGAAGCATGCAATGCTAGTAAATTGTATCTCCCTAACTGGCCTTCTTTGGTGAATTTTTGTTTCACTACAGCGTGGCAGCATGGCAGAGAGTGGGAGGTAGAGCAGGGCTGGATGGAGGCTAACTCCAGGTGAGTTCCTTTTATGGCACAAGTTTTCCCTCCTCTGAATACGTAGAATGTGTTGTTAAGATGCTGGAGCCTAGCAACCAACAACAGGGGACTTGTGCTGGAGACTGCAGGAGGGAAGACATGGAGACCACAATCAGCCCCTGCTCATCCAAATCCCCAATCTGTGTAGTCAGAGAGTGCACAGTGGACCCCATTTACAAAAATACTACCCCATCCTGAATCAAGTAAAAAAGCTGTATTTTCTGTAATACCTATATAGTATATTTATGGACCCACTGTTCCAAGACCCAGCAGTGGTTTACTTCAAAGTTAAATGGCATCATTCAGCTTACTTCCTGTGAACCTTGTAGTGTTTAGAGTTCCCTCCTGGTGTGTGTCATTAAGCCTCCCTAGGTTCAAAGGAGAATGTTGCAGACAATTACATCACATCATTCAATGGCTAGGGCAGAATCCAGGACCAACCCACCACTGAGGAGGAAGAGGACCCGTGCTGTTACTACAGAACCACAACATGAAGAACAAAAGTTATGTGTACTGGTGGGGCTTCAGGTCGGCAAGGAGTAACTAGGAGGTAATTTGAGGAGAATCATGCTATTTAAAAATCCATGCAATTTTAAATAATGAATTACAATGTTTCCTTAGATTAGCAAATATGAATATATATATATATTCAGGTGAGTAAAGTAATTCACGGTTTCCTGAATTCCTTGATTTATGAACTGATATGCTAATTTTTCAAAGTGTTTAGTCAAAGCAAAACAGTAATGAAAGCCTCTTGAATCCCTAGTGAAAGCGAACCTTGACTGATGGAAGCATGGCTCAGTAAGAGGACATTAACATAATAATGTAGCTTTGTTGTGAATGCCTATCATGGCATAGGGTAACAGAGTGGCACACTGTGGTCTATGTTGCCACCCTTAATGAGTCTCTTATGTTCACTGAAAATGCACCGAACCATACAAATTGTACGAATTGTACAGCCAACATATAGGAGACCACAGGGGCAAGACAGACAGTAGACCGCAAATTCTATGGCACATGTATAAAAGGATTGTAATGTGTAGACTTTCCCATTATTAATGAACATTTTTAATTAACGACATTACACATTTTACACCTCTGTTTTCTACACTGAAACATCCCTGTGAGGTTTTAAAAACTAACCAGAGGATAGGGAGAGAGCTTTTTTCAATCTAGTTTTTAATGTTTGAAGCCTTTTCGATAAACAAAACAGGGATTTTTGGCAGTACTGAACCCAATTTGGGATCTTGAAGTTAGATACCATAATGTCGTTGGATAATTATTCCCCTATTCCTATATTTGCAGTTGAATTGGGTTATGAATTTAACGTCTGGATGAGAATGCATCCCCTTTTTGTCTCTGGGCCGAACAATGTGACATTAGTGTTGAACATTATCAATAAAATCCGGGTCATAACCCTTATTCAAAAGGAAATCAGGCTACTTAGCCACAAAAATTACTCAAGGCTGAAAGGTCTATATCATGTACACCTCCATCTCTCATGATGTGGGCCTTTCAGCCTTGAGCCAGGCTAATTTCCACCATTTCCACCATGCTCGGGACCAGTTTATTTCGGACAGCATGCAATTCTGCCTTGAACACAATTACTTTGATTTCTAATGATTATTAATTCCAAATATGGGGCATTGCAATGGGCACTTCCTTCACGCCCAGCTATGCCAACCTAACCTTAGGTCGGTGGGAGGACTCCTGTATTTGGAGCAATAATCAATACGAAGTCCACTTAAATTTTTTTACAGGAGGTATATTGATAGTGCTATAGTCATATGGGCTGCCCCCCCTAATAAATATTTCATGCAGTAATGTAACAATAAGGCCATGAGCCTTTCCTTTACATACAGTATGTCTGGGATCCTAGCTCTTTAGTTTTTTTAAATTTGGAACTTAGTTATACTAACACATTTCAGGCCTTCCTCGGACAACTCTTTTATACATTCTAAGCCCCCGTACACACGGTCGGAAATTCCGACCACAAAATCCGTCCCATTTTTTCCGACAGATTTTGTCCGAAACTGGTGTTGCATACACACAGTCGGAAAAAGTTGTCGAAAAATCTGATCGTTCCAAACGTGGTGACGTTCGTTGCGTACTACAGAACTACATAGAGGCTAGTAGCCAATAGCTTTGGTCTCGTAATCTGATCTGAGCATGCGTGGCACTTTGTCCGTCGGAATTCCCTACACATGATCGAAAAAAGTCAGATCGGATTTTGTTGTCGGAAAATTTGAGATCCTGCTAGAGCCCACACATGATCGGATTTTCCGACAACATAATCCGATCTGACTTTTTCCATCGGAATATCCGACCGTGTGTATGGGGCATAAGAGTTGTCACAACCACAAATGGTTTGGCAGTATTCCAAAAGGACAATTTTGTAGTCTTAAGCCCCATACACACGGTCGGACAATCCGCGGACCAGGTCGGTCGGATCCTGTCCGTCATACTTTGTCTGATGTTGGTTTTGCGTACACACGGTCGGACAAAGTTGTCGGAAAATCCGATCATTCTGAACGTGGTGACGTTTGTTGCCTACGACGGGACTACGTAGAGGCTAGTAGCCAATAGCTTTGGTCTTGTAATGTGATCTGAGCATGCGTAGCACTTTGTCCGGTCGGACAACCGTACACACGATCGGATTTGGTGTGATCGGACCGTGTTGTCGGCAAATCTTTCCAGCAGGAGATAAGACTTTGTCCGTCGGACAATCCGACGTACACTGTCCGATGGTGCATACACACGGTCTGATTTTTCAACAACATTGTCCGATCGGACAGAATCCATGAAAAAGTCCGACCGTGTGTATGGGGCTTCAGAAAAACAATTGCACAATTGGATATTGACTACATTACACAAGACCAAACATTAAAAGGAACATTTTTGGATAAGGGTTACTTTTATTGATTCCACTCAACAGGAATGTCAGATTGTTCGGCCCATAGACAAGAAGAGGATGAATTCTCATACAGATGGTAATATTATAACCCAATTACAAATATATGCAGATGGAAAGAATTATGAAATTACATTGAGGTAACTTACTCCAAGATATCAAATTGTGTTCAGTACTGGCAAAAAGTTTTCTTTTTAGAAAGGCTGCAAACATAAAAAGCAAGATTGCCTCCTGTAGCATGAGTGATTCAAAAAAGCTCTCTACTTTTTGAAACCGCACAGGGATGTATCTGTGTACATTGTAGAAAAAAGAAGTGTAGGATGTGTAAATCCGTTAATCATCAACAAAAAAGGTTCAGCAATAGTAGTGGGAAAGTCTACATGTTAAAATCCTTTTATACATGTGCTACAGAATTTTTGGTTTACTGTCTGTCAAGCCCCTGCAGTCTCCTATATGTTGGCCGCACAATATTTGTATGGTTGGTTGTTGTGTCAGTAAACATAGGAGGCTCATACAGGATTGCAGCATAGAAATCATGCTGGCATGGAAGAGTCCCAGGTCCAACATCCCTCTTTTCATAAAGCTCTGTCTTCTTTAGTTAGAGCTGCAGGATTCTTGTCGCTGTTGGCGAAAGCAGAATTGTGTATGTCTTTCACCTTCTCCCTGTTCACCCAGATGGCCTTCTGTAGAATGTGTGATTCAAAAAAGATCTCGCCCTATCCTCTGGTTAGTTGCTGAAACTTCACAGGGATGTATCAGTGTATATTTTATAAAAAAGAAGTCTAGGATGTGTGAATTCATTAATCTTCGACAAAGAAAAAGGTTTGGCGATAGTAGTGGGAAAGTCTACATCTTAAAATAATATTATACATGTGCTGCAGAATTTGTGGTCTACTGTCTGTCATGCCCCTGAGGTCTCCTATGTGTTGATCGCATGATTTGTATGGTTGTATGTTTCAGTGAACACAGGAGGCTCATGGAGGATGGCAGCATAGACCATTGTGTCCCTAGACATTTTACTTTGAAACATGGTAAATTCATGGAGGGTCTCAGGGTCTATGTTATAGAGGCCAACCCTAAATGCAGATCAATGGTGGGAGATTCCAGAGGTTGTGTAACAGGGAAACATTTTGAATATTTACCTTGAACTCTTTAGCCCCCAGAGGGCTAAATGAGGAATTAGAGACTTATATCATTCTTTGACCCTGTTCTTTAGTCTCCCAATAAAATTACCTGTAAATTGATCATGTTTTGTTTGATACAATACAATAAAATATAATATATCTTACATTATATATTATATATTTTTTTTATTATTAGAGCCAGGGGCGTTGCTAGGTCTACAAAAGATCTGGGGCTAGAGCCCAAAGCAGCAAAGTAAAGAAAGTCATACGCTTAGGAGGGCATACACATGTATAAAATATGTGTGTGTGTGTATATATATATATATATATATATATATATATATATATACAAACTATAACATTATATATATTATATATATATATATATATATTATCATTACATCTGGGTCCCCAGAGAGCCTCCCCCTTACATCAGGGTGCCCAGAGAGCTCCCCCGCTTACATCAGGGTCCCCAGGGAGCCCCCTCTTACATCAGGGTCCCCAGAGAGCCTCCCCATTATATCAGGGTCCCCAGAGAGCCCCCTCTTATATCAGGGTCTCCAGAGAGTCTCCTGACACATCAGGGTCCCCAAAGAGCCTCCTCTTACATCAGGGTCCCCAGAGAACCTTCCCCCTACATCAGGGTCCCCAGAAAGCCCCCTCTTACATCAGAGTCCTCAGAAAGCCCCCCCCCCCCTTTACATCAGGGCCTCCAGAGAGCCTCCCCCTTAGAGAGAGGGTGGGCAGTGAGAGATGATGCAAACTCTCTGCTGCCTGCAGCTGCTTAGTGATAGCAGAACAGGTGTGATGCAGGGTTGGCGGTGAGAGATGATGTCACCTCTCTGCTGTCTCGCTTGCCCGTCGTTTGGCCTGCTCTCCCGTCCACTCTCCGCTCTCCCATACTGCCCATTCTGCCTGCTGGCTCTCCCATGCTTCCCGCCCGCTGTTTGGCCAGCTCTCCCATGCAGCCCGTCTGCTCTCTGATCTCCCGTGCAGCCCATCCACTCTCTGCTCTCCAGTGCTGCCCTTTCTGCCCATCGGCTCTCCTGTTCTGCCTGCCGGCTCTGTCATGTAGCCCAGCTGCAGAGAGGTTGGGGACCCCTGCAGAGACTCAGGGCTATGGGCCCAGATTCTCAACAAGTTTGTTCTGCATTTGTGCAGCTACTGCTGTTTATGATATGTTTTTTTTTTTTGATGAGGAAATGCAGTGCTTGAGTAGGTGGGAATCGTCTTTTCCTTGGATGTGAAACTCAATCTTTTTCATCAATTTGTATAATCAGTGACTCCTTCATATACTGGGCCTCTCTTTGTGCTCAAGTTCAGAGCTATAGTAAGAACCGGGATACGCTTTTGAGATTGCCAAAGTTCTCTGGTGAGAGTTCTGTGTTGGTCACAGGTATTGCCTAAAGATACACTTCTCCATAGATAGATTTGCGCTTTGAGCCCTATTGTCTTAGTTCTTCAAGGGTACAGAGGGTAAACAGTATCTGTGCCATCGTTGGGCATGGTTTTAGGCCTATGTTTCTTAACAGTTTTAGAGAACCACCCATTACATAATAATCAGCTACTACAATAGAAACCTTATTCTTCATTTATCCCACATAAACATTGATCTTATTTTGCAACCACTTAACAACCGACCTATGTAGCTTTACTGCTACAGGGCGGCCATTCTGTGCAGAATACATACGTAATTCTGCATCTACAGGTAGGGGGCATACGCCCCGACTGTGCTGTGATTTGTCACATCACGGGGTCCTGGCCAGTGATTGACCGCTGGTACCTGGCAACCGCCTCTGAGTCTCACAGGACACAGTTGTGTGAGTGTAAACAGCACAGAACTGTGTTCAATTACAGGGAATCTAGTTGGTTTTTCATTCCCTGCTAAGGTACCCAGTAAAAGCAGCACACAGTACACACACACAAACACTTGTTAGGTCCATATTTAACTTATTGATCGCCCTAGATGTTAACCCCTTCCTGCCCAGTGTCATTAGTACAGTGACAGTGCATATTATTAGCATTGATCATTGTAAAAATTTAATCATTTTAACAAAGACATGTAACAGTATACATTTTGGCTAAAATTAAGAGATTTATTTTTTTTATGTTTTTTATTATTGTATATGTTTTATAGCAGAAAGTAAAAAATATTGTTTTTTTTTTTTCAAAATTTTTTTTTTTTTTCTTTTATATAATATAAAAATAGACATGTGCAGAACTGAAAAATGTGTTTAGTTTTGGATAGATTTGTTATGCTACTGATTTCATGTTTCCAGGGCATGTGTCCTGGTATGGTTCAGGAGAAGGGGGGGGGGGTGCACTCTCTCCTCTCCCCCTTCCTTTCCTGGCCTGCTGGGCTGCATGCTCAAGTAAGGGTCTGGTATAGATTTTGAGGTGTTTTTTGTTTTAAATTTTGTTGTGGGGTTCCCCTTAGAATCCATACCAGGTCCGAAGAGCCTGGTATGTATTGGGAGGGGGGGCACACTGTTTTTTTTTTCCGGACTTTTCTATTGCCAGCATTCTTTTATTTACATTTCTGCTGTCCAGTGGGAATCTTTTTCAGCTTCCCGGAATGCTGCTTAACAACCAGCTATTCTTCGCACAGCATTTGAATTGGCCGATTATTTTTCGACTGATACAAATTGGAATTGTTACAAAAATTTGGAATTCGTTAGAAAACTAAAAAACAAAACGAATTTCAATGAAATGCGTTACTATTTCGTTTGGAGATTTGGATACGGCCGAATCTCCAAATAACCAAAAATTTGTCTGAATTTACATTCGGACAGAAACGAATTGCATATTTCTAATATAAAAAAAAAACCCAGAGGTGATTAATTACTACCAAAAGAAAGCTCTATTTGTGTGGAAAAAAAATATATACATTTTGTTTGGGTACAACATTGCATGACTGCGCAATTATTATTATTATTAATACTATACAGGATTTATATAGCGTCAACAGTTTGCGCAGCACTTTACAACATAGAGGCAGACAGTACACTTATAATACAAATCAATACAGGAGGGATCAGAGGGCCAGTTGTCAATTAAATTGTCAATTGTCAGTTAAAGTAGCGCAGCACCGCATAAAAAAAATGGCCTGGTCATGAAGGGGGGTAAATTTTCCAGAAGGCAAGTGGTTAAAATATGCTCTTATGCCCAGGCAGGCTAGGCTATGTGGGGGCCGGGGAGAGCCAAAAGAACTTGTGAGGTAGCATTAAAGTAAAATGTGCAACTCTACATCTCTCTAGCCACACAATCCAAGCTCTAACATAATGGCTCATTGGTTTACCAGCTGCTATTCATTATTTAAGAAATGTCCTTTTTATTTATAAATACAAAAACGGGGAAATTTATTAAAAATAGTGCACTTAGAATCTGGTGAAGCTGTGCATGGCAGCCAATCAGCTTATTCAATTAGGCTTTGACAATACAACCTAGAAAATGATTGGTTTCTGTACAGAACGGCACCAGGTTTTGCACACTCCAATATATATATATATATATATATATATATATTAATGCAGTTCTGTATTCATAAATACAGTGGTGTGAAAAAGTGTTTGCCCCCTTATTTTGTCACATTAGGCTTCGGACAATCCGCGGACCAGACATGTCCGTCGTACTACAACCTAGAAAATCCGATGATTGGTTAGAGGCTCTGTACAGAACGGTCACAACCGTACACACGATCGGGTTTTGCACACTCCTTTCCAATATATATGTCCGATGGTGCATACACACGGTATTTTTCAACAACATTGTCCGATATAGAATCCATAAAAAGTACCGTGTGTATATATTTATATAAGGACAACACAAGTAAACAGAAAATGCAATTTGTAATGAAGGTATATATAAAAAGTGATTGCCCCCCTTGTTAAAACATACTATAACTGTGGTTGTCCACACCTGAGTTCAACACCAGTTCTGTATTCATAGCCACACCCAGGCCTGATTATTGCCATACATCAGTAAATAGGAGCTATAAGGTTTAGAAAGCCGCAAGTGGTAATTGAGATCTAACCTCCATTGCTGTTCTTGTCCACAAATGGCAAGACATGGAACAGTGGTGAACCTCAGAATAACACAAAAGACCCCACAACAACGAAGGAACTGCAGGCCTCACTTGCCTCAGAAGGTCAGATGCCTCCACAAGGAAAAGAGCAAAAATGGCCTGCAAGAGTTCCAAGTTGCTGAGCAAAAAGAACATGCTGTCTCAATTTCAAACACATCTTGAATCCCCAAGTATGTGGACCGATGAGACAAAAGTAGGAAGGTGTGTGTCCCAAGTATATCTGGCGTAGAAACACTGCATTTCAAAAAAGCATTATACCAACAGTAAAATATGTGAAAGACCTGGAGACTTGCCGTGATAAAAGGAACTATGAATTCTGCTGTCTACCAAGAGATCCTGAAGGAGAATGTCCGACCATCTGTTCGTGTACTCAAGCTGAAACGAACTTGGGTTCTGCAGCAGGACAATGATCCTAAACACACCAGCAAGTCCACCACCGAATGGCTGAAGAAAAACAAAATGAAGACTTTGGAGTGGCCTAGCCAAAGTCCAGACCTGAATCCTATTGAGATGTTGTGGTATGACCTTAAAAAGGGCCGTTCATGCTCGAAAACCCTCTAATGTAACTGAATTAGGACAATTCTGCAAAGATGAGTGGGCCAAAATTCCTCCAGGATGCTGTAAAAGCCTCATTGCACGTTATCGCAAACGCTTGGTTGCAGTTGTTGCTGCTAAGGGTGGCCCAACCAGTTATTAGGTTTAGGGGGCAATCACTTTTTCACACAGGGCCATGATGGTTTGGATTTTTTTTCACCTTTAATAATAAACACCTTCATTTACAAATTGCATTTTGTGTTTACTTGTGTTGTCCTTGACTATTGTTTAAATTGGTTTGATGTTCCGAAACACTTAAGTGTGACAAACATGCAAAGGAACAGGAAATGAGGAAGGGGGCAAACACTTTTTCACACCACTGTACATCAGTAAATGTATTGTTTAGAAAGTGCAAGTGGTATCAACCTCTTGCTGTTCTTGTACAGCAGAGCTCAGAATAACAGAGAGGAAGAAGCAGAACAAAGAGCCAATAAGTTTGTGTGCTGACAAGAAGTATGATGCTAGGAGAATAAAGCAGTGAAAGAGAGATGAGTTAATCAACCTTCTTCTTGTCTGTCATTATCCAGTCACAGGATGGGGGCAGGTCCATGACAGCTTGGGCTCAGAGGAAGTTGGCTGAATGATGCTGGCCATAATCCTACCTGATATACTGAGGACATCTAGTGGCAGAAAAGAAGTACAGTAGGGGGAAATCTGTATTAAAAGTGATTATTGCAGCAAAACAGTTTTTAAATAAAAATATTTTATTGAGTTGTTATTATTATTATTATTATTATTATTATTATTATAATAATAATATTTTTCACTGGATTCCTGCTTTATTCTACAGATGATCATGGAGGTGTTGCCACCAGCGATAACTTTTCAACTAAAACCGTTTATTTATTTCAGGTACTTATATAGCGCTGTCAATTTACGCAGCGCTTTACATATATATTATACATTCACATCAGTCCCTGCCCTCAAGGAGCTTACAAACTAAGGTCCCTAAAACACATACTCGGGGCCAATTTAGACAGGGTCCAATTAACTTACCAGTATGTCTTTAGTGTGGGAGGAAACCCACGCAGGCACAGGGAGAACAGGCAAACTCCAGGCAGATGGTGTTGTGGCCGGGATTCAAACCAGCAACCCTTTTTGCTGCTAGGTGAAAGTGCTAACCACTACACCACTGTTCTTCTTCTTCAAGTTAAAATGAATGATCTCATTCAGCTATATGTATGTATGTATTTGTATCTATGAATAATAAATGGGGATAAATGTGCCCGTCCTTAAAATGTACTGCAGGGTTCAAAATGTATAATATGACTTTCACAACAAGAAGAGGTGGCTTACCTGCTTATTAGAATTTGGACCACGAGCCAGAGATTTTCTCTGGGAAATATCTGTAACCAAAAGGGCTTTTTATGCAGAAAGTGCTTGATAAATGCCTCTGGGGTAGTCCTCAGGGCACCTCCAAAACAGTTAGATTGCAACTCATTCCAGCACAGTGCACGGTGCACTCTATATTGAGCTGTGCTGCAATAAAATGCAAACAGCATCTATTTTATCTTGTGTCAAGGTGGGTCGTGACCCATTCATTTTGTACAAGCTTCTTGATGCATCCCACTTAAACATTTGCCAATGTGTGTGCTGCAGCACAATGCATTGTAAATAGGCCCTATATATGCTGGTCATCACAACAGGTGTCATATAGGGCTGTCAAATCAGGGGCTTGATATGACCATTTGTGGCAAACCCATGCTTACTGTTTAAGATTTACAATTGAATTTACCAATATGAATTCAAGCACATGTTTCATAAAGATTTCAGATTGCCAATATATAAATAATATAAGAATTTATATTAACTTTCTTTATGTTAATATGTGATCATCTATTTAAAGACAACATGGTCATTACTGCCCTCTTATGACAATATAATGTGTGTCTCCAATCAACAGCAGAAGTTGAATTCTTCCTTTGAAAAACATAAAAATAACACAGAATAAAACACAGAAAAAACACAGAATAAGTAGCACAGTCTCTTAGTAGTTAGCACTTCCTTCTTCCAGCACTAAGTTCAAATCCCACACACAATACACATAAATTAAGTTTGCATGTCCTGTCATCTGCTTGCATGGGTTTTCCTCATGTGCTTTGATTTACTTCCACACTTCAATGACATAATATTAGGTTATTTGGTTCCTGCCTTAATTGACCTTAGTATATGCACATATGTATATGAGGTAGGTACCTTAGACTGTACGCTCCTTGAGGACAGGCTCTGAGGTGAATATAATACAATATGTTAGAAAAAAAAGTCTGGCGCTAGGGGACCAGAACAGGGAGTCCCTAATGACAATGTGTGGCGCCATGTGGAAAACCATAAAGCAGCTGTGTGGAGCTTCCGCACCAAGAGCGCTAATAGAGATAGAGCCAAAAACAAATCTTTAGAAAAAAGCCATAATAAAAAGCGCTAAATGGAAACTCTAGTGGGAAAAAACATGACCACTATGCTGAAAACAGTCTATGATGGTAGCTGCTGCAGGGCTGGACTATTAGCCAACCACATGTACAAGGTACTTATACAGTGCTGTTTTACGCTGATCGGAATTTCCATCTGCCTGCGGAGTGCTCTGCATTAATTGACTTATATCGTCTCAGATCATTGTCTTAATAAACTTTCTTGTGTTTTTAACTTTATTGGCACCATCATAGACTGTTTCCAGCATACCGGTCATCTGTTTTTTCCCACAGGATTTTCCATTTAGCGCTTTTTGTTGTGGCTTTTTTCTGCTAATACAATATGTAAAGCACTGTGGACCAATAATATTTCAAATTGTGTTTTATAGGACTGTGTTTCTTTTTACAGAAAATGATCCCCCCCCTTTCATGTTTTCCAAGAGTATTTCATCAAGAAGCTCTACTATGATTTGCATTGGTCTTGTGAAGGGCTTTATGGTTCCTCTTGTTCGACCTCACCAATGCCATAACCTGCATGATTATACTATCTCATTGCTTCCAAGCCCTACACTATAAAAGACAATATTCCATGCACTGCACTGATGATAGCTGGCAAGAACAAATGATATAATATTAGACTGTAGCTCAACTACTATACTAAAATGATGAATAAGCACTAAAATGTTGGAATTTGTTATGAAAATTAGACATGTATGACTGTATGTCCTGTGTTTCACGGTATGTTTTGTATATTTGCAAATATATATTTACCTATATATGTATATACTGTATGTATAGGAAATAATCCTCACCCTTTTGTTGCTTTGCAGCCTGAAATGAAGACAAACACTGTTTTTGTTTTATCCAGCTGTATTTACTCAATTTATTTTTTAGTGCAATTTATAACATCCAAGTGAAATATATAACACCAACAGAAAAAAACAAAACACAAATCAAAAACAGAATTACTGAGTTGGAAAAAGAATCACCCCCCTCCTAAAAATGACTTGTAAACTCAATCAGGTGTAGATAATCACCACTCCAATTGCACACACAGCCATTTGACTTTCAACTGTGATTAGCTGTAGTCATTTTGATTAGCTCAGCATGAAGAGAGCTTTCCTGGAGCATTCCAGTCCCTGATAAAGCAAACAATCAACTATGGGTGGCAAGGCACTGTCAAAAGATCTCTGGGATAAAGCTGTGGACAGTCACAGGTTAGGAGATGGTTACAAAAAAATGTCAAATGCGTTATCAATGCCTAGAAGCACAGTAAAGTCTATTTTTAAAGTGATTGTAAACCGAAAAAACAAACAAAAAAGAAGAACACACCCTGTAAGACAAAGGCATAATAAGCTAGTGTGCATCGCATATTAGCTCATTATGAAATACTTACCTTAGACCGAAGCTGTTGCAGCAGTCCCCGCTCACCAATGTGACCGGCAAAATGTTGCCTAAGTTATTTCTGGGTTTGTGGGCTTCGGCGATCTGATTAGCCGGAGCCCCGTTGACGCATGCCTGTGGAAGCCGCCTCTCATGGCACCAGCCCTGAAGAAACGGCATAAGCAGATCGTTTCTTCAGTGTACATGCACCAATGATGTTGGCGCAAGCGTATATGGTAAATACCTCCTAAACCGTACAGGTTTAGGAAATATTTACAGTATCTACAGGTAAGCCTTATTATAGGCTTACCTGTAGGTACAAGTGGTGTAACTAGGTTTACAACCACTTTAAGAAGTGGAAGGTATTTGGTAGAACACAAACTCTGTCACTCCAAGTTAGATGAAAGAGCCAAGAGAAAACTGGTCAGAGAAGCTACCAAAAGTCCTACAGCAACCCTAAAGCAGTTGCAGGAATCTATGACAAAGAGTGGTCATTGTGTGCATGTGACAATAATATCACAAATTCTACACAAAAGTGGCTTGTATGGGAGGGTTGCAAGAAAACAGCCACTCCTCAAGAAAGGCCACATGCAGACTGAGCTTTGTCAGAACGTACCTTGAAGATTCTGAGGCCACAGGGAAAAAGATGTTATGGTCAGATGAGACAAAAATTTAATTACAACACCAAACAAAATGTCTGGCAGAAATCCAATACAGCTCATTCTCCAAATAACACCATTCCCACAGAAAAGCATGGAGGTCTTAATATCCTGTTATGGGGGTGCTTCTCTGCAGCAGGGACTGGAGCACTTGTCAGGATAAAATGAAAAAAATAAAAAATAAATGGGGTAAAATACCATCAAACTCTTGAGGAAAATCTGTTGCCCCTCTGCCTAAAAGTTGTCAGTGGGAAGAAGGTTTACCTTTCAACGTGACAATCATCCCAAGCACTCAGCAAAGACAGTGGTTGAAGGAGAAAAAGGTGAATGTCCTTGCATGGTTTAGTCAGAGCCCAGACTTACACCCCATTAAAAATATGTGGAATGACTTGAAGACTGCAGTCCATATACAGTCACCATAAAATTGAAGGGAACTTCAGCAGTTCTGCAAAGAATAGTGGGCAAATATTGCAAAGTCTAGATGTGCAAAGTTAGTAGAGACATACCCCTACAGACTAACTGTATAACAAATACTGCCACAAGGGGGTGATCCTTTTTCCAACTCAGTGATTCTGTCTTTGAATGTTTTTGTATTTTTTTCTGACATGTTAGTGTTATATCTTTCAATTGGGTGGTAAATACAGCTGGATACAACAAAAACTGTGTCTGTCTTCATTTCAGGCTGAAATGCAGGTGATTTTGTTCTATACCCACTATATATGTATATATATATATATATATATATATATATACAGTGGATATAAAAAGTCTACACACCCCTGTTAAAATGTCAGGTTTCTGTAATGTAAAAAAATAAGACAAAGATAAATAATTTCAGAACTTTTTCCACCTTTAATGTGACCTATAAACTTTACAACTCAGTTGAACAACAAACTCAAATCTTTTAGGTGGAATCTAATTTGTCCAATCTGTCAGATTGCGAGTGCACAGCCCTCTTCAGATCACCCCACAGATTTTCAATAGGATTCAGGTCTGGGGTCTGACTGGGTCATTCCAAAATTTGAATCTTCTACTGGTGAAGCCATGCCTTTGTTGATTTTGATGTATGCTTTGGGTTGTTGTCATGTTGAAAGATGAAGTTCCTCTTCATGTTCAGCTTTCTAGCAGAAGCCTGAAGGTTTTGTGCCAATATTGACTGGTATTTGGAACTGTTCATAATTCCCTCTACCTTGACTAAGGCTCATGTTCCAGCTGAAGAAAAACAGCCCCAAAGCATGATACTGCCACCACCATGCTTTACGGTGGGTATGGTGTTCTTTTGGTGATGTGCAATGTTGATTTTCCGCCAAACATATCTTTTGGAATTATGGCCAAAAAGTTCAATCTTGGTTTCATCAGACCATAACACATTTTCTCACATGCTTTTGGGAGACTTCAGATGTGTTTTTGCAAAATTTTTGCCGGGCTTGGAAGTTTTTTTTCATTAGAAACGGCTTCCGTCTTGCCACTCTATCCCATAGCCCAGACATATGAAGAATAGGGGAGATTGCTGTCACATGTACCACACAGCCAGTACTTGCCAGATATTCCTGCAGCTCCTTTAATGTTGCTGTAGGCCTCTTGGCAGCCTCCCTGACCATTTTTCTTTTCGTCTTTTCATCAATTTTGGCGGGATGTCCAGTTCTTGGTAATGTCACTGTTGTGCCATATTTTCTCCACTTGAAGATGACTGTCTTCACTGTGTTCCATGGAATATTTAATGTCTTGCAAATTCTTCTGTACCCTTCTCCTGACTGATACCTTTTAACAATGAGGTCCCTCTGATGCTTTGGAAGCTCTCTGCAGACCATGGCTTTTGCTGTAGGATGCGACTAAAGCCCCATACACACGCTCGGATTATCCGAGGACCAGGTCCGTCAGATCATGTCCGTCATACTTTGTCCGATGTTGGTTTTGCGTACACACGGTCGGACAAAGTTGTCGGAAAATCCGATCATTCTGAACGTGGTGACGTTTGTTGCCTACGACGGGACTACGTAGAGGCTAGTAGCCAATAGCTTTGGTCTTGTAATGTGATCTGAGCATGCGTAGCACTTTGTCCGTCGGACAACGCTACACACGATCGGATTTGGTGTGATTGGACCGTGTTGTCAAAAAATCTATCCAGCAGGAGATAGGATTTGTCCGTCGGACAATCCGACGTACACTGTCCGATGGTGCATACACACGGTCGGATTTTTCAACAACATTGTCCGATCGGACAGAATCCATGCGAAAATCCGACCGTGTGTATGGGGCTTAAGAAAATGTCAGGAAAGACCTACTAGAACAGCTGAACTTTATTTGGGGTTAATTAGAGGTGCTTTTAATGATGGCAGGTGTGTACTGACTCCTATTTAACATTATCTTGAATGTGATTGCTTAATTCTGAACACATCTACATCCCCAGTTATAAAAGTTATGCAACCACATTATTTTATTTTTTTATTTTTGCTTTTTCCCCCCTTAAAGATTTCAGTTTGTTTTTCAATTGGGTTGTACCATTTGTAGGTCACATTAAAGGTAGAAAAAGTTCTGAAATTATTTATCTGTTGTCTAATTTTTTTACATTACAGAAACCTGACATTTTAACAGGGGTGTATAGACTCTTTATATTCACTGTATATATAGTATCTCACAAGAGTGAGTACACCCCTCACATTTTTGTAAATATTTTATTATATCTTTTAATGTGACAACACTGAAGAAATTACACTTTGCTACAATGTAAAGTAGTGAGTGTACAGCTTGTATAACAGTGTAAATTTGCTGTCCCCTCAAAATAACTAAACACACAGCCAACAATGTCTAAACCGCTGGCAACAAAAGTGAGTACACTCCTAAGTTAAAATGTCCACATTGGGCCCAATTAGCCATTTTCCCTCCCCGGTGTCATGTAACTCGTTAGTGTTACAAGGTCTCAGGTGTGAATGGGGAGCAGGTGTGTTAAATTTGGTGTTATCGCTCTCACTCTCTCATACAGGTCACTGGAAGTTCAACATGGCACCTCATGGCAAGGAACTCTCTGAGGATCTGAAAAAAAAAGAATTATTGCTCTACATAAAGATGGTCTAGGCTATAAGAAGATTGTAAAGCCCCCCGAAACTGAGCTGCAGCACGGTGGCCAAGACCCTACAGCAGTTTAACAGGACATGTTCCACTCAGAACAGGTTCACCATGTTTGACCAAAGAAGTTGAGTGCACGTGCTCAGCATCATATCCAGAGGTTGTCTTTGGGAAATAGACATATGAGTGCCGCCAGCTTTGCTGGAGAGGTTGAAAGGGTGGGGGGTCATCCTGTCAGTGCTCAGACTATACGCCGCACACTGCATAAAATTGGTCTTCATGGATGTCTTCCCAGAAGGAAGCCTCTTCTAAAGAAGATGCACAAGAAAGCCTGCAAACAGTTTGCTGAAGACAAGCAGACTAAGGACATGGATACTGGAACCTGTCCTGTGGTCTGATGAGATCAATATAAACCTATTTGGTTCAGGTGGTGTCAAGCATGTGTTTGCGGCAACCAGGTGAGGGGTACAAAGACAAATGTGTCTTGCCCACAGTCAAGCATGGTGGTGGGAGTGTCATGGTCTGGGGCTGCATAGGTGCTGCCGGTGTTCTATCACCAAGTGTCCGGCTGTCACTAGGTGTCCGAAGTGTACTGCGCATGCGCAGCGCATGCGCAGTACGGAGCATGAAGATGTTCGGAAATTGTCGGAAGATGAACGGCGCCTGCGCCGTGAGTCGAGGAGAAGCCCCCACCATCCAAGCGGACATAGGGTTAGTCAAATTTATATTCTAACTCTATGTCCACTTGGATGGTGGGGCTTGAAAGTGGACTCACGGCGCAGGCGCCGTTCATCCTCGGCAATTTTCGGAATCAGGGTGTCCTGTGTACTGCGCATACGCAGTACACCTCGGACACTTCGTGATGGGGGACTGGTAATGATACAACACCGGCACTGGGGAGCTACAGTTCATTGAGGGAACCATGAATGCCAACATGTACTGTGACATACTGAAGCAGAGCATGATCTCCTCCCTTCAGAGACTGGGCCGCAGGGCAGTATTCCAACATGATAACGACCCCAAACACAACTCCAAGATGACCACTGCCTGCTAAAGAAGCTGAGGGTAAAGGTGATGGACTGGCCAAGCATGTCTCCAGACCTAAACCCTATTGAGCATCTGTGGGCATCCTCAAACAGAAGGTGGAGAAGCACAAGGTCTCTAACATCCACCAGCTCAGTGATGTTGTCATGGAGGAGTGGAATTGGACTCCAGTGGCAACCTGTGAAGCTCTGGTGAACACTATGCCCAAGAGGGTTAAGGCAGTGCTGGAAAATAATGGTGGCCACACAAAATATTGACACTTTGGGCACAATTTGGACATTTTCACTTAGTGGTGTACTCACTTTAGTTGCCAGCAGTTTAGACATTATTGGCTGTGTGTTGAGTTATTTTGAGGGGACAGCAAATTTACACTGTTATACAAGCTGTACACTCACTACTTTACATTGTAGCAAAGTGTAATTTCTTCAGTTTATTAAAAGATATAATATTTACAAAAATGTGAGGGGCGTACTCACTTTTGTGAGATACTGTGTATGTGTATATATATATATATATATATATATATATATATATATATATACATACAGTATCCCACAAATGTGAGTACACCTCTCACATTTTTTTAAAATATTTTATTCTATCTTTTCATGTGACAACACTGAAGAAATTACACTTTGCTACAATGTAAAGTACTGAATGTACAGCTTGTATAACAGAGTAAATTAGCTGTTCCCTCAAAATAACTCAACACACAGCTGTGTGTTTATTTAAATTTAACTATTTTGGGGAGTGAGCAATAAGGAGTACCATTGTACCCCTGTACTCATTCCATTGGAAGTTGGTGATCAAAGGTATGGGGCCTAGTATGGTACAGGAAACAGGGTGCGCATGCTCCCTTCCTTACATTCTCTGGCCACCCAGGCTGCATGCTTGGATGAGAATGTGGTTAGAATATTAATCCCATTTTCCCCAGATCTTTTATTAAAAGTATTAAATTATACTGTCCTGTAACAGCAAGTACACATTTAAGGCATCCTTCACTGTATTTTCAAAAAAAATTAAAATTGTTAAATGGTTATTGTCACCTAGCCTTTTGATTTACCTCAAATTCCATATATTGGAGTACAGTATAGGGGACAGGCTATACCCCCCTTTCCCCCATTCCTGTGTAGCTCTGCATTGCTTGCTAAAAAAAACTGAGCTTTTACAGAGTGGGGTAGGGTTATAGGGGGTAAGCCTAATGTAGCATTTCTAGAAAAGCTAAATTGCCAGTGTCCAATCATCTGTAGGTACCAGCCTTTAACCCAAGGTCTATGACTATCAAGCCTGTGTTCTCATTTACAAATAAGTCCAAAATCCTCTTTTCACTCTAAGCATTACAATTTAATGCATTGAATGCCTGAATAAAAAATGTTTTTTTTTCTTATTTCTCCTTTCTTCCATCTTCCTAAAACTTTCTACCATAGCAAACTGAGTAAATGCGGCAGATGGTGTTAGTTCTGTGTTGAGATCAGCATATTAAAGTTCTTCGTTGAAACTTTACTCTATTGCTTGATACATTTGTAGTTAAAAGCATACTGGATCTGTTTCTTGTTTACATGTGAACAGACAGATGGTGAGCACAATAGTCACTGTGCCATTGGAAGCTCAAAATTAAACACTTCAGTGTAGGTTCAGGGGTAAATTTTTTAAATTTGTCACGGTTCAAGTGAATATATAAAAGTCAACATTTAAATGGTTTTCAGAACAGTATAGCCAGATTAAGCTTCATTTACAGTCATGACTCCCATGTTTACAGTGCTGTGTATATCCCTGTTCAAGTGATTTACTCTTTAATTTCTGTCTTATTGACCATGTAGGAATATCATTTTGCAAATGAGCACACAGAGGTAAGGGTGTTAGCCTTCCCCTACTCTCTGGCTAAAGTTGAGCCTAATGCTGCGTACACACGATCGGACTTTTCAACAATAAAACCGCCGATTTTTGTTTGAAGGGAGTTGGCTCCAACTTGTCTTGCATACACACGGTCACACAAATGTTGGCCAACAATTATGAACGTAGTGACGTACAAGACGTATGACGAGCCGATAAAAAGGAAGTTCAATACTCGTGTGCCACCCTTTGGGCTCCTGATGTTCAGTGCGTGCTTGTCCAGCCGTTTCTGATTTTTAGGTCGTTCTTGTCAGGTCCTTTCTGATTTTCAGTGCGTTCTGTCAGTTCGTTCTGAGCAGCTGTTCGTTTACTAGCCATGTTGCAGTTGCATTCTCGTCGGAGAGATTGTACTGTTGTTGGGCTTGGTGTTGGAGTTATTGCTTTGACCCAAGTCCAGTCCATGAACAGGGGGAGGAGGAGTTCTTGGACCAAGAATTGGTTGCTTAATCATGACCAATTCTGTCAGATACCTTTGTTGCGGGAGCTCCAGGAGAATAATACTAATGATTTCAGGAATTATCTCCGGATGAAGGACCCTGTCTTTCACCATCTATTGGCTTTGCTGTCCCCTTATATTAGGAAGCAGGACACCTGCATGTGGCAAGCCATCTCTCCTGAGCAAAGGCTCGTCAGCACCTTGTGGTACTTTGCAATGGGGAGAAGTCTCCAGGACCTGAAGTTCATGACTGGGATCTCCCCCCAGGCTCTGGAATCATTATTCCAGGGACCTGTTCTGCCATAATTCAAGTCCTGCAGAAGGACTATATTAGGGTAAGTTTTATCCTTTAACCACTTCCCGCCTGGCCTATAGCAGAATGAAGGCCGGGCGATGGTTCAGTTATCCTGACTGGGCGTCATATCAGTCTGACACACCGCTACACCGATCTCGATAAAGAGCCTCCGTCGTGTCCAATCACGGCCGATCACAATGTAAACATGAAGAGCCATTGATCAGCTTTTCCTCACTCGTGTCTGACAGACGCGAGTAGAGGAGAGCTGATCAGCAGCTCTCCTGACAGGGGGGTCTGTACTGGTTGTTTATCAGCTCAGCCCCCCCTCGGATCCCGCCCTAGACCACCAGGGAAATGCAAATCTGTGCCAAGGCAGCTGCCAATCAATGCCCAGGCACCTGACAATCAGTGCCCACTCACAATGCCTACCACTGTCAGTGCCACCAGGGATGCCTATCAGTGTCGCATATCAGTGCTGCGTATCAGTGCCCATCAGTGCCACATATCAATGACCATCAGTGCCCAGCAGTGCCGCCTATCAGTGCCCACCAGTGTCACCTATCAGTGCCACCCATAAGTACCCATCTTTGCAGCCTTTCAGTTCCCATCAGTGTCGCCTATAATTGCCCATCAGTGCCCACCAGTGCCGCCCATGAGTGCCCATCAGTGCCGTCTATCAATGCCCATCAGTGCTGCATATCAGTGCCACACATCAGTGCCACCTACCAGTGCCCATCAGTGCCGCATATCAGTGCCCATCGTCTGTGCCTGTCAGTGCCCGCTCATTGGTGCCACCTCATCAGTGCCGCCTTATCAGTGCCCCTCAGTGCCGCCTTATCAGTGCCCATCAGTGAAGGAGAAAACTTACTTATTTACAAAATGTTATAACAGAAACAAAAGCAAAACTTTTTTCAAAGTTTTGGTCTTTTTTTATTTGTTTAGCAAAAAATAAAAACCACAGAGGTGGTCAAATACCACCAAAAGAAAGCTCTATTTGTGGGAACAAAATGATAAAAATTATGTTTGGGTACAGTGTAGCATGACCGCGCAATCGTCATTTAAACTGCAACAGTGCAGAAAGCTGCAAATTGGCTTGGACAGGAAGGTGTATAAGTGCCTGGTATTGAAGTGGTTAAGATCACATTCTATGTAATCAATATTTGCTAATGTATTGTATTCATTTCACCATTCCATAATTACCATGATTGTAATATGCTGTGAATGTCCTCTTTGTCCTCATGCATGCTGTAAGCTTTTAATGCTCCTTTTTTGTCCTTCATGCACATTTGCCTTCACTAACCTCCCCAGCATGATATCCTGGGCCCATACACACCTAGCCTAGTCACTTAACAATGTATTTTGTCAGCTCCATTGTGGTGCTTACCCTAAACACCCCCTAAAATGTGTCCAAATGTTATTGTTGTCCTTAAATTCAGGCAGAGTGCAAGAGGCTTTTTTTGGGGGCCCAAACTCACGTTGAACCCTCCCTTCCCCCAACCGCTAAGTCAACCGATACCAATACTCTATGTGCTGACTTTGCCAAACCCATACACACTATACCTACCTCTTTTGTGTTCATATTTATGGATGAATTCATCAAAGCATGTAGTGCAAGTGTCTGCCTGAATACTTTCAAATGGCACTGTTTGAAGTTTTGTTCTCCTATTATCTTAATAGGTAATTGCAGAATGTAAAAATGTGCTTCAATTTGGACAGTGTGTATTCATATTTTTGGATTATGACACTTCTTACTTGTCCAGTGGGCTGCCAATAGTATAAGTCAGGAGGGGCTGGCCAAAGTAACACACATTATTTATGCATTCATATCACGCTGGTACGTACCTGACCGATGAGTCCACTTGGGCAGAGGGAGGTCTCCCGTACGGGTCCCACTCACGGCCCCTGGAGATGGGTACAGGAGGCACGAGAGTCAGGAAGGGTATGAGAGCCTGGTGCAGGGTTTCCGGGAGTTGGTGGTGAGAGTCCACTGGTGGCAAGATGGGGTACAGATATGCAGGATACACAGATTGTGATTCCACTGGTGGCAAGATGGGTATAGATATGCAGGGTATCCAGGTGGTGTGGTAAAGTCCAGATATGTTGGTATTTTGGTGCACTGGGCAGGAGAGATAGTTAAAGAGTACCGGATGCAGATAGCAAATGCTCACTGGGGAGAAGGTGCGGTATTGAAAGCAGGCACAAGTCATTCAGCACAAAGTGGGGTAATCCGGATACATGCAGGGTTCGGCAGCGTTCAAATGGCGAGGTACAAAGGAGCAGGCAGAAGAGTCGTCAGGCAGGCAGAGGTCTTTAGGCAGGCAGAGTCAAGGAATTCCAAAGGGCAAGCCGGGTCACAGGATCAGACAAGGTATAACAGGATTCAAACACAAGAGCAAGGTCTCTGGGAAGCTGAAGATCAGGCAGCACTGGCCAACAGGTGCTGCCAGATTAAATAGGCTGGTTGGTGCCAACAGCGCGCACAGGTGCATGCAAACCACCGCGCGCGCCCCCGGATGCGTGCACGCCCGCGCGCACGCAAGCCCGCACCTGCGGGAACACGCACAGGAGCGCGCACACCAGCGCACACCAGTAAGCTGTCTGACATGGCGGTTTTTGTGACAATTCAGCTCTCAATGAAGTGGAGAGGGTTACCTGTCCAAAACATCTACCCACCCCCCCACCATAAACATTTTCCAATGGGCCACCAGAGGGGGTGAGGAATCTGATAAGTCGACCTTATACTTTTGTCTTTAAATACTCATTTCAATAAATGTTATACTTATGTTGGCCAAGAATGTTTGTGTCTAATCTGCTTGCAATGTTATGTGTAAAAGTAGTATTTTCTTTTCTTGTTTGACTCCACAGTTTCCTTCCAACCCACAGGAATGGCGGACTGTGGCTTCCCAATTCCACCACCAGTGGGACTTTCCCAGTTGTGGTGGTGCTATCGATGGGAAGCATGTCAGGATCATCCCACCACCCAACTTGGGGTCATACTACTTTAATCATAAGGGGTTCAGTAGTATAGTGATGTTGGCGGTTGATGACGGCCAATTATGAATTCATGTACCTGTGGATTTTGCTGTGTATTATTTGATGTGATGTGACCTTCGTTTTTTTAATTAAAGCATGGGATTTTAACTTTTTTCAGGTGTGCGGCTGTCCAGAGTTTTTCCTGCCATTGCCTGCCTATTGTGTGTGTATTAGCCAGCACCTGGGGCTTCTTGAATAGGAAGACGAGCATTTGCCCTGGAGGGCTGTCCTGGAGCTGTGGTTTCCTTTCTCTTTCATGTACCTGGACGTAGGGAAGAATGGCCATATCTCTGATGGAGGAGTTATCGCCCAGACAGAGTTTTACTGGCGTCTACAAAATGGCACCTTGGGGTTGCCACCTCCGGAGGAGTTTGTGTTTGTGGCGGATGAGGCCTTTCCCCATGAGGAGAATGACCCCAGAGCAGAGGGTTTTTAATTACCGGCTGGCCCGTACCAGAAGAGTGGTTGAGAATGCCTTTGGCGTAATGGCCAGCCTGTTCAGGCTTTTCCTTATGTCAATCAACCTGGCTGAATACAAACGTAATCACGTTGTCTTGAGCTTCTGCATTCTGCACAATTACCTTCACAAGAATGCAGCCAGCTATCTGGCCTCAGTTGCGACTGAGGCCAACTTTTCAGCATTACCTACATCGAAAGTAGCCGTCCTGCCCCCCCCCCAAAGCGCCCGCGAAGTCCAGCAAAACTATGTTGATTACTTTGTGGGTAGGGGGCCAATTGATTTACAAGAAAATCTTACAGATGGTGAATAAAATTTGTTTGAAACTAAACTCATATTTCATTTGAATTACTGTTTGTTTTTATCTGTCTCTAGGTTCTCAAATGGCCTTTTCATTTTGGCCATTTTCTTCAATAGTGCAAACGTAACTTATTTGATACATGAGGTGACAATCTCTTCTTCAGCTAGCTATTATGTTTTGCTGTGGGTCTGCTACACACACACAATGTTCTTGTTTTTAATGTATGTAATGCATTAATGATAAAAATAATCATCCTTTTCAACTCCATGAATTAATTGCTTGTAGTCCCTAAAATGGCCTGATTTTGGCAAATTTTACAGCACAGTGGGGGTTATTTACTAAAGGCAAATCTACTTTGCACTACAAGTACACTGCAAGTGGATTTGCCTTTAGTAAATAACCCCCATTGTCACTGTAACTACACTAACTTCAAAAATAAACTAGTATTGAGCATTGAAATAAGAAGCCACACATTGTTGAGTATAAAACATTTTACTCCAAGCACATTCAAATGTGCATTATAAACGGTTTTGGAACAAACCAACATCTTGGTGTATAACATATATGTTTAACATAAATTTGCCTTTTTTGGGGCTAAACAGGCATGTTTAAAAACATAACATACACATACCCAACTCAAGAACTTACAAAGTTCGACTTTGCTAAAGTGAAGGCCATATGAGACATAGTATGTCAAAACTGTGTTGATTTTGCCTTCATCAGATGGGGTGATCTCACCCCTCTAAAAGCCAAATTTTGAAGATTCACACAAATTGGGACTCAAAATTTGGATTTCCCTCATGATCCATTGTCTAAAATGTGTGTATTTTCCCTATATCTATTTTGCTAAAGCCACAAAACACACAGTGTGTCCACATGTGCTATCTCCCATCATGGGATATCAATGTACGCGTTTTGTGGGTGAAACCCCTTCCTCCAAACTAAAGTAGGTGAGAGGAAGGGGTTGCACCCCCGAAACACATCCATTGATCCCCCATGATGGGAGCTAGCACAATCCACTTTGCCCTACAAGTGCACTTGCATTGCACTTGTAGGGCACAGTGTTTTTTTTTGCCTTTTTTAAATAAGCCCCAGTGTGTCAACATGTGCTAGCTCCCATCATAGGGGATCAATGGACGTGTTTCGGGGGTGCAACCCCTTCCTCTCACCTACTTTAGTTTGGAGGAAGGGGTTTCATCCACAAAACGCGTACATTTATATCCCATGATGGGAGATAGCACATGTTGACACACTGCGCATCTTCAAAATTTGGCTTTGCGATTCATTTAAAACTGTAAAAACATGGTACAACATATAATGGACAAGACAAAATGTTTTTTTTTGTTTAGATTTTGCCTAAAATATCGATGATGTTGCTCAGTCTTTTTTGAACATCATGGATGTTTTGTTTCATCTTTTCCAAATCACGATTGCACACCATGATCTCACTGATCAGTATTTGTGCACTTGCACTGCTGAAGTGAGTTTCTTCTTCCACAACATCCACATCATCTAAAAAATTAAAAAAAACACATGTATTATAAATATATGCAGGCATCCATCTATTACCTGAAGCTGTGGTCTCAGACACTGACCTGAACATAAGAGGGACAGTGTTGTCAACACCATTTCTACCACTTCACCCAGCACTTCCTGAACCTCTGCATCCACATCTTCATGGTGTTTGTGTGAGTTCCCTTTTTCATTCGGTGTGGGGTTACTGGTGTCCTCAGATGTCCCTATTCTTTTCTCCCCTATGGGGTGGGACAGAAGGAACACTGACACACTGTGTGCATCTTCAAAATTTGGCTTTGCGATTCATTTAAAACTGTAAAAACATATACAACATAATGACATTTGTTTAGATTTTGCCTAAAATATCGATGACGTTGCTCAGTCTTTTTTGAACATCATGGATGTTTTGTTTCATCTTTTCCAAATCATGATTGCACACCATGATCTCACTGATCAGTATTTGTGCACTTGCACTGCTGAAGTGAGTTTCTTCTTCCACAACATCCACATCATCTAAAATAATTAAAAAAAAACATGTATTATAAATATTCAGGCATCCATCTATTACCTGAAGCTGTGGTCTCAGACACTGACCTTGTTGTCAACACCATTTCTACCACTTCACCCAGCACTTCCTGAACCTCTGCATCCACATCTTCATGGTGTTTGTTGAGTTCCCTTTTTTCATTCGGTGTGGGGTTACTGGTGTCCTCAGATGTCCCTATTCTTTTATCCCCTATGTGAATACAAAAAAAGGTATACTTAGCAGACAGATATGTTAGGCTAGAAATAATAATATGAAACATTGCTTGGAAGTGTCGTCCAATTGTCTGTTTTGGCAGAGTTCCAAGCTAAAGACTTGATTTTTTCACTTTCAAAAGCTGGAATACTTACCTGTTTTGTGCAAGTTTCACACATGGAGAGACCCCTAGTATCCACTGGAGCACTTGCGTGGGACACCACAATAAGGTTGTTATGGAGTCACACACTAGGACTCCTGCGTCCAGATGTGCAAACAGCTGCTGAGTGTCCTCTCCTGACACTGAATAAAGTTGTCATTTCATTATAGTTTTAAACACATCCAGACAACATTGTAATAAACTTATTTTAATCCAAATAGGCATGAACAAATGCAGTTAACCTGCATCTGCCAAAAACAATGTATTAGTGGTCGAACGAACGATGTTTAATATGAACGATTCCTCAAACTTGGCATTTTAAACCGTACAACAGTAAAGAAAAGCACATGGACCGGCACAAAATAATAATAATAATACATGACAAATACTTACTTTTTTGCAGCACTTTCCTGATCTTTCTATACTGATCTTGCTCCCTTATTTTCACGTCTGACCAGCATTTCCTCAATTGATCCTTGGATCGTCGTACCCCAAAATTCCTGTGCAGATTTCTGACAACTTTAGCCATGATCTTGGCCTTTCTCACATTAGGGTTTCTGTACGGCCCATGATTCCCATCATAGTCTTTCCTCTTAAAGATGTCTACCATCTCCACCATCTCTTCAAAGGACATATTTGAGGCCTTATATCTCCTTCTGGATCTGGAACTGCCTTACTCTGGGCTTTCGTCGTTACTGCTCTCAGCACAGCACACACTGTATGCACGATCAGTGAGTGGAGGACGGAAGATCGTTAGCGCTGATCGTTCAAACGAAGGTACAATTGTAACTTGGGGCATCAGTGGTTAGTGGCCTATACTGCTTATAGATTGAGGCCTATATTGGGACAAGAATAGGAGAGTTTAGCCTGACATTAGGGTTTGTCTTGTGTTGTGTCTTGCAGATAAAATGGTTGTTAAATTTACAGCCCCTGATTTCCTGACAAACTTTATCGACAAATACAGGGAGCTGCCATGTCTCTGGCAAGTACAATGCAGGGACTATTCTAACAAGCTAAAGAGGAAGGCAGCGCTGGAGAAACTGTTGGAATTAGTGAAGCCTTTGTATCCCATGGCAGACATCACCTATTTGAAGGCCAAAATTGGTAGCCTGAAGAGCACATATAATAGGGAGCACAAGAAAGTCCAGGATTCAGATGATGTATATGTCCCCAGGCTGTAGAACTACAACAGCCTGCATTTTTTGTCCGACCAGATGGAACCCATGCCATCGCTCTCAACACTTCCTTCCACATCAACTGAGGCTCCTGAGGTCCAACCTGGGCCTTCCACCCAGGAAGCAAATGTGGAGGAGCCCAGCTTGACCCAGGTATAGCATTGTTGAACATATTTCTTGTCAAAAATGTAATGAATGAATGTTAACTAGATGTTATTGATCACAAATTTCTGATTTAACAAAGTGGTTTACATATCAATAGACAGTAGTAGCCAAAAATGATTGGGACAAGAATGAAAAATGCTGGGGTCAGAATGATAGTCTTTTCTATTTGTTAACATTCAATTTGCAACAGTCATGAGCTCAAAATTGGGTGTGATTGATGACCACAACCTAAAACTATGTACCATTTTATACACAGGAAAGTCTCAGCCAGAAGGAGACCGTGGCAAGCACCCTAACCGAATCACAGGTTCCTCCCCTCCGCCCTCCAACCAAAAGGACCAGGAAGGCAAGGAACCTGGAGGAGGCCACAGCTACTTTCCTAAGGCACGCTACTGTGGCAATTAGCACAACCCCTGGTGGCCACGAGGCAATTGGATGCGTCACTGCCAGTAAATTAGAACACATGGAGGAGGCCCAACACACTATAGGCGAGGAGATAATTCTGCAGATCCTAAACAAGGGGACGAGAGGTGAACTCACATGTCAAACACACCTCTGTGAGTTGGACCATGCTCCTCCATCACCTCCACCAACACCACAGCCACCACACCACCAAAGCAGCATGGAAGGAAGTCTGGAAGGAAGTGTTGAGAGTGATGGCCTGGGTTTGGTGTGGTCTGGCAAAAAATGCAGGCTGTTGTAAGACCACAGCCTCAGGACATATATGTCATCTGCTGCTGCTCACGATCTCTTGGAGTCCGGGAACGTATTGTGCTCCCTATTAAATGGACTCCTCAGGTTACCGATTTTGACAGTCAAATAATTGATGTGTGCCCTGGGGTACAAAGGCTTCACCAATTCCAACTGTTTCTCCATCGTTGCCTTCCTCTTTATTTTGTTATGACCTTGTGCTCTCTATTAAATGAAAAAAATGTTTTTGGACAAATACTTGGCTATGTGTTTTACTTCAAAAGGGACAGTTTGTTTGTGAGTAAGCAGGTACATTTCAAAAATACAATGTCAAATTAACAGGGGACACCAACATACTTGTATCTTTGAGGTTAAAAAATACAAGATAATAATGGTGTTGTGGTAACTTGACACACAAAACAAAAAAACTAATTATTATGGAGATCACTAGCAAAAAATAAAATAAAAAAATTATGTAAATCACTAGAAAAAAATAATAATTCTGGAGATCACTAGAAAAATTTTAGAGATTTCATAATTTGCCACGCCACAAATGTGATATCTCCATTACGAACGCTAGTTTTACAAGACCGAGCGCTTCCGCCTCGTACTTGATTCCGAGCATGAGTGTTTGTACTTTGGACTTTTGTGCAACGGACTTGTGTACACACGATCTGAAAGTTCGACAACAAACATTTGTTGACGGAAAATTTGAGAACCTGCTAGCCAACATTTGTTAGTGGAAAGTCCGACAACAAATGTCTGATGGAGCATAAACACGATCGGACTTACCACCAACAAGCTCAGATCCAACATTTCCCGTCAGAAAATCAGATCATGTGTACGCGGCATAAGAGCTGAACTCAAACCTTAAGAATCATACACACGATAAGAAAAGCAGGCGAAAATTTTTGCTCTCAATGCCATTGTACGATTGTTAATACACAGCTTCTGTCTGAAATTTTCCGAAGGGACAAATACAAACATTTTCTTTGTACGATTTCAGATCATATGATTTTTGTTTAATTAGTACAATTTTCATCCAAAAATACAGTACAAATACATTGATATAAAAGGTATGTGGCGCTACCTTGTAAAATTAATAAATAAATAAAATACTAAAAAATATGAATCGCATGGAATAAGGGTAAAATTGCATAAAGGTCGCAAAAAAGTCGCAAAAAAGTCGCATGAAAATTAATATGCCTGGTATGCATAAAACTTCATGTGCCAGTGAATACTTCAAATCTAATACATAAAATGTAAAAAATAATAATATCGCATGTGAATTGATGTGCAAAGAAATCCTCATGTGCAAATAAGTGCAAGTATTTCCACAAAAATATGTGTAAAAAATCTGAAATGACTGAAATATCTAAGGGGAAAGGATTATTCCCCAACAGTATTCAAATATATAAATAGTGTGCAATTCCTCTCCAGCATAATGTGCCAATCAATAAATAATGAATATATATAAATGCAATAAATATGTAATAACGGTAATGAATAAATATAAAGTGCAAGTGCCAGAATAAAAATATAAAATTAATTAGTGACTTCCACTCCAAGTGAATCCTAAAAAAAAAAAAAAAACACAACACAAATAATGTGAAGCAGGTCCACTATGATAGTCCTCAATAGGGATGGGCCAGGTGTTCGATTCGAACCCATGTTCGAATCGAACATCGGCCGTTCGTCCGCTCGTCGAGGGCAGAACTCTGAGGGCCGTTCGCATCAAATTCGTGTGGTGCGAACGGTCCACAATGCACTGCGCCAGTCGCAGTGCATTGCTGGCTGATGATTGGCCATGCATGCACTGTGACCCCGCATGCTTGGCCAATCATAGAGCCAGCGACGAGGAGAGCAATAATTGGCCTGGGCGCTGCCTCTGCACGTCATTACAAAAGTTTTTTGGTGTGGGTCTTTTTTGAGACGAGTGCATCAGATCGCACCGCTGCTATTTGCAACATATGTCTTAAGCGTATCTCGCGTGGCCAAAACATCAGCCGCTTGGGCACCACAAGCATGACCAGACATATGTTGACCTGCCATGCAGCTCGTTGGCAAGCGCACCTTAAAGACCCACACCAAAGAACAAAGCGGACCTCTCCTTGCTCCTCATCAGCTGGGATCTCCAACCCCACTATACCTTCATTCCTCTCTGAAAGCTGCACTGAGAGGAATGAAGGTGTAGAATTAGGTGTGCCACAGCCAAGTACTTGCGGGCACTCTGCAAGCAGTACACCGACGTCCGATTGTACCAGGCAAATTTCCCTGCCCCAGCTGCCGGACGGTCGAAAGAAGTTTACTCCCAGCCATCCACATGCCCAGCGGTTGAATGCTAGCTTGGCTAAATTGCTAGCACTTCAACTGCTGCCTTTTCAGTTGGTAGACTCGGCCCCCTTCCGTGAGTTTGTTCAATGTGTGGTTCCTCAGTGGCAGGTTCCCAAACGCCACTTTTTCTCACGGAAGGCGATTCTGGCTCTCTACCGGCATGTGGAAGGCAATGTCTTGGCCTCGCTGGACAGGGCGGTCAGCGGTAAGGTGCATATTACCGCTGACTCATGGTCCAGCAGGCATGGACAAGGACGTTACCTGTCTTTCGCGGCCCATTGGGTCACTCTTTTGGCAGCTGGGAAGGATGCAGGACAAGGTGCAGTAGTGTTGGAGGTTGTTCCGCCACCACGCCTACAAAATGCTACTACTGGTTGTGACACACCTCTCTCCTCCACCCCCTCCTCTTCTTCTTCCTCCATGGCCTCTTCAAATGCTCTGTCCTCGGAACCAGCGGTGCTCCGTAGGCGTCCAAGGGGCTACAAAAGTACGCAGGCAAAAAGATGCCATGCCGTGCTTGCGCTGGTGTGTTTGGGGGACAGGAGCCACACTGGGGCAGAGGTTCTGTCAGCTCTGCAGGGGCAGGCCGAGAGGTGGTTGACACCACACCAGCTTAAGCCAGGAATGGTGGTCTGTGACAATGGCACCAACCTCCTCTCCGCCCTGCGACAGGGACAGCTGACCCATGTGCCCTGTATGGCTCACGTCCTTAACCTGGTGGTGCAGCGGTTCTTGGGCAGGTACCCAGGCTTACAGGATGTCCTGAGGCAGGCCAGGAAAGTCTGTGTGCATTTCCGCCGATCATATAATGCCAGTGCTCGGCTGGCTGAGCTGCAAAAGGAGTTGAACCTGCCCAAGAACTGCCTTATATGTGACATGCCCACTAGGTGGAACTCAACGTTGGCCATGCTGCAGCGACTGCACATGCAGCAGAGGGCCATCAATGAGTACCTGTGCGACTACGGCACCAGGACAGGGTCAGGGGAGCTTGGGTTTTTTTCCCCACGCCAGTGGAGCATGATCAGGGATGCATGCACTGTCCTGTCACCATTTGAGGAGGCCATGAGGATGGTGAGCAGTAACAGTGCATGCATCAGTGACACTGTACCTCTTGTCCACCTGTTGGAGCATACGCTGCATGGAATAATGGACAGGGCACTTGAGGCAGAGCAGAGGCAGGAAGAGGAGGACTTCCTTGCCTCTCAAGGCCCCCTTTATCCAGACAGTGTTCCTTCTCTCCCACCCATCACACAGGAAGAGGAGGAGGAGGATTGTGTCAGCATGGAGGTGGAGCCTGGCACTCAGCAGCAGCAGTCTTTTAGGGATGATTTACAGTCCCAAGAAACCAGTGGACTTGTGCGTGGCTGGGAGGAGGTGGCTGCGGATCATGTCGTCCTCAGTGACCCAGAAGGCTCTGGACCGAATGCCTCAGCTAACCTACGTTGCATGGCCTCCCTGATCCTGCAAAGCCTGCGGAAGGATCCTCGTATTCTTCGGATCAAGGAGAGGGACCATTACTAGCTGGCCACTCTCCTTAATCCACGGTACAAGGGTAAGGTTGCGGACCTTATCTTGCCGTCGCAGAGGGAGCAGAGGATGAGACATCCACGGAGGCCTTGCAGAAAGGTCTGTGCAACGCGTTCCCAGAGACTGGGAGGTTACAAACTCCTGGTCCTGGATGACGGGTTGCTGAGGCTTCGGTCAGTAGCAGAAGGAACGGTGGGGAAGGTGGACGTCTGACCGATGCGTTCAGACAATTTTTTAGTCCGCAGCCCCAAGGTATGATCGGTTCCAGCAACCATCGCCAGCGTCTGATATACATGGTGCAGGAATACCTAGGGGCAAGGTCAGACTTGGACACCTTTCCCACCGAAAATCCTCTGGCTTACTGGGTCTTGAGGATGGATCACTGGCCAGAGCTTGCACAGTATGCAATTGAGCTACTGGTCTGTCCTGCATCCAGCGTTCTTTCGGAACGCACATTCAGTGCTGCTGGAGGCTTTGTCACCAATCACAGGGTGCGCCTGTCCACCGACTCGGTTGATCGACTGACCTTCATAAAGATGAATCAGTCTTGGATCACCACCAGCTACCAGGCACCTGAAGCTGATATAACAGAATGATTTATTTTGAAATGTCACATCCTTTCAAGACTGCCTATGCTGATTCTGAGTGACTGTCCTGTTATGTTGACTGACTATCCTCTTCCTCCTCAATGATCCTGATGATAGCTTGGAAGAACATTTTTGTTTCTGGGTGCCGCCACCAGTGGCTAAGGCCCAATTTTTCAGCCCCTGTTTAACAGGGGCGTGTATTTACAATTTTTTATGCAATGTTTGCAACAGGTCTGATTGCTGTGCTCCAAGTACAGTATCTGTGAGGGGTTGCAGTGTTGTGGCACCAGCACCAGTGCCTAAGGCCCAATTTTTCAGCCCCTGTTTAACAAGGGCGTGTAATTTCAATTTTTTATACAATGCTTTGCAACAGGTCTGATTGCTGTGCTCCAAGTACAGTATCTGTGAGGGGTTGCAGTGTTGTGGCACCAGTGCCTAAGGCCCAATTTTTCAGCCCCTGTTTAACAGGGGCGTGTAATTAAAATTTTTTATGCAATGCTTTGCAACAGGTCTGATTGCTGTGCTCCAAGTACAGTATCTGTGAGGGGTTGCAGTGTTGTGGCACCAGCACCAGTGCCTAAGGCCCAATTTTTCAGCCCCTGTTTAACAGGGGCATGTAATTACAGTTTTTTATGCAATGCTTTGCAACAGGTCTGATTGCTGTGCTCCAAGTACAGTATCTGTGAGGGGTTGTAGTGTTGTGGCACCAGCACCAGCGCCTAAAGCCCAATTTTTCAGCCCCTGTTTAACAGGGGCGCGTAATTACAATTTTTTTATGCAATGCTTTGCAACAGGTCTGATTGCTATGCTCCAAGTACAGTATCTGTGAGGGGTTGCTGTGTTGTGGCACCAGCACCAGTGCCTAAGGCACAATTTTTCAGCCCCTGTTTAACAGGGGCGTGTAATTACAAATCTTGATCTAATAATTCACAGCAGGGCCCATTCCTGCACCCACCAAGAGTAACTGTGAGGGCTTACAGTGTTGTGGCAACACCATCCACCACCACCACCAAAGGCCCAATTTTTCTGCCCCTGTTCAACAGGGGCATGCAATTACAATTCTTGATCTAATAATTCACAGCAGGGCCCATTCCTGTGCCCACCAAGAGTAACTGTGAGGGCTTACAGTGTTGTGGCAACACCGTCCACCACCACCACCACCACCAAAGGCCCAATTTTTTCTAACACTGTTCAACAATGGCATGTAATTACAATTCCTGATATAATAGTTTACAGCAGGGCGTTCCAACGCCCACCAAGAGTAGCTGTGAGGGCTTACAGTGTTGTGGCAACACCAACATCTAATGGGGCAAATTTCTGCAGAGTATATATGGCAGGCCCCTACTTTCAAACATCCAACTTAGAAACGACTCCTACTTGCAAACGGAAGAAGAAAACAGGAAGTGAGAGGAAATCTCCCCCTAGGAAGGGAAATTCTATCCTGTTAGATTTAATTTGGGGAAAAGGTATCTCCTCTCTACTGATGCTTTATCACCAATCCTTGTTTCAATAAAAACCCCACTTTTCCAAAAACATTTGTCATTGGGACGGAAAGTGAGGTGAAATGTTCTGAACAGGTGCACAGACAGCAAAACAAATGTTACAGGGGTGATAACCGTTCCCTATGTTCTCCAAAAAGCTTAAAAAATCTTTTTTTTTTGAATGGCGCTACACTTAAAAATGTACCTGTTCAAAATTACAAACAGATTCTACTTAAGAACAAACCTACAGTCCCTTTCTTGTTTGCACCGCCTGTATACTGCTGTTCAGAGTATATAGGGTTGTAGGTATAGGGTTTTATTTTGGGTGCGGGGTTCCCCTTAATATCCATACAAGACCCAAAGGGGCTGGTAATGGGCTGGGGTGAGGGGGGAAGCCATGTCATTTTTCTCAAATATTTTCATCCATATTGCCAGGACAAGACATGCCATTAAAGCCACAAGCAGTTTTAAATGGCTTCTTTTTTTCCTTTACAAATGTCATTTTTTGCAGGGACAGTTCTAAACACGGTAAACACATGCCACTTCACAGGCATACTTTAGACACCCCCCAGGTACCATATTTAAAGAAATATTTCACTTTTTTTTTTCACTTTATGCATCATTAAAATGACTGCTCCCGAAAAAACATCCGTTTTTAAAACTTCTATTTGCATTGATACATGTCCCCTGGGGCAGGACCCGGGTCCCCAAACCTGTTTTATGACATTAACATGCATATTGGCCATTATAATTAGCACTTTAGATTTAGAACGTTTGCGTCCATTGTAACTAATAGGGTTCTAACGTTCGCGCAAACTTGTAACCAACTAGGTTCCTGGTTCCTTCCCTGACGCGTATCGTCACTGAACACGTGACTTTTTAAAAGGGTCCTAGTTGGTTACAAAGTTGGTTGGTTACAAAGTGAGGTTGTGCGCACTAGTTACACCCATTCTTTACTAAAGTACAAATACATTACATCACTTCCAAATTTTTTTCCTGTTGTACGAGAATTTTTGTACTTTAGTAACCTATTTGCATTGGATATTGAGACTAGCATGCAAAAAAAAAATGGATGAGCTTTCGTCTGATAATCTCATTGTGTGTACTAGGCTTTACCTTCAGTCTAGTAGAGGTGTCTGTCTGTACAATGAATACCTGGGGAAAATCCAGAGCAACTAGCACTGGATGTTGGCATAATGCAGCTTTAAGTTTTAGGAAAGCTTCCTTAATTTCTGCATTCCACTGTGTCATCACTGACTTCTGTTCCCTTGTCAAGCCAATCAGTGGCACAGCTATAGTAGCAAAATTGGGTTCAAACTGATGTCCAGGAACACTCAGATTTGTTTCTTTGTTGGGGCCAAACCTGTATGGCCTATACTTTTTTTTCAACTGGGGCTTCACCAGACCCCCTACCCACAACATACCCCAAGTACTATGCTTCCTCCATCCCTATTGCACAATTTTCAAGGTTGTCAGTAAACCCCCCTTTCCTCAAAAAGTATAACACTGCCTAAACTTAGGGGAGATAGGACTCCTAATCTTTGCTGAAAATAACAATGCCATCCAAGTTAGGTGAGGTGAATTTTTGATAAGTGCATAGCATGTATCCATTGGATTTTGAAAGGTGGTAGAAGCAGAATGTAACCTGAATGACATTTTCTTATTGTGAAACTGGTCCTCTGGGGTAGAGAATACAGTTTTCTTCCTTAGCCAAGGTTATCTGCCTGTACCCCCTTAGTGAGATCCAGTGTGGTGATGTATCAGGCTGGTCCCAACCTCTCTATCAATTTCTTCACCAGGGCATAGGATAGGGGTCAAACTTAGATACTTCATTAAGTAAAATATTGTGTAACCGCTTTTTTTCTTTAAATGCATGCTCTGATGTAACAATTGTTAAAGGTGTGAAGCTGTATATTCTATCACGATTAAAGTATTCATGTCACCCAGGCAGCAACGTGGACACCCGAAAAAGGACCCCCTTGCTCTGCAGTGAAAAAGATAGAAGACTCAGAACCCTTTGAACAAAATATATAAAAAACAGCTTATAGTTCTTTTCAAAATGTATGTAAAAATGTATTTTTGTTTTGGTTTTTAATTAAATTTGGAAGGATTAAAATCCCTCTAAAGTGAGGGGTATTCCCCTCTAAGACAGGTATAACTTTTCTTTTTTCTTTTGTTTATAATGCCTTCAAGTTTCACCAAACCTATTAAGCTATTCTGCATAAAGCAGCTCACTTAGATGAGTCAGTGTTGACGGAAAATGTAAAAAGTTTACTCTCCTCTAGACTCAATTTCATTTACTTTTCAACTATACTAATTGGAAAACTTGTCAGACTTTTCTCAGTTATGTCAATATATGCAATTGTAAATTCTAAATAACTCCAGTATAGTGATAATTACACTTATACTACCAGTTTAAATGTTTTAAAACGAATCTTCACTGAAAGTACCACCCATTTTTCTCCTCCTCCTTGCCTCTAAAAATCATTTTTTTTGGGGGGGGGAGCAGGCAGGCACCTTTTTGTGAAAGGTACTTTCCTACTTCTAGGAACCAAAAGATAATATTTTGCCCATGGGACTTTTAAGAGGTGTGCCAAATAAAGTAGATATTCATATGTTAAGAAAATACACAATTTATTCCATATAAAGATTAAAATCAAATGAAGTACACACTACGTGTGTCATAAAAACCAGCATAGTATACACATATTACTGAAAGTAACATATATACAAAATTAGAGAAACATATAAATTGGTGCACATTTGGACTGTAGTCTCTACACGTTTTGTGGAGCAGCGTCCACTTCATCAGGAGACAGCCATAATATTTTTGTATATAAATATCAATGTACAATGGGCACTATCAGCAGGGTAGATGTATCACAGCAGAATGGGAGTGACCCCAACGGAGTGAGCTCCATTCGGAAGCTGAAAGAAGAGCATGCCCAGGCGCTAGGGGCTAGGGCGCACAAAAGGGGCCAACATAGGAAAATATATGGAAGTGCACTTCTTTATGGTCACATATTACTGTGGCTTCTCCTGGCTCACGTCTAATGCCCCGTACACACGAGCGGAAATTCTGCCAGCAAAAGTCCGATGAGAGCTTTTGGTCCGAAAATGCGGCCGTGTGTATGCTCCATCAGACTTTTGCTGGCAGAATTCCAGCCAGCAAAAGATTGAGAGCATGTTCTCAATTTTTTCGGTCGGAAAAAGTTCCGATCCGAAATTCCGATTGTCTGTACCAATTCCGACGCGCAAAATTCCTACGCATGCTCTGAAACAATTCGACGCATGCTCGGAAGCATTGAACTTAATTTTCTCGGCTCGTCGTAGTGTTGTATGTCACCGCGTTCTTGACGGTCGAAAGTTCAGCAAACTTTTGTGTGACCGTGTGTATGCAAGCCAAGCTTGAGTGAAATTCCGTCGGAAAAAAACATTCAAGATTTTTCCAACGGAAATTCCGCTTGTGTGTACGCGGCATAAGGCTTTTTCCTTTTGTTGGACCCCTCTTGTGTGCCCTTTCAGTAATATATGTATACTGTGCTTGTTTTTATGACACATGTAGTCAGTGCCGATCCTGACCTCCCTGGGGCCCTAAGCAAAATTCTGCTAAGGGGTCCTCTACCTGACCCGTGATGCTGTGAGCTATGTAAACCATTTGCCATTGCCACACAGTCACACCTGACACTTCAGCGCTCCCAATACAATCCTCCCTCCTTTAAACAAAACAGTCAAAGAATAAGTACAACAATATAGAACAGACATTATATATTTATCTTTACATATCTGAGTGTGGATCCCCCACTTACATCAGGGTCCCCAGAGAGCCACCCATTACATCAGGATCCCCAGAGAGCCCCCCCCCCCTTACACCAGGGTCCCCAGAGAGCCTCCCCTTACACCAGGGTCTCCAGAGAGCCACCCCTTACATCAGGGTCTCCAGAGAGCCCCCCTTACACTAGGGTCCCCAGATAGCTTCCCCTTACACCAGGGTCCCCAGAGAGCCCCCCCTTACACCAGGGTCCCCAGAGAGCCCCTCCTTACACCAGGGTCCCCAGAGAGCCCCTCCTTACACCAGGGTCCCCAGAGAGCCCCTCCTTACACCAGGGTCCCCAGAGAGCCCCTCCTTACACCAGGGTCCCCAGAGAGCCCCTCCTTACATCAGGATCCCCAGAGAGCACACCCCTTACATCAGGATCCCCAGAGAGCACCCCCCTTACATCAGGGTCCCCAAAGAGACCCTCCTTACATCAGGATCCCCAGAGAGACACCCCTTACATCAGGATCCCCAGAGAGCACCCCCCTTACATCACGATCCCCAGAGAGCACCCCCATTACATCAGGATCCCCAGAGAGCACCCCCCTTACATCAGGATCCCCAGAGAGCACCCCCCTTACATCAGGATCCCCAGAGAGCACCCCCCTTACATCAGGATCCCCAGAGAGCACCCCTCTTACATTAGGGTCCCCAGAGAGCACCCCCCTTACATCAGGGTCCCCAGAGAGCATCCCTATAAAGCCCCTCCTTACATCGGGGTCCGCAGAGAGCCCCCCATACATCAGTGTCCTCAGAGAGCCTCCCTACTTACATCAGGGTCTGCAGCATTGCCCTTTACATCAGAGTTCTCACTTGCACTGTAAGGTGGAATCCTGCATACTATGATGTAAAGGGGAACTCTGGAATGTGGGGAGGACTCTGGTGACCAGAGAAAGAAAACACTAAGATAAGGGGGTTTACTGATATAAGGGGGAAACCTTTATATCAGTGCCCCCTTACAATATTGTATTGACCCCCCCCCTAGACTGGCCTGGCGGTGCTGTCACTGACCTCCTCTCAGGTGCATCATGCAGGGCTCAGTCAGTCGGCTCCAGCTTGGTGGCTCTGGTTTTATCCCATAGTTTCCTCTCCACAGTCCATACATGTCTGACTTCTGCCATGATCCCCATCCTGGCTGCGCTCCCTCTCTTGACTCAGGGGAGGTCAGAGGCTGCGGATGGGACAACAGGAGAGTTCAGAGGCTGCGGATGGGACAACAGGAGAGGTCAGAGGCTGTGGGGGGGGGGGCAACAGGAGAGGTCAGAGGCTGTGGAGGGGCAACAGGAGAGGTCAGAGGCTGCGGATGGGACAACAGGAGAGGTCAGAGGCTGCGGGGGGGGCAACAGGAGAGGTCAGAGGCTGTGGGGGGGGGGGGCAACAGGAGAGGTCAGAGGCTGCGGGGGGGGCAACAGGAGAGGTCAGAGGCTGCGGGGGGCAACAGGAGAGGTCAGAGGCTGTGGGGGGGCAACAGGAGAGGTCCGAGGCTGCGAAGGGGGGGTCAGGAGTTCCGAGGCTGCGAAGGGGGGGGGACAGGAGGTCAGAGGCTGCAAGGGGGGGGGGACAGGAGGTCAGAGGCTGCAAGGGGGGGGGGACAGGAGGTCAGAGGCTGCAAGGGGGGGGGCAGGAGGTCAGAGGCTGCAAGGGGGGACAGGAGGTCAGAGGCTGCAAGGGGGGGACAGGAGGTCAGAGGCTGCAAGGGGGGGGCAGGAGGTCAGAGGCTGCAAGGGGGGGGGCAGGAGGTCAGAGGCTGCAAGGGGGGGGACAGGAGGGTGGAGGCTGCGAGGGGGGGCAGGAGGGTCCGAGGCTGCGAGGGGGGGGACAGGAGGGTGGAGGCTGCGAGGGGGGGCAGGAGGTCCGAGGCTGCAAGGGGGGGGCAGGAGGTCCGAGGCTGCGAGGGGGGGGGGACAGGAGGTCCGAGGCTGCGAAGGGGGGGACAGGAGGTCCGAGGCTGCGAAGGGGGGGACAGGAGGTCCGAGGCTGCGAAGGGGGGGACAGGAGGTAGGAGGATGCGAGGGGGGGACAGGAGGTCAGAGGCTGCGAGGGGGGGGACAGGAGGTCAGAGGCTGCGAGGGGGGGCAGGAGGTCAGAGGCTGCGAGGGGGGGGCAGGAGGTCAGAGGCTGCGAGGGGGGGACAGGAGGTCCGAGGCTGCGAGGGGGGGACAGGAGGTCCGGGGCTTTGAGGGGGGGGCAGGAGGTCCGGGGCTTTGAGGGGGGGGCAGGAGGTCAGAGGCTGCGAGGGGGGGGGCAGGAGGTCAGAGGCTGAGAGGGGGGGGGGGGGACAGGAGGTCTGAGGCTGTGAGGGGGGGACAGGAGGTCCGAGGCTGCGAAGGGGGGGGAGGAGGTCCGAGGCTGCAAGGGGGGGCAGGCGGTCAGAGGCTGCAGGGGGGGGGGCAGGAGGTCAGAGGCTGCGAGGGGGGGGGCAGTAGGTGCGAGGGGGGGGACAGGGGCGGGGGGGGCAGGAGGTCCGAGGCTGAGAAGGGGGGGACAGGAGGTCCGAGGCTGTGAAGGGGGGGGCAGGAGGTCCGAGGCTGCAAGGGGGGCAGGCGGTCAGAGGCTGCGAGGGGGGCAGGAGGTCAGAGGCTGCGAGGGGGGGCAGGAGGTCAGAGGCTGCGAGGGGGGGCAGGAGGTCAGAGGCTGCGAGGGGGGGCAGGAGGTCAGAGGCTTTTAAGGGGGGAGGGGGGACAGGAGGTCAGAGGCTGTGAGGGGGAGGGGGCCCAGGAGGTCAGAGGCTGCAGAGGGGACGTTTTATTTTTTTTTAAATGGCGCCACTCGGCGCCATCGTGTTACTGCGCATGGGGCCACTGCCGCCGCTGTGAGGGCAGCGGCGCCTGAAAAAAAGATGTCCGCGGGGCCGACATGCAACTGCGCATGCGCCAGCGCTGTTGTCGCTGTTCGGCAATTTTCGGAAAGGCGGGCGCATGCGCAGTTGCATGTCGGCCCCGCGGCCATCTTTTTTTCAGGCGCCGCTGCCCTCACAGCGGTGGCAGCGGCCCCAGGGGCCCCCGAGCAGAGCCGATCCGCCCTTGGGGCCCCGCACAGCGGCGGGGCCCTACGCAGCTTGCATAGTCCGCGTATAGGGCAGATCGGCTCTGCATGTAGTGTCTACTTTGTTTCATTTTAATCTTTATATGTGTAGCGGTACCTCCGTAGGGTCTGCTGAGTGATTGTGGCCCACCTGTCATCCTGCCCAGCCCGGCATTCACTTCCAGACACTCCAAGACAATAAACAAGTCTATCAACTTTGTTTTTGTATTTTATTGAGGGATTAGAACTTGGATGGGGTTAAGGAATTCATGGAATGCCCAGGAAAAAGATTCTTGCATGGTTTGGGACAATTTAGACACTCTCCTCCTGCACAACACTTTCTGCAGACTATCTCTCCTTCTCCCTCCAGCCCAATTCTTCAGGCACAGCTAACACTCCTTGGGAGGAGGAGCGACGTCCTAACGCCACCGCAATTCGTTCGGTGAGACCGGTCGGCTCGCCTTAGTGCTGTTTTTTATCCGATATCCTGTAAGTGTTCAGTTGTCATTTTATTTTAATAAAAACCATAAGGATTTTACGGTATGTGAAGCACTTTATTCCCCTCGGTATCGGTTTACATTGTGTGATCCTGACCTGAGATATATCTGAGTGGGCGATATTCCCTGGCTGTTGGTAGCGGTATATGGGAGAGTGAGAGAGTCCGTTCATACCTGAAGGAACCCAAGATCAAGTCAAGCTGTCTCCCTGGCTGGGGTTAAGAGCCATCTGCATAGAGAGGTCCCCTGTAATAAGGGACCACTCAGTTCTGGTAAGCAGGCAGTGTGTTCCTTTGGTGGCGGTCCTTTCACCCTTTTAGTGTGCTGTGGATTCACTGTTCATGTTGACCATAGAGGATCGTGGAATTATCACTACTACAACATTTCTTTATTTTACTTCACAATTGGAATTTTTTCTTAATTTGGGACATTGAGATTTTGAATTTTATTTTTATTGTATTCTATTTGGTAGGGATGAGCCGAACACCCCCGGGTTCGGTTCGCACCAGAACCTTCGAACCGACCGAAAGTTCGCGCGAATTTTCGAACCCTATACGTTATAATGGACGCGAACGTTCGAAATCAAAAGTGCTAATTACAACGGCCAATATGCATGTTAATGTCATAAAACAGGTTTGGGGACCCGGGTCCTGCCCCAGGGGACATATATCAATGCAAAAAGAACTTTTAAAAACTAACGTTTTTTCGGGAGCAGTCATTTTAATGATGCATAAAGTGAAAAAAAAAAGTGAAATTTTCCTTTAAATATGGTACCTGGGGGGTGTCTAAAGTATGCCTGTGAAGTGGCATGTGTTTCCCGTGTTTAGAACTGTCCTTGCACAAAATGACATTTGTAAAGGAAAAAAAGAAGCCATTTAAAACCAGTTGCGGCTTTAGGTTTGTTCTTAAGTAGAATCTGAACAGGTACATTATGAAGTGTAGCTCCATCCCAAAAAAAATCTATTTTTAAGCTTTTTGGAGAACATAGGGAGGGGTTATCACCCCTGTAACATTTGCTGTCTTTGCACATCTGTTCAGAACATGTCACCTCACTTTCCGTCCCAATGACAAATGTTTTTGGAAAAAGTGGGGTTTTAATTGAAACAAGGATTGGTGATAAAGTATCAGTAGAGAGGAGATACCTTTTTCCCAAATTAAATCTAACAGGATAGAATTTCCCTTCCTAGGGGTAGATTTCCTCTCACTTCCTGTTTTTCTTCTTTCCATTTGCAAGTAGGAGTCGTTTGTAAGTTGGATGTTTGAAAGTAGGGGCCTGGCGTATATACTCTGCAGAAATGTGCCCTATTAGATGTTGGTGTAGCCACAAGACTGGTGGGCACAGGAATGGGCCCTGCTGTGAGTTAATAGATCAAGATTTGTAATTGCATGCACCTGTTGAACAGGGCAGAAAAATTGGGGGTGGTGGTGGTGGTGGTGGACGGTTTTGCCACAAGACTGTAAGCTCTCACAGTTACTCTTGGTGGGCGCAGGAATGGGCCCTGCTGTGAGTTATTAGATCAAGATTTGTAATTGCAAGCACCTGATGAACAGGGCAGAAAAATTGGGCCTTTGGCGGTGGTGGTGGACGGTGTTTCCACAAGACTGTAGGCTCTCACAGTTACTCTTGGTGGGCGCAGGAATGGGCCCTGCTGTGAGTTATTAGATCAAGATTTGTAATTGCAAGCACCTGATGAACAGGGCAGAAAAATTGGGCCTTTGGCGGTGGTGGTGGACGGTGTTGCCACAAGACTGTAGTCCCTCATAGTTACTCTTGGTGGGCGCAGGAATGGGCCCTGCTGTGAGTTATTAGATCAAGATTTGTAATTGCAAGCACCTGATGAACAGGGCAGAAAAATTGGGCCTTTGGCGGTGGTGGTGGACGGTGTTGCCACAAGACTGCAGGCCCTCATAGTTACTCTTGGTGGGCGCAGGAATGGGCCCTGCTGTGAACTATTAGATCAAGATTTGTAATTACCCGCCCCTGTTAAACAGGGGCTGAAAAATTGTGCCTTAGGCACTGGTGCTGGTGCCACAACACTGCAACCCCTCACAGAGACTGTACTTGGAGCACAGCAGTCACACGTGTTGCGAAGCATTTTTTTAAAAAATTGTAAGTACACGCCCCTGTTAAACAGGGGCTGAAAAATTGTGCCTTAGGCACTGGTGCTGGTGCCACAACACTGCAACCCGGCCCTCACAGATACTGTACTTGGAGCACAGCAGTCACACGTGTTGCGAAGCATTTTTTTAAAAAATTGTAAGTACACGCCCCTGTTAAACAGGGGCTGAAAAATTGTGCCTTAGGCACTGGTGCTGGTGCCACAACACTGCAACCCGGCCCTCACAGATACTGTACTTGGAGCACAGCAGTCACACGTGTTGCGAAGCATTTTTTTAAAAAATTGTAAGTACCCGCCCCTGTTAAACAGGGGCTGAAAAATTGTGCCTTAGGCACTGGTGCTGGTGCCACAACACTGCAACCCCTCACAGATACTGTACTTGGAGCACAGCAGTCACACGTGTTGCGAAGCATTTTTTAAAAAAATTGTAAGTACACGCCCCTGTTAAACAGGGGCTGAAAAATTGTGCCTTAGGCACTGGTGCTGGTGCCACAACACTGCAACCCCTCACAGATACTGTACTTGGAGCACAGCAGTCACACGTGTTGCGAAGCATTTTTTTAAAAAATTGTAAGTACACGCCCCTGTTAAACAGGGGCTGAAAAATTGTGCCTTAGGCACTGGTGCTGGTGCCACAACACTGCAACCCCTCACAGATACTGTACTTGAAGCACAGCAGTCACACGTGTTGCGAAGCATTTTTTTAAAAAATTGTAAGTACACGCCCCTGTTAAACAGGGGCTGAAAAATTGTGCCTTAGGCACTGGTGCTGGTGCCACAACACTGCAACCCCTCACAGATACTGTACTTGGAGCACAGCAGTCACATGTGTTGCGAAGCATTTTTTTAAAAAATTGTAAGTACCCGCCCCTGTTAAACAGGGGCTGAAAAATTGTGCCTTAGGCACTGGTGTGGTGGCATGGATCATTGAGGAGGAGGAAGAGGATAGTCAGTGAACATAAGAGGACAGTCACTCGGCATCAGCATAGGCAGTCTTGAAGGGATGTGACATTAAAAATTATTCGGTTATATCCGCCTCAGGTGCCTGGTAGCTGGTGGTGATCCAAGACTGATTCATTTTGATGAAGGTCAGTCGATCAACGAGGCGGTGGACAGGCGCACCCTATGATCAGTCACAAATCCTCCAGCAGCACTGAATGTGCGTTCGGAAAGAACGCTGGAGGCAGGACAGGCCAGTAGCTCAATTGCATACTGTGCAAGCTCTGGCCAGTGATCCATCCTCAGGACCCAGTAAGCCAGAGGATTTTCGGTGGGAAAGGTGTCCAAGTCTGACCTTGCCCCAAGGTATTCCTGCACCATGTATATCAGACGCTGGCGATGGTTGCTGGAACCGATCATACCTTGGGGCTGCGGACTAAAAAATTGTCTGAACGCATCGGTCAGACGTCCACCTTCCCCTCCGCTCCTTCTGCCACTGACCGAAGCCTCAGCAACTCGTCGCCCAGGACCAGGAGTTTGTAGCCTCCCAGTTTCTGGGAACGCGTTGCACAGACCTTTCTGCAAGGCCTCCCTGAGATGTCTCATCCTCTGCTCCCTCTGCGACGGCAAGATAAGGTCCGCAACCTTACCCTTGTACCGCGGATCAAGGAGAGTGGCCAGCCAGTAATGGTCCCTCTCCTTGATCCGAAGAACACGAGGATCCTTCCGCAGGCTTTGCAGGATCAGGGAGGCCATGCAGCGTAGGTTAGCTGAGGCATTCGGTCCGGAGTCTTCTGGGTCACTGAGGATGACATGATCGCCAGCCACCTCCTCCCAGCCACGTACAAGTCCACTGGCTTGTTGGGACTGTACATCATCCCTAAAAGACTGCTGCTGCTGATGCTGAGTGCCAGGCTCCACCTCCATGCTCACACAATCCTCCTCTCCTCCTCCTCCTCCTCATCCTCTTCCTGTGTGATGGGTGGGACAGAAGGAACACTGTCCGGATAAAGGGGGCCTTGAGAGGCAAGGAAGTCCTCCTCTTCCTGCCTCTGTTCTGCCTCAAGTGCCCTGTCCATTATCCCACGCAGCGTATGCTCCAACAGGTGGACAAGAGGGACAGTGTCACTGATGCATGCACTGTCACTGCTCACCATCCTCGTGGCCTCCTCAAATGGTGAGAGGACAGTGCATGCATCCCTGATCATGCTCCACTGACGTGGGGAAAAAAAACCAAGCTCCCCTGACCCTGTCCTGGTGCCGTAGTCGCAAAGGTACTCATTGATGGCCCTCTGCTGCGTGTGCAGTCGCTGCAGCATGGCCAACGTTGAGTTCCACCTGGTGGGCATGTCACATATTAGGCGGTTCTTGGGCAGGTTCAGCTCCTTTTGCAGCTCAGTCAGCCGAGCACTGGCATTATAAGATCGGCGGAAATGCACACAGACTTTCCTGGCCTGCCTCAGGACATCCTGTAAGCCTGGGAACCTGCCCAAGAACCGCTGCACCACCAGGTTGAGGACGTGAGCCATGCAGGGCACATGGGTGAGCTGCCCCTGTCGCAGGGCGGAGAGGAGGTTGGTGCCATTGTCAGAAACGACCATTCCTGGCTTAAGCTGACGTGGCGTCAACCACCTCTCGGCCTGCCCCTGCAGAGCTGCCAGAACCTCTGGCCCAGTGTGGCTCCTGTCCCCCAAACACACCAGCGCAAGCACGGCATGGCATCTTTTTGCCTGCGTACTTGCGTAGCCCCTTGTACGCCTACGGAGCACCGCTGGTTCCAAGGACAGAGCACTGGAGGAAGAAGAAGAGGAGGGGGTGGAGGAGAGAGAGGTGTGTCACAACCAGTAGCAGTAGTAGCGTTTTGGAGGCGTGGTGGCGGAACAACCTCCAACACTACTGCACCTTGTCCTGCATCCCTCCCAGCTGCCAATAGAGTGACCCAATGGGCCGTGAAAGAAAGGTACCGTCCCTGTCCATGCCTGCTGGACCATGAGTCAGCGGTAATATGCACCTTACCGCTGACCGCCCTGTCCAGCGAGGCATGGACATTGCCCTCCACATGCCGGTAGAGAGACGGAATCGCCTTCCGTGAGAAAAAGTGGCGTTTGGGAACCTGCCACTGAGGAACCGCACATTGAACAAACTCACGGAAGGGGGCCGAGTCTACCAACTGAAAAGGCAGCAGTTGAAGTGCTAGCAATTTAGCCAGGCTAGCATTCAACCGCTGGGCATGTGGATGGCTGGGAGTGTACTTCTTTCTACGGTCCAGCAGCTGGGGCAGGGAAATTTGCCTGCTGCAATCGGACGTCGGTGTACTGCAAGTACTTGGTTGTGACACACCTAATTCTACACCTTCAGTCCTCTCAGAGCAGCTTTCAGAGAGGACTGAAGGTGTAGTGGGGATGGAGATCCCAGCTGAGGAGGAGCAAGGAGAGGTCCGCTTAGTTCTTTGGTGTGGGTCTTTTATGTGTGCCTGCCAACGAGCTGCATGGCAGGTCGCCATATGTCTGGTCATGCTTGTGGTGCCCAAGCGGCTGATGTTTTGGCCACGCGAGATACGCTTGAGACAAATATTGCAAATAGCAGTGGTGCGATCTGCTGCACTCGTCTCAAAAAAGGCCCACACCAAAGAACTTTTCTGATAACGTGCAGAGGCAGCGCCATGCACAGGCGGAGCTCTGCGGTGTTGTACAGTTGCTGTGCTGGCCTCTACCTGGCCTCCAGGGGGCATCCTGCCTCGTTGGACATGTGACGCCGCATCCTCCTCCTCCTCGTCCTCGTCCTCATCCTCTCTCCCTTCAGGCACCCACGTGGAGTCAGTGACCTCATCATCCCCTCCCTCTTCACCACTAGAGCAAACCTGGCAGTAAGCTGCAGCTGGTGGAACAGTACTGCCAGATTCCTCAAGCTGGGTATCATCATCCGAGCCTTCGAATCGTTGGGCATCCTCCTGGAGCATGTACCCAACACTGTGCTCAAAGAGTTCGGGGGACTCCTCAGGAGGACATGGTGGGTCTAGGGAAGGGGTGGCTGATGATGCTCTGTCACTACCCTGAGCCTGGGTGAGAGAGGATGAGGAGGATGAGGAGGGCTTGGTCATCCATTCTACCAAGCCTTCAGCATGATGCGGCTCCACATGTCCAGCTGCCGAAAACAAAGACGCGCGTGTCCCATGGCCACGTGCTGATGACGATGCACGACCACGTCCACGTCCACGGCCACGTCCACTAGAAACAGAGCCTGCCTGCCCTGTGTTCTTGGCTCTGCACGCTCTGCCTCCCCTTGGCGGTCTTCCAGCCATTGTAGTCGGTAGTCCTGTGGGTGCTGCTGAGAAGAATATATAGGAGCTCTGTGTGATGCCACTAACACACTAGAAGTCCTATGGGTGCTTCTGCAAAGAAAATAGAGGAGCTCTGTGTGATGCCACTAACACACTAGAAGTCCTGTGGGTGCTGCTGAGAAGAAAATATAGGAGCTCTGTGTGATGCCACTAACACACTAGAAGTCCTATGGGTGCTTCTGCAAAGAAAATAGAGGAGCTCTGTGTGATGCCACTAACACACTAGAAGTCCTGTGGGTGCTGCTGAGAAGAAAATATAGGAGCTCTGTGTGATGCCACTAACACACTAGAAGTCCTATGGGTGCTTCTGCAAAGAAAATAGAGGAGCTCTGTGTGATGCCACTAACACACTAGAAGTCCTGTGGGTGCTTCTGCAAAGAAAATAGAGGAGCTCTGTGTGATGCCACTAACACACTAGAAGTCCTGTGGGTGCTGCTGAGAAGAAAATATAGGAGCTCTGTGTGATGCCACTAACACACTAGAAGTCCTATGGGTGCTTCTGCAAAGAAAATAGAGGAGCTCTGTGTGATGCCACTAACACACTAGAAGTCCTGTGGGTGCTTCTGCAAAGAAAATAGAGGAGCTCTGTGTGATGCCACTAACACACTAGAAGTCCTGTGGGTGCTTCTGCAAAGAAAATAGAGGAGCTCTGTGTGATGCCACTAACACACTAGAAGTCCTGTGGGTGCTTCTGCAAAGAAAATAGAGGAGCTCTGTGTGATGCCACTAACACACTAGAAGTCCTGTGGGTGCTGCTGAGAAGAAAATATAGGAGCTCTGTGTGATGCCACTAACACACTAGAAGTCCTATGGGTGCTTCTGCAAAGAAAATAGAGGAGCTCTGTGTGATGCCACTAACACACTAGAAGTCCTGTGGGTGCTTCTGCAAAGAAAATAGAGGAGCTCTGTGTGATGCCACTAACACACTAGAAGTCCTGTGGGTGCTGCTGAGAAGAAAATATAGGAGCTCTGTGTGATGCCACTAACACACTAGAAGTCCTATGGGTGCTTCTGCAAAGAAAATAGAGGGAGCTCTGTGTGATGCCACTAACACACTAGAAGTCCTGTGGGTGCTTCTGCAAAGAAAATAGAGGAGCTCTGTGTGATGCCACTAACACACTAGAAGTCCTGTGGGTGCTGCTGAGAAGAAAATATAGGAGCTCTGTGTGATGCCACTAACACACTAGAAGTCCTATGGGTGCTTCTGCAAAGAAAATAGAGGAGCTCTGTGTGATACCACTAACACACTAGAAGTCCTGTGGGTGCTTCTGCAAAGAAAATAGAGGAGCTCTGTGTGATGCCACTAACACACTAGAAGTCCTGTGGGTGCTTCTGCAAAGAAAATAGAGGAGCTCTGTGTGATGCCACTAACACACTAGAAGTCCTGTGGGTGCTGCTGAGAAGAAAATAGAGGAGCTCTGTGTGATGCCACTAACACACTAGAAGTCCTATGGGTGCTTCTGCAAAGAAAATAGAGGAGCTCTGTGTGATGCCACTAACACACTAGAAGTCCTGTGGGTTCTTCTGCAAAGAAAATAGAGGAGCTCTGTGTGATGCCACTAACACACTAGAAGTCCTGTGGGTGCTTCTGCAAAGAAAATAGAGGAGCTCTGTGTGATGGGACTAACACACTTCAAGTCCTATGGGTGCTTCTGGGAAGAAAATATAGGTCTGTGTGATGGGACTAACACACTTCAAGTCCTATAGGTGCCTCTGGGAACAAAATATATGATCTCTGTGTGATGGGACTAACACACTTCAAGTCCTATAGGTGCTTCTGGGAAGAAAATGTAGGTCTGTGTGATGGGACTAACACACTTCAAGTCCTATAGGTGCTTCTGGGAACAAAATATATGATCTCTGTGTGATGGGACTAACACACATCAAGTCCTATAGGTGCTTCTGGGAACAAAATATAGGATCTCTGTGTGATGGGACTAACACACTTCAAGTCCTATAGGTGCTTCTGGGAAGAAAATGTAGGTCTGTGTGATGGGACTAACACACTTCAAGTCCTATAGGTGCTTCTGGGAACAAAATATATGATCTCTGTGTGATGGGACTAACACACTTCAAGTCCTATAGGTGCTTCTGGGAAGGAAATAAAGGTCTGTGTGATGGGACTAACACACTTCAAGTCCTATAGGTGCTTCTGGGAACAAAATATATGATCTCTGTGTGATGGGACTAACACACTTCAAGTCCTATAGGTGCTTCTGGGAACAAAATATAGGATCTCTGTGTGATGGGACTAACACACTTCAAGTCCTATGGGTGCTTCTGGGAAGAAAATGTAGGTCTGTGTGATGGGACTAACACACTTCAAGTCCTATAGGTGCTTCTGGGAACAAAATATATGATCTCTGTGATGGGACTAACACACTTCAAGTCCTATAGGTGCTTCTGGAAACAAAATATATGATCTCTGTGTGATGGGACTAACACACTTCAAGTCCTATAGGTGCTTCTGGGAAGAAAATGTAGGTCTGTGTGATGGGACTAACACACTTCAAGTCCTATAGGTGCTTCTGGGAACAAAATATATGATCTCTGTGTGATGGGACTAACACACTTCAAGTCCTATAGGTGCTTCTGGGAAGGAAATAAAGGTCTGTGTGATGGGACTAACACACTTCAAGTCCTATAGGTGCTTCTGGGAACAAAATATATGATCTCTGTGTGATGGGACTAACACACTTCAAGTCCTATAGGTGCTTCTGGGAAGGAAATAAAGGTCTGTGTGATGGGACTAACACACTTCAAGTCCTATAGGTGCTTCTGGGAACAAAATATATGATCTCTGTGTGATGGGACTAACACACTTCAAGTCCTATAGGTGCTTCTGGGAACAAAATATAGGATCTCTGTGTGATGGGACTAACACACTTCAAGTCCTATGGGTGCTTCTGGGAAGAAAATGTAGGTCTGTGTGATGGGACTAACACACTTCAAGTCCTATAGGTGCTTCTGGGAAGGAAATATATGATCTCTGTGATGGGACTAACACACTTCAAGTCCTATAGGTGCTTCTGGGAACAAAATATATGATCTCTGTGTGATGGACTAACACACTTCAAGTCCTATAGGTGCTTCTGGGAAGAAAATGTAGGTCTGTGTGATGGGACTAACACACTTCAAGTCCTATAGGTGCTTCTGGGAACAAAATATATGATCTCTGTGTGATGGGACTAACACACTTCAAGTCCTATAGGTGCTTCTGGGAACAAAATATAGGATCTCTGTGTGATGGGACTAACACACTTCAAGTCCTATGGGTGCTTCTGGGAAGAAAATGTAGGTCTGTGTGATGGGACTAACACACTTCAAGTCCTATAGGTGCTTCTGGGAACAAAATATATGATCTCTGTGATGGGACTAACACACTTCAAGTCCTATAGGTGCTTCTGGGAACAAAATATATGATCTCTGTGTGATGGGACTAACACACTTCAAGTCCTATAGGTGCTTCTGGGAAGAAAATGTAGGTCTGTGTGATGGGACTAACACACTTCAAGTCCTATAGGTGCTTCTGGGAACAAAATATATGATCTCTGTGTGATGGGACTAACACACTTCAAGTCCTATAGGTGCTTCTGGGAAGAAAATGTAGGTCTGTGTGATGGGACTAACACACTTCAAGTCCTATAGGTGCTTCTGGGAACAAAATATAGGAGCTCTGCCTGCCTGCCACGAACACACTACAAGTCCTATAGGTGCTTCTGGGAACAAAATATAGGAGCTCTGCCTGCCTGCCACGAACACACTACAAGTCCTATAGGTGCTTCTGGGAACAAAATATAGGAGCTCTGCCTGCCTGCCACGAACACACTACAAGTCCTATAGGTGCTTCTGGGAACAAAATATAGGAGCTCTGCCTGCCTGCCACGAACACACTACAAGTCCTATAGGTGCTTCTGGGAACAAAATATAGGAGCTCTGCCTGCCTGCCACGAACACACTACAAGTCCTATAGGTGCTTCTGGGAACAAAATATAGGAGCTCTGCCTGCCTGCCACGAACACACTACAAGCCCCTCTTTCTAAATCAATCTAAATGAATGAATCTATCTAACTCAATCTCTCTAAGTAAATCTCTCTAACTAACTAAATCCAGCAGAGTGTCACAGATCTAGCCTGCTCTATCTGCGCCGGAACAGCATGTGACCGGCGCAGACGGCGTGGCGGCCTTTTATAGGGGGGGGGCGTGTACTACAGCCCCTGAGCTGTAATTGGCTACAGGCGTCCTGCCTGTAGCCAATTATGGCTCTTCGAGTTTCCGGGGCTGTGATTGGCCAAGCATGCGGGGTCACAGTGCATGCTTGGCCAATCATCAGCCAGCAATGCACTGCGCCGGCCGCGCCGGCCGCAATGCATTGCGGGGCGGCTCGCATCACACGAACGTGATGCGAGCGGCCAAAATAGTTCTGGGCTCGCCGAGCGAGCGAACGCCCGGTGCTCGATGCGAACGTGGGTTCGCATCGAGCACCGGGCCCATCCCTACTATTTGGCTCTGAAATTTACACATGGCTGTTTTTTTGATTCATTTCAATCAAATGTCATATGCTTTATAATTAGGTGTGGTGATTTTCAATCTATATTTCAGAAGTTATATTGAGTCAGTTTTATTTAATAATAATACAATCACTAATTGTCGCAATAGTCAAATACGCACTTATTATTTATGTGTTTGCGCACTTCTATACTTTTAATAATCACCGTTCAGTGTTCTGTATATGAGATATTATATGTGTGACACATATGAGTCTTTTCAATCTAATATAGCGCAGCTCCACTTTTAAAATTTATTGATTGATGCAGTATAACATTTTGAGCAGCAGCTTGTTTTATACCACGGATAGCGCAGTTTTTTCTTTAACCACAGCTAACACATGGTTAGGCCTGACACTGGTTTCAGCCAGACCTTAGCACAGTACCTTATTATAGGCAGGGACCATGGGCCCCTATGATGTAGCAAAGTAAGTTCTGGTGCTATCTGCCTTCTTTGATGGACTACTGCTCTCAATCAGTCCCCCAGCTGGGCTGACTCTAGGTATTTAAAGAGGCCTGCCCCCTGCCAATCCAGCTTGAGGATTGGTCAGAGCCCCTTAGACACCCCAGACAGCTCCACCCGTCTTCCCCACCTTCCTTCTAGAAGCCCCTAGAAGCAGAAGGGGGATAACCAAAAAGTGAAGCTAGCGGTGAGTCACCAGCCTACTCTAGGCCACTCCCAGCCCACAGAACAAAACAAAAAGACCTAGGCTTTTGCTAGGTCTGCTTAAATTTACCTGCACTACAAAGAAAAATCTTACTATAGCACCTACCTAAGGTAGAGGGTGCTACATATGGAATAATAATTTTTATTTTTACATACAAATATCTACTTTACTTGACACAACTCTCAAAAGTCCCATGGGCAAAATATTCTCTTTTGGTTCATACACGTGTTAGGGACTGAGTTCTGCCATTGTCTCAGCATTTGTGACCTGCCTCTTTTCTTGTACTTTTCCACTTCCTAAACCCTAACCTAAGCGAGGGTGATGTCTCGTTGGGTTGCACTCCGCTGCCCACAACCTCTTAGGATAACATCACACAATCTCAGGAGGCTTCATAAACAGTCTTTTTGTACAATCTCATCAGTGTTGCCAACCTAACAGATTGAAATTTACTGACACAACACCCGAAATTTACTGGCACAGCCAAGTTTTTACTGGCATTTCCAAAAGTTTCAAAATTACAGTTTTAAGTACAAATTTCACTATTTAGGCTACAAACAAGTACAATATGTAATTAGCAATATGATTTAAGGTAGATAATAAGCCAAAAAACATATTTCTTATTTTATTTTCGATATAGTAAGTAAGTAGCTCAGAAACAGGACTCAGTAGGGCAATAAATTAGAATGGGCAGAACACACATGAAATTGACTCTCACAGTGATACTAACAGCAGTGTGCAGCAGTATAGATTACCGACACGACACGTCCCCTCCAGAGTCACAGTGACAGTCTCTCTCCAAGCCAGGTAGTCCCTCCAGTCCAAACAGCACTGATGGTCCCGCTCCTGGCCTCCCATCCGCAGACCCACACACAAGGCTCTGGCCACTCTGCTTGGCTCCCTTGCACCGGACATCACAGGACATGCTCAGGCACCGCCTCCACCAGAGCCGCCAGAACACACTGTAACAGGCACTTGTATGGTCTCGGCTGGCACTGGGCCGAGCGTCACAGCCATATTTTTTACTGGCAACTTTTTATTTTTACTGGCAGGAGAACATTGGCTGTTTTTTACTGGCTGTTAGTACACATACTGACTGTTGGAAACACTGAATCTCATGCATGTGCAGTGGAGAAACAGATGTTAATCATGAGAAAGTCATAGCCAGCTCCCAAATCCAAGATGGTGGTGCTGGGGATCCACTGACCTGAAAAGAATTGGTTGAGGGGTAGTGAGCACTGGACTCACTGGGTTGGTAAGTATCTGTTTTTTAAATGTCCCTAGATACAACATTTATAGCTGTTGACTTTTAATTTTTTTAAACCAGAGTGAAGTTCCTCTATAAATTCAAAAATAATGAAAACGTAAAAAGAACATTAAAAGAAATACACATTATGAGCCATTCATCTGAAAACTGGCAATGTCATTGATGTGTAAAACAATATATATATGTTTTCCTGACAACAGAGAATTGAGTTTGCCTGCACTGATATTTTATGGTAGAACTGTTTGTTAAACCTACAATAACTGTAAAATAATACAAACTGCAACAGTATCATGGGAGTTTTCCCCAGTGCTCTTGTGTGACCTAGAATTGTCCCTAATGAGGTGTTATGTTACTTCAAGCGGTTCTGCACTCTGAAAAAAATTTTTTTTTTTTTAGGATGTAATATAAAGTGTGCTTACCTTTATTAGGGGACTCACCTGTTCCATCTTCCATCTCGATCGCCGCCGGTTTTCGTCCGATGAAGTTCCTCGTCTTCTTCTTTAGTGCTGGGGGCCATCTTGCCTGTGGGCATGTGAAACACCCACAGGGACTTTAGATGGCCCAGCATGCACTGCCGTTACTCGCGCGTGCGCAGTAACGGCTCATCTGCCGAGATCTCACGAGATTTCGGCAGATGCGGCCGAAATCTCGGGAGATTTCGGAAGATGTGGCCGAAATCTCGCGAGATTTCGGAAGATGCCCGCACTGACTCCTGGGATCAATGACACCAGATCCCAGGAGACAGTGCGGCGTGACGACGATCGACGCAAGACCCCGCCCGCCGCCGCAGAGGGAGAAGACCGGAAGTCTTCAATTACAAGGTAAGTAAAAAAAAAAAAAAAAAAAAAAAACATTTCATTTAGTACTCTTTGCCTGATTTGGAAGGCAAAGAGATTTACTAAATGAAATGAGTGCAGAACCGCTTTCAGTCTGCTGACAAATGACAAACAAATTTGTTTTTCAAGGAGTAGGTGAAATACATTTTAAAATCACTTAGAAAAAAAATTAAGTATTTAAAAATTGTACTACTTTAAAAAAATACATATAAACAATTAGATAGAAGCATTGTATGCTAATTATGTGATGTAGTGTCAGTGAAGTATAATGACATAATATTTGCCTAAAGAATATATTATGCCTTTCTATGCAATCTGAACTTTTAGCATTATGTACAGTATTTAACTTAAGCTTATTTGTGTCGCTTTGAAATATTTAACATTTTTATAGCCTAATCTACAACAAGCAAAAGCCTGCACAGTCATTTCTAGTCAATATATTTTCTTGTATCAAGAATCTGTTGCAAAAATAGACCCATAAATAGATGCCATAAAATTATATTTATGAGAGTACATTTTTGCTGCTTTGAAAATCAATCTTATATGGGCCTTTGCAACAGAGCAATGAAAAGAGCAAGACTGAATTGTAGAGTGCTGTAATCTATAGCAAAATAATCAAATTCCACTTTACATAAACAGTTAGTATAGGAAAACAGCTAAAAATCTAGTTGAAATAGAAATGTGTGAACTGTCCTACCTGCTAAAAGCTGTGTAACCTTTTTCAGCCAAATCCAAATACCCCCTTCAGACACTATGCAAGTTTATAATTGTTTACCTTTCTACAGTGCTGTCAAAGCAATACAGCTTGGACAAGGTGGTAATTGGATAATAAAGGAACAGCTACATGTTAATGAAAGGTCATATCTGTGCTCACTCATCCAATCAGCAAGCTATATTTTTTTAGATTCTTAGTACTGTACATTGTAACAAAAGCTGATAGGCCTGAAAAATGCTGCCTTTTGCTCTTCCTGTTTAAATGCTGACTGCAAGAACAATTGAGTTGAGTAAATATTTTTAATTACACTTCAAAGTAGAAATTGCATCAGCTCTCAATCACCTCTTGCTGAATGGTGGGTCATGTTAAAGCTTCAGATAATATAAATCAAAAATGTACGCGCCTCTTATAAACAAGGAATTAAGCTGCAAGCCAAAAGTGACCAATGATCTCTCCCAAACTATTGGGTAATGTCATTGGTGCTGGTGCCCCTGATGACGTCAGCGCGACGAAACATATTGGGTGTAGTTTTGAGTGAGGACAGAGGAGGCTGTCTGTAGGCTGTTGGTTCTCATCCATCCAGTGAGACACACAATCTTTTATTTCAGAGTCACTTTCAATCACTTTTCTCTGTTCAAAGAATTTTATTTTTTTCAAACAAGAAACATACACAATAAAGAACATAAAAGAAAAATAAAAAGATATATTACATATATTCATTTTCATATATGGGATATCTTGAAATTAAATAAACAAAGTAACAGCATGAGTATAATGCAATCTAATGTATAAATTAATGTGTTAGAAGTTAAACACTGTGGAAGAAGCCTAGTTAGTAGTGTTTTAGGGATACGAAGATTAACCCTGAATCACATCTAGGGACATTATAATCATGCCTCCAGACCACTTTACCACCCCATATGGGTACAAACTGTGGCAAAGTGGGGGCAATTAAAAAGAGCAGGTATTACATTGACTAAGGTATTCTTGAGAATATATAGGCAATATTTATATGCCAAGAAGAATATATACAAGAAAGACAAAACAAAATGTGTATATTTTCAAAATAAGTTAGCAACCTAATGATTACAGTGCTCTTTTACTTCTAGTTAAACAATCTGATGAACTTAACATGCTGGTTATAGATGTAAAGGATTGTGATGTCAAAATAAGAGAATCCCATAAATATATTCCATGAAAAAAAAGACTAAGAGAGATAAAGATATAGGATAGAGAGGAAGTAAAAAAATAGAAGAGAGAAAGAAAAAGAAAGAAGGAAAGATTCTCTCCAAGTGGTGATCTACATATCGAATAAAATAACTGATAATCTATTGAGGTAACAGTAATGACTGGTCAAAATCAGGGGGGAGGTAGTGTTTTACCCATGGTTGCCAAATCTGTTTAAATTTATCAATATGATTGTCTTCTATGGCCGACATTTTAGCATAGGTCATAGCTCTATTCATTCTATGTTTGGCTTCCGCTATTATTAGAGTTTTGGATTTCCAGGCTTTAGCTATAGTTTGTTTAGCAGCAGTGCTAAGCTGGAGGAATAGCTTAAATTGAGGGTGTGTTAGCGATGGAGTTTTCAGGTTAAGAAGAGCTATGGCTGGATCCGGGGGGATTGAACATTCGAGAGCTTTAGAAGCCATAGCAAAAATATTTGTCCAAAATTCTTGGACCACAGGACATTTCCACCAGATGTGGAGTTGGGTACCTGGGGAAGGGCAACCTCTGAAACAATTGAAAGGATATGTCGGGGAAAATTTGGCGATTCTGGCAGGTACCAGATACCATCTTGCTAAAACTTTAAAGTTAGTTTCAAGAGCATAGCAATTTGGAAAAGAGCTTTTAGTAGCTAGCCATACATTGGACCAGTCATTAGTTTCAAAAACACGGTTCATTTCTAATGCCCATTTATCTGCATAGGAGGGTAATATATCATTAGGAAGAGTAATAAGTTGTTGATATATCAAAGAAATAACACCTCTAACATGTGGGTCACTCTTGCTTATACGTTCAAATTGAGACATTTGATTAAGCGAAGTACCAGTATTAAGAAGAGGAGTGTAGAGATTTTTGATTTGCAGGTATCTAAAGGTTTCAGATCTTGGTAGTCCATGGGTGTCACATAGTAATGGGAATTCCAGAATGTTGGAGTTTTCACATATTTGATAAAATCGAGATAATTTTAATGTGGACCAAGCAGAAAATGACTTCGGATACCACCAAGCTGGGTAGAAGGCTGGATTCCCAAGGAAGGAGAGAAGAGGATTATGTGGGGATTGAAGGTTGGAAGGTTTACCAAATTTATCCCATATAGATAAGGAATGTTTCGTAATGGGGTTAGAAATATGAGATCTATCTATGGGGTGAATCCACAGAATATTGGCAATAGAGATAGGATCACAGTCCACCGATTCAATTAACACCCAAAGGGGTGATTCTTCTATAGAGTGGTATTTCGTGAGAATTGAGAGTTGTGCAGCAGAATAATAGGAGGCAAAGTCTGGTAAACCGAGTCCACCCTTCAATTTACTAAGATATAACGTGGTCATTGGTATCCATGGTTTGGTTTTTCCCCAAATGAAGGCCAAGACTCTGCGTTGTAATATTCTGAGGAAATATGCTGGTAGTGGGATAGGTAAAACCCTAAACAAATACAGAAATTTCTGTAAAATTGACATTTTTATTGCATTAATCCTTCCCAACCAAGATAGCGGGAAAGAGGACCATTGTTTCATATAATTAGTGACTTGTTTCAGTAAAGGGAGATAGTTAACTCTAAATAAATCTTTGAGTGAAGTTGTGAGTTGAACACCTAAGTAAGGTAACTGATTAGAGACCCAGTGAAATGGTAAAGTAGATTGGAGGTGTATGAGGTCAGTTTGTTCTAAGGAGATATTAAGCACATTCGATTTAGTGGGATTAACTTTAAGTCCAGAAACTGTAGCAAATTTATCTAATACATTCAGTAAATTCGGAGCAGATATATGTGGGTGAGATAAGAATATGAGGATATCATCGGCAAAAAGGAACAATTTATGCTGATAACCACCTAATTCAATACCTTTAATATCTAGATTTGTCCTAATTAATTGTGCCAATGGTTCGATAAGGAGGACAAAAAGTAAAGGGGATAGGGGACATCCCTGTCTCGTACCTCTACATATGTTTATCAAAGCAGATTTATAACCGGCATATTTAATGTATGCTTTTGGGCTATCGTACAGCGAGGAGATCCATTTTAAAAAATGATTCCCAAATCCCCATTTTTGTAACGTATAATGCATATATGGCCAGGTGACAGAATCAAACGCCTTCCTAATATCTAGAGATATAAGGCATGAAGGGATGCGTCTAGATTTAGCTGCGTTTATGAGTAGAAGAGCATGTCTGATATTGTCAACTGCCTGTCTTTTTGGCATGAAGCCAGTTTGATCACGGTGCATTAACTGACCTATAACGTTATTGAGGCGAGTAGCTAATATTTTAGCCAATATTTTAATATCAAGGTTAAGGAGGGATATAGGACGATAATTTGTCCAGGAAGTAACTTCTGAGTGTGGTTTAGGAATCTTCACTATAATGGAGGTAAGTGTTTCTGTGCGGAAGGAATGGTCCTCGAGGATAGAGTTGAAGGCTTTGGTCAGAACAGGCTGTAGTATATGTGAAAACTGCTTATAGTATAAAGCCGAAAACCCGTCAGGGCCCGGTCTTTTATTAAGTTTTAAGTGTTTTATTGCATTCAGGACTTCAGGGGTAGTTATAGGGCGTTCGAGGTTATCATGTTGTAGCTGATCTAGGGTAGGAAGGTTGATATTAGAAAATATGGTATCAGCTTTTGACGTATCAAACTCTTGGCAAGAGGAGTATATTTTAGATAAATTGGAGTGAAATATTTCGAGTATTTTTACTGGGTTACTGGTGTATCCATCACGTGTAGTCTTAAGTCTGAAGGAGGACTGTATTTTTTGTATCCTTTTTAAGCTACGTGCCAAAGGAGTGTAAGGTTTGTTAGCTTTGAGATACTGAATATGTTGGCGTTTACGCATTAGTTTGTCGGCAGAATCTGTTAAAAAAAGGTTTAGATCAAGTCGTGCTTTATCTAGTTTCGTGTGATTGGCAATGGTCGGGGAAGATTGGAAGGTTGAGTGGCATGTGTTGAAGGCCAATTCCAATTTTGCAAACATAAGTTTACGCTCCCTTTTAAGTGTTGATGTTAGACGTATCAGATTTCCTCGAATAACAGATTTGTGGGCTGCCCACAACGTCAGGAAAGAAACATCGCCTGTATCATTAGAGGAGATATAATCAGACAGCGCTTGCTCGATTAACAATTTATGAGAAGGGTGGGTTAGTAAGGTATCATTAATGTTCCAAGTAGTATCGTGAGATCTGGGTACAGTTGAGGCAATGGTGGTGAAAACTGTACAATGGTCTGACCATGGTAATGGGACAATTTTAGATGAGATTATTTCTGGTAGCATACTAGATGGAACAATGATGTGATCGATACGAGAGAATGATTTGTGTGGGTATGAATAATGTGTGTAACGTCTATTAGTAGGATTAAGTTCTCTCCATGTGTCTACTAGGTTGTGTGCTGTAAGCAAGGGCTGTAGGGTCATCTTGGTGGAATTCATATTGGGAGTAATTGGGGATTTGTCTAGGAAGGGGAATACCGTGGCATTGGAGTCTCCACATAGGATTAACGTACCAAATTTATGTGTATCAACAAGTTGAAAGAGATGCGACATAAAAGCTAATGGTTTCTTGTTAGGGGCGTAATAAGAGACTATCGTAATGGGGGTGTCAGCGAGGTAACCAGCGATCAAAATGTGTCTACCTTCTGGGTCATTCAATTGTGACACTAGGGTAAATGGAGTGTTACGGTGAAAGCCTATAAGGGTATCCCGTTGTTTAACCGGAGCAGAGGCAGCATAAAACTGTGGATAATTTGATGAGAGGAATTTAGGTTGAGTCTTATCTATGAAGTGAGTTTCCTGCAAACATATAATATGGGCCTTTTTAGCATGAAAAGTGCGCATAGCTTTTGAGCGTTTGTGGGGGATATTAAACCCTTGTACATTTAAAGATAGAACGTTTATAGGGGCCATGACTGTATGGCATAAGACATTATAAGAGTAAAAATATAACTTACTTCTAGGTTCGTGATCACCACCTGGAGAGAGAAAAGAATAGAGAGAGCAAAAAAAAGAAGAAAGTAAAACCGGAAAAAAGAAAGAATCGATCGACCCTTTTACAATAACATGTTAGCAGTAAAAAAAGATAATAACATAGGGTGTGGAAATGTCTACGGAGCATAATCGGAATGCTCCGAAAGGTTCCAAAGTCATCATCAGGGACCCGCATAATCCTGACGGGTCTCTGAAGATGGTACAGGGGGCAGCAAGAAATTCCTGAGGGGAGAAGAGTACCGGAGGACCACGGGAATAATAAAAAAAAATTATTAACAGAAAGACCGCTTTGTTTAAGGACCTAAATTAATTTTTAGGAAAATATATTTTGTTCCCAGAAGCACCTATAGGACTTGTAGTGTGTTCGTGGCAGGCAGGCACTGTTTCTATATATATATATTAGTACATATTACTAATGTGGATATTCCTTATTCCCAAGGACTTGAGAGAGTGGAGTGAAGGTATAGGACTTGAAGTGTGTTAGTCCCACACAGAGCTTCCTATATTTTTCCCAGAAGCACCAATAGGACTTGAAGTGTGTTAGTCCCATCACACAGAGGAACACAGAGATCCTATATTTTGTTCCCAGAAGCACCTATAGGACTTGAAGTGTGTTAGTCCCATCACACAGACCTATATTTTCTTCCCAGAAGCACCCATAGGACTTGTAGTGTGTTAGTCCCATCACACAGAGATCCTATATTTTGTTCCCAACCAGCACCTATAGTGCTTGAGCAAGTGTGTTAGTCCCATCACACAGAGATCCTATATTTTGTTCCCAGAAGTATCATCCATAGGAATCCTTGTAGTGTGTTAGTCCATCACACAGAGATCATATATTTTGTTCCCAGAAGCACCTATAGGGACTTGTAGTGTGTTAGTCCCATCACACAGAGATCCTATATTTTGTTCACAGAAGCACCCATAGGACTTGAAGTGTGTTAGTCCCATCACACAGAGATCCTATATTTTGTTCCCAGAAGCACCTATAGGACTTGAAGTGTGTTAGTCCCATCACACAGAGATCCTATATTTTTGTTCCCAGAAGCACCTATAGGACTTGAAGTGTGTTGTCCCATCACACAGAGATTCTATATTTTGTTCCCAGAAGCACCTATAGGACTTTAAGTGTGTTAGTCCCATCACACAGAGATCCTATATTTTGTTCCAGAAGCACCTATAGGACTTGAAGTGTGTTAGTCCCATCACACAGAGATCCTATATTTTGTTCCCAGAAGCACCATAGGACTTGAAGTGTGTTAGTCCCATCACACAGAGATCCTCTATTTTCTTTGCAGAAGCACCCATAGGACTTCTAGTGTGTTAGTGGCATCACACAGAGCTCCTATATTTTGTTCCCAGCAGCACCCACAGGACTTCTAGTGTGTTAGTGGCATCACACAGAGCTCCTATATTTTCTTTGCAGAAGCACCCATAGGACTTCTAGTGTGTTAGTGGCATCACACAGAGCTCCTATATATTCTTCTCAGCAGCACCCACAGGACTACCGACTACAATGGCTGGAAGACCGCCAAGGGAGAGGCAGAGCGTGCAGAGCCAAGAACACAGGGCAAGCGAGTGCTCTGTCCTCGGAACCAGCGGTGCTCCGTAGGCGTACAAGGGGCTACGCAAGTACGCAGGCAAAAAGATGCCATGCCGTGCTTGCGCTGGTGTGTTTGGGGGACAGGAGCCACACTGGGCCAGAGGTTCTGGCAGCTCTGCAGGGGCAGGCCGAGAGGTGGTTGACGCCACTTCAGCTTAAGCCAGGAATGGTCGTTTCTGACAATGGCACCAACCTCCTCTCCGCCCTGCGACAGGGCCAGCTCACCCATGTGCCCTGTATGGCTCACGCCCTCAACCTGGTGGTGCAGCGGTTCTTGGGCAGGTTCCCAGGCTTACAGGATGTCCTGAGGCAGGCCAGGAAAGTCTGTGTGCATTTCCGCCGATCTTATAATGCCAGTGCTCGGCTGACTGAGCTGCAAAAGGAGCTGAACCTGCCCAAGAACCGCCTAATATGTGACATGCCCACCAGGTGGAACTCAACGTTGGCCATGCTGCAGCGACTGCACACGCAGCAGAGGGCCATCAATGAGTACCTTTGCGACTACGGCACCAGGACAGGGTCAGGGGAGCTTGTTTTTTTTTCCCCATGTCAGTGGAGCATGATCAGGGATGCATGCACTGTCCTCTCACCATTTGAGGAGGCCACAAGGATGGTGAGCAGTGACAGTGCATGCATCAGTGACACTGTACCTCTTGTCCACCTGTTGGAGCATACGCTGCGTGGGATAATGGACAGGCACTTGAGGCAGAACAGAGGCAGGAAGAGGAGGACTTCCTTGCCTCTCAAGGCCCCCTTTATCCGGACAGTGTTCCTTCTGTCCCACCCATCACACAGGAAGAGGATGAGGATGAGGAGGAGGAGGAGGATTGTGTGAGCATGGAGGTGGAGCCTGGCACTCAGCATCATCAGCAGCAGTCTTTTAGGGATGATGTACAGTCCCAACAAACCAGTGGACTTGTACGTGGCTGGGAGGAGGTGGCTGGCGATCATGTCATCCTCAGTGACCCAGAAGACTCCGGACGAATGCCTCAGCTAACCTACGCTGCATGGCCTCCCTGATCCTGCAAAGCCTGCGGAAGGATCCTCGTGTTCTTCGGATCATCAGGAGAGGGACCATTACTGGCTGGCCACTCTCCTTGATCCACGGTACAAGGGTAAGGTTGCGGACCTTATCTTGCCGTCGCAGAGGGAGCAGAGGATGAGACATCTCAGGGAGGCCTTGCAGAAAGGTCTGTGCAACGCGTTTCCCAGAAACTGGGAGGTTACAAACTCCTGGTCCTGGGCGACGAGTTGCTGAGGCTTCGGTCAGTAGCAGAAGGAGCGGTGGGGAAGGTGGACGTCTGACCGATGCGTTCAGACAAATTTTTTAGTCCGCAGCCCCAAGGTATGATCGGTTCCAGCAACCATTGCCAGCGTCTGATATACATGGTGCAGGAATACCTTGGGGCAAGGTCAGACTTGGACACCTTTCCCACCGAAAATCCTCTGGCTTACTGGGTCCTGAGGATGGATCACTGGCCAGAGCTTGCACAGTATGGCTGCAATTGAGCTACTGGCCTGTCCTGCCTCCAGCGTTCTTTCCGAACGCACATTCAGTGCTGCTGGAGGATTTGTCACCGATCATAGGGTGCGCCTGTCCACCGCTTCGGTTGAATCGACTGACCTTCATCAAAATGAATCAGTCTTGGATCACCACCAGCTACCAGGCACCTGAAGCGGATATAACGGAATAATTTATAATGTCACATCCCTTCAAGACTGCCTATGCTGATGCTGAGTGACTGTTCCTTTATGTTCACTGACTATCCTCTTCCTCCTCCTCAATGATCCATGCCACCACACCAGTGCCTAAGGCACGATTTTTCAGCCCCTGTTTAACAGGGGCGTTGTACTTACAATTTTTTTAAAAAAATGCTTGCAACACGTGTGACTGCTGTGCTCCAAGTACAGTATCTGTGAGGGGTTGCAGTGTTGTGGCACCAGCACCAGTGCCTAAGGCACAATTTTTCAGCCCTGTTTAACAGGGGCGGGTACTTACAATTTTTTAAAAAAATGCTTCGCAACACGTGTGTGACTGCTGTGCTCCAAGTACAGTATCTGTGAGGGGTTGCAGTGTTGTGGCACCAGCACCAGTGCCTAAGGCACAATTTTTCAGCCCCTGTTTAACAGGGGCGTGTACTTACAATTTTTAAAAAAAATGCTTCGCAACACGTGTGACTGCTGTGCTCAAGTACAGTATCTGTGAGGGGTTGCAGTGTTGTGGCACCAGCACCAATGCCTAAGGCACAATTTTTCAGCCCCTGTTTAACAGGGGCGTGTACTTACAATTTTTTAAAAAAATGCTTCGCAACACGTGTGACTGCTGTGCTCCAAGTACAGTATCTGTGAGGGGTTGCAGTGTTGTGGCACCAGCACCAGTGCCTAAGGCACAATTTTTTCAGCCCCTGTTTAACAGGGGCGGGTACTTACAATTTTTTAAAAAAATGCTTCGCAACACGTGTGACTGCTGTGCTCCAAGTACAGTATCTGTGAGGGGTTGCAGTGTTGTGGCACCAGTGCCTAAGGCACAATTTTTTTCAGCCCCTGTTTAACAGGGGCGGGTACTTACAATTTTTTAAAAAAAATGCTTCGCAAACACGTGTGACTGCTGTGCTCCAAGTACAGTATCTGTGAGGGGTTGCAGTGTTGTGGCACCAGCACCAGTGCCTAAGGCACAATTTTTCAGCCCCTGTTTAACAGGGGCGGGTTGTGAGAGCTTACAGTCTTGTGGCAACACCGTCCACCACCACCACCACCACCGCCAAAGGCCCAATTTTTCTGCCCTGTTCAACAGGTGCATGCAATTACAAATCTTGATCTAATAACTCACAGCAGGGCCCATTCCTGCGCCCCACCAAGAGTTTACAGTCTTGTGGCACACCGTCCACCACCACCACCAAAGGCCCAATTTTTTCTGCCCTGTTCAACAGGTGCATCAAAGTAACTGTGAGAGCTTACAATCTTGTGGCGCCCGGTTCAACAGGTCCTTCATAATGTACCTGTTCAGATTCTACTTAAGAACAAAACCTACAGTCCCCCTTAATATCATACAAGACCCAAAGGGGCTGGGTGTGGGGGGGGGGGTGATGATGGGGTAGCCATGTTTTTCTCAAGGATAGCCATATGGCGGCCAGGACAAGACATGACATTAAAGCCACAAGTGGTTTTAAATGGCTTCTTTTTTTCCTTTACAAATGTCATTTTGTGCAAGGACAGTTCTAAACACGGGAAACACATGCCACTTCACAGGCATACTTTAGACACCCCCCAGGTACCATATTTAAAGGAAAATTTCACTTTTTTTTTTCACTTTATGCATCATTAAAATGACTGCTCCCGAAAAAAACGTTAGTTTTTAAAAGTTCTTTTTGCATTGATATATGTCCCTGGGGCAGGACCCGGGTCCCCAATTAAAAAAAAATTCAAGAACCGAACCCGGGGGTGTTCGGCTCATCTTGAGACGCAGGATCCTAATGGACATACTTGAAAAAGAAGGTCAAGTTTTGGCAAAAAATTTCCTTATGAAGGTTAGAGAGTGGAGTGAAGGTGTTGGAGTTTTTTCCAAATTTTTCAACCAGCAATTAGTGCTGGGAGCAAGTAGTAGCAGGAAGGGCCAAATTAGAGTATCAGTCCATAGAATCCTTGTTGGAGGGAGTTTGGTTTTCAAAACGTCCTTGTTTGTGTGTATGATGTCGAGAAGATGAAGAGGCTCCTGCGGAGGTTGTCGTAGTGTTTTGCTGAGGAGAACTTGGGGGATGATCATTTGGCATGGATTTGTCAGCGATGCCCATTTCGACCAAGGCAGATTGCAAGTCTTCCGGAGATCTACAGACGTATTTAGTTTCCAGAAATGTAAATCTTAGAGAAGAAGGAAATCCCCAATGATAGGTAATATGATGTTGTTGCAGGATTTGTAGTTGGGGTTTAAGTGCACGTCGTTTAGCAACCATGAGAGGAGATATATCACCAAAGAGCTGATATGTATAGCCCTGGAATTGCAGGGGATCTTTGTCCCTAGCAGCCGCCAGTAGTTGCTCTTTGGTTCTATAATAGTGGAATTTAGCGATTATATCCCTGGGTGGGCCATTTGCTTTGCGGGGGGCTAAAGCTCTGTGCACTCTATCAAGTTCCAGTGTGTCCACAGGTATGCCAGGTAATAATTCCTGAAATAACGCTGTTATGGTGGCTGGGAGATCTAGGACAGTCTCAGGGATTCCTCTAATTCTCAGATTCGATCGTCTGTCCCTATTTTCCTGATCTTCTAAACGTGACTGTAGTAAAAGATTTTCTTCCTTTAGATTTTCAAGCTCTGAGGTATTTTGCTGTGTAAAGCTATCTAGGTCATCCACTCTGATTTCTAGCTCAGCTGTTCTCTGGCCCAGCTCTCTAATCTCCTTAGTCAGTTTATCAGTAATTCTATCTGATGTCTTCTTTAAGGCTTTGTGGAGCATATTTTCAAATTTTTTAAACATGTCTTCATTAGTGTCATGCTGAGATACCTCAGTATCTGATTCTGAATGTGCATTTTCCTCTGCAGTCTGTGAGGGCGCTGTCTTACAGCGCTGTGTGGTAGTCTGTGAGGAGGCTGCCACCGCCATTTTTAGTGCCTGCCTGGGCGGCGCCGTTTTGGCTAAACTAGCTTTGATTTTTGTCTTTGGGCCTCGCAGGACCATTATCTATTCACCTGGGGTCTAAGTGAGGCTTGTACAGCTGTTTTGTACCGTTCGCGGTACCGCTGGGACCCATAGTCCTCTGGCTTTCTCCTCCCTCAGAACGGAGCTCTAAGCTAAGACGTCCGACCGCTCAGGCATCCGCGCATGCGCCCCCCACTTTCAATCACTTTATATCAGACTAATATAAGAGCAATACTGATTCAGTTTATGTGGGTTACTGCACTCTTTCTTTTGAACAAGCCAGGTTATGTCTTGTTAAATTTAATGGTATTTCATTTACGAAATAAAGGAATACATATCAAATTTGTGTGGGTGAATTTCCCTGTGGTATAAGGTTTTAATTTTACTGAATCTGATAATTTAAAATATCTTTCTAAACTGAGCAATGATAGATAAAAGGTTGGAATGGTAGATGTACTTGAGAGAATTTGTTTGTGCATATGGTCATTATGCAATCACCATGTTGCCACATGCACAACCTGGATTTTTATCTTTTATGCTGAATGTCCAAATGTTTGAAGTATACACTTGCTTGTCTAGAGTTTGACCCATCATCTGGTATTTGCTGCAGAACACAGAAATGGTGTATCACTTTTCTTTAGTGGAATATTCAGAGTTTATTTCAGCAAGCAGAGAGTCAGGATCTCAGTGCAAGGATCCCAGAGAACTAAAAAGACACAGGGGTTAGTTTACTAAAGAAATAGAGGCAGTTTACCTAGCAAAGTGAATGTATATACACTTTGTGAAGTGGATATAAATAAATAAGGTGACACTGTGTTCTCTTTGAATACTTACAAAACAGAATAGGTAATCAGCCAAATAGGAACTCTTAGCAGCAATTTTATTTGACTCAATTAGAGTAACACGTGGCTGCATAGCATAGTCTCTATACGACTATAAAAAAGAGTTTAGCTGAGAATAACTATTAAGATTATTCTTATCAACAGCATTCCTGGTAGCTTATGGTAGCTCTGGTAACAGAGGCAGACAGCTGGAGGGATCCAACTGGAGGACAAAGGGTAACTCCTCTAAAACTTGAATACTCTGGTAGCAGTTGGGTAGGGGCTATTTACAGTAACTAGATCTTCCAAATAAGTTGCCTGCCATTGGGCTCCTGCCTGGCTGCCCACACATTAGTTCTGACAGTGGCAGTCACTCACCTGTCTGCAGCTCTTTTGTAAATGAGCTCTCCACTACACTTGATCATGTTTAAGAGAAATAAAAAAAGAACAGGATTTTTAGTAGCACATGAATGTTTTTTTTTTTTTTAAATGAACACACCTTGACCATATTTAGTAACATGAAGACTCACTGTAACACTTTAGAAAATTAATCTCATTGAGGTGGTGGTCAAAATTGTCCAATTTCCTATAAATTCAGAGTTATGCATTGAGTAATTTATGAATCAGTACATGTTATATAAAATGGTCAAATCTGCTGGTAAATTTCCATCTGCTGTTGACTTGTATATAACCTGTTTATAGCACTGTATTTATCATCATTATATTACTGTGTATAAATTATCATACACAATAGAGAAACATTTTTTTGTGTTAATTTTTAGACAGTAAAATAAAAATATTGCATATGTCAATTTCATATTTACCCAATCAAAACAGAAGTATGTTTTTTTTATCATACTTACCTAGCTAGGTGCAGCATCAGTCCGATGCTGCTTCTGCCCCTCGCCGGCTCTAACACTGAGAACTGAGTGATCAAACGCCGGCGATCGATTGGTTTTCACAGTTACTTGAGCAAAGAGCTGGTGACTGTCAGTCACCGCTGTCTGCTCTGCCCCCTCCTTGCTCACTGGAATGCTGGGCTATGGAGGTGGCGGGAGCGGACGGTTCAGGCTGTCAGCGGCTCGCAGGCTGTCAGCAGGTGCAGGTCCAGGCATGCGGGCGGATCACGATCATATGGTCGCGATCTTTCCCAAGCCTGGACCAGCTCTGTGATGTTAGCTGACAGCAGGCTTCAGCCCGCTGTCTGCTGAGAACGGGTAACAGGAGTACAGAACAAACTGCACTGATATGATCCACAGGAGTAGTATAACCAAACGAGTTTTGGCTATACTTCTCCTTTAATCAGAGCAAGGGACACATCCTCTATCAGAGATGTGATCTTTCTGTACTTTTTATTTGCAGAAACAGTCGACAACTTCTTATTAAGAAGCCCAGCACTCCTTGCTAACTTACCGTGTCATGTATAAAGAGTTTATTTACAAAATATTCTATAAAGTAGGGTTTATCACATAATAGAAATAGTAATAGAACTATTAGAAATAGAAATGAGTAATTAACGAAAATAATTAATTAAATATTTGTTTTGCTGACAGCTAATGCATTTCATATCCAATACCAACAGCAATATTGGGTATATTAGGGCAATTTTAGGGCATTTTTGTTGTATGCCCTAAAAAATGTTGTCACAGCGACCAGTGTTGATGAAAGTGAAAGCTATAATAAAAAAGAACCATATGGCCAAAGGAATAGAAAATAAGCATTTTTTGGCAGATGAGGGGGGATGGTAAAGCTACAGTATCATCAGTTGCGGTATGTAATGAACTTAATAAAAATATATTATAAACAGAAATGTAAATATACTTTTTTTAATGTAAAGTGATTGGCAAGATGCTACATTTTGTGACTGGGAGGCAACATTCTCTGGATGTGATATATAATGGTCAGCTCCTAAGACAAAAAAAGACTAAAACAGAATAAAACAGACTAAAACAGTAGAAACTCTTTTTTAAAGTGCAGGTTTTAGTACTCTAAGGCTGCTCAAATCTAATCCAGTTCAGCAGGAACCGCCCAAAATTCGATAAATTAACTTGGGTCCAACCAGCCAGTCTTCTCCTGGTGAGGATGGCTTCCCCCGCTTGGACCCCTGCCGGGAGCAGAGAGTTACTCGGTAGGTGAGATTACCCTGTCAGCACTGTCTGTGTTGATGGGGGAACAGAATATAGACAAAAGTCAGCTTGATATCACAATAGCTAATAAATTACTAAGAAAGCAGTTGAAGTCGAACTCAACGTTCATACCTCCTAGTGTAAGTGTACGCATAGTGTGTATCCATTTGGATTCCTTTTGACTACTACCGATTTGACGATCATATCTCTGATTGTGGGTGCTCTCTTATATATTATGTTAGGTCGATCTGGAAGAATCTTTTTTAAATCTCTATCATTTTTGAGAATGTGCCAGTGGCGTTGGATCAATTTTGACACATCTTTATGCTGGACAGTGTAGTCCAGAATTAAACATGGTGCTTCTTGTTGAAACTTTTCCCAGATGGTTCCCCATATGAAGTCACATGACGTGACGTAACGCGTAGGGAGTGGCCGTAAGCAGATGTATACCAGAAGTAATGTGAGGAGACGCTGAAAACGCTGTTCTGTTTGTTTTTTCTGTCCTTTTGAATTGTTTTTAATGTAAGAGTATTTAAGCACCTTAATAAATTAATCCATAGTATATTTTAACCGTACTACACTATTGGAGGCATCTTTCTATCACTGCATTACCTATACCATACCTGAGCATATTGGGACAGATATATGGAGAACAATAGAGATTGAGGAGAAGCTACTAGTGCCATGGTTAATGTATGAGAGTCTGATCTGGTTCCATCTGGATGCTGCAGAAAGACCACCTTACCTGGTGATACTGTTGATGCTGATTTCTTCATATGTATGAGGTGAGAGTTCTGTAAGACCACTGCCATAAGGAGAACACCTGTGGAGTTGCTCATTCACTTTTTTTGCTTGACCATTTCCTCACTAAGCCATTTTATATTCATCCACCTTTTTGAACTTTATTTTAATTTTAATTTTAGCTGAAGGACAATTATTTATTGCTCACATTCACTGTATTTGCAACCTGTTTTTGCATTTTTTCATTTGTAGTTCACCCAAGTAGTCTGTGTGATACATACAGGGTGTACACATATTTTGAGACTTTGCACTTTAAATTGGTGTACTCTATATTGTATATACACTTTGTATACACAACACTGTGCACTTTATTTACATATGCTCTTGATTCATATGTGGAGGAATTGTTTATTTTTGTGTTTATTAGTGTTTTGAGTGATTTTATATAACCGCGCAAGATCACTTTATCTTTTATTTCTAGTTTGTGGATTGTGAACACTTTTAGGTTTTGCTGCTGGTTGTACACATACATATCACATATCTCTTGATTACAGTTACACTTTCTATTTACTCACAGTAGCGCGAAGGACACTTTCACTCATCAAAGTCGTATCCCTCCAGAGTCTGGACTGGCTGAGTTAATTTCATTCCGCTGTCATTTTAATATGGGTCACAGCAGTTCTGAACTAAGTGAACTCCTGTGACCAACAGGAGAGGTAGAGCCAAAAGAGCTTTGGCCCCACTTCTCCTTAAAATAGCTTTACTGGACAGCAATCCTCAGCCATCCTTGCACCCAGAGGTTCGGTGAGCATTGTAAGCTCCCCAGACTGTTCCCCACCACCATCTGCCTTGCCCTGGACCAAAAATTGGTGGAATCTGCTGCCCACCCGCAGAGATATCGGGCCCGCCATAGCGCACCCCCCCGCCATCTGCAAGGCCCCAGTGCTCCCAGAAACTCAGCCATCCTTGCACCTGGAGTGGGGAACATCACAGCCAGAGCCCTTCCTCACATACCCCTGCCTCCCAACGGTAGCATAGCGGCCCATCGGCCGCCCCAGACTGTCAATCCAGCTGCGGCCTACAGAGGCCTGGTGACGGCCGCCATCTTGCCACCCCCAGCCTCATCAATCTGCAGAGCCACACTCACCCTGGGGCCCTGTAACGCCAATACACCGCCTCATCCAGCTACCCACCTCCTTGCAGGACAGTAGAGACTTGTATTACCACTGCTCAGTGTCTACAACTGCTGAGATCCATCAGGGCCTGGTGACAGCGGCCATCTTGGTACTCCCAGATCTCTCCCCAGTGCAGTTACCTCAACTGTGTGGTGGCCATATTGCTACACCCAGCCACAGTGATCCCCTAATCAGCTCTTTTAATAGAGGGGGGACCCAGAGGAGCACTAGAAGAGGCCCCCATATCCATAACGGCCACTGAAGTAGCCAGGCCTCATCCCTGTAACCTCAGCAAGTCGGCCATCTTGCTACACCCAGCAACAGTAAAGCTGCAGCTACTATACCTCTTGCAAACCTGCTAAACTGTTCTCTCACTCACTTCTCAAAGTTACTAAATAAACCTGGACATATGTTAGCCCTGCAGCATACTCTCAGATAATCAAACTCAAACATTTTTTTTTCTTTTTTTTTTTTTTAACCACGAGTGCACTCTGACTGACACAAGTCCTGGTGCTTTTACTCTCACAGAGCATGTTGTTGGACATGATGTGCTCTGATTAAACCTTTTTTTTTTTTGGGGGGGGTGGCCTGACTATGGAGGAGTGAAGACGTAGGCCTCCCTAGATCCGTCCCACCGCAACATCAAACAACGCTACAGGAGTGAGAATCACCCCACCAACTGCCAGACATGTCCCAAAGGAACAGGGCATCTTCCCAGCCCCCGCGGAACGAAAAACCCCGGCAAGCCCAGTTGGATTCCTTCTTCCCCGGGCAGAGTGGAAGAGGCCGTGAGGCCCCCAAGATGGCTGCAAAGGCCCCTAAAGCACACAAGGCCGCTCAGCACTCTGCCACCAGGTCAACACAACAGACTGAATCACCCATACCATCCCCACGGTCGGTAAGTGACTCGGCTCCCCGACCTCCCCGGGCTCCCCCGCACTACTAGAAGATCCCCCTTACGACCCGGACCCCCTGGCTGACGCAGATATAAGGCGCCATATTATGTCCTTACCCACCAAAGCGGATCTTGAGCGGTTTGCTGACAGGGTGGAAAGAGCCTTTAAAGAGGACATTGCCCAACTCAAAGCAGACACGACGCACCTAGGAGGCAGACTGGATTCCTTAGAGCAAAAGTTTGAGGACGCCCTCCCTGTTATCTCCATGCTGCAGGACAAATGCGCCATGCAAGACCGCCAGATTGAGACCTTGCTTTGTCAGTTAGATGACACAGAGAACCGCAGTCGCCGAGCCAATATCAGGATCCGAGGCCTACCTGAAGCCACTGGTGCCAGGGACATTATCCCCACCTTGGAGGGGGTCTTCAAAGAAATATTGGGACTGCCTAACACTGCCACCGTCGAAATTGACCATGCACACAGGGCCCTAAAACCCCCTTCCCAGGATGTGAACAACCCCAGAGATGTAATCTGCAAACTACATAAGTATACTCTCAAAGACCGCATCATGCAGAAAATGAGGGGTAAACCCTATTTTGACTTTGACGGTGCACAATTAGCTTTTTACCAGGACATCTCTAGGCGCACCCTGATGCAACGCAGGTCACTTCGCCCCCTCCTGACTGCTATTCAGGACGCAGGCCTGTCGTATCGGTGGGGATTCCCCTTTTCTCTCCAAGTCACCAAAGAAGGAAGAACTGTGACTCTCCGCACCAAAGATGACCTGCCGCATTTTCTGACCTCCCTGGACCTAGACCAAGTAGACTTTCCCGACTGGAGGAACCCCCCGGACCCCATACCTACAAATGTGCCTACATCCCAGCCATGGCAACCCGCTAGGCGACAGAACCACAGGCGAACCCGTAGGCGTCATCACTCAGATTCTTCAAGGGGGCCGGAGGGTCATCCTCTCCTCCAGGGATGAGAAAGATTCAGATCTGAGCACTTTTGAACAGAACTGCTGGGAACCCACCAGACACAAACCGAGATGTTGTTTTTTTTTTTTTCAGGATTCTCCCCCTCCACCTTTTTTTCTTTTTTTTCGTGATAAGAGAATACCTGGACCCCTATGTTCCTCCATTCTCCTCCCCTTTCATTCCCGCCATGTTAGATGCGGTGGGCGGAGACGGAGGCCTCCTCCCCTCTTCCCAAGGTTGGGTCACGTACCCCCCATAGGATACCCTCCTTCTGTATGGGTATAGATCCTTATTGGGATCTCAGGTTGTGGCTCGGATCTCCTCCCCTTCTAAGGGATGGGGTCCCAGACACAACCCTTAGTTGTTTTACGAGACCGAATGGCCTAGGCCATACGACTCTGATGTTTTTTGATTGTACCTACTTGTTATGTTTTTTTCTTCTGTTCCCTCTCCTCCCCCTCTGTTCCTCCCTTACTACTCCTCCTGCTACAGGGTCAGCTTTGTCGTCTCGTCTGCACCGGGCGCGCCACCAATCTGCAAACACAGACCATCCTCACACCCCTCCATGGCTACTCTACGGGTGAGTACATACAATGTTCGAGGTCTTTGCTCCCCACATAAACGAGGTAAGCTGTGGGGGGAGTTGAAACGATTGAAAACCCAAGTGGTCTTCCTTCAAGAGACTCACTTTACGCCCAAGTCCCTACCCAAACTGCCTACTCACCTTTTTAACCAATGGTTTATTAGCACTTCCCCGACAGCTAAATCTAAAGGGACAGCGATAGGCATACATAAGACATGCCCCTTTCAACCCTCCGACCACAAGGTAGATCCCCTGGGCAGGTACGTGTTCCTGAAAGGTAATATTGCGGGCCAGAAATACACGTTCGCGACAATATACGCCCCCAATGCCAATCAACTAACTTTCATTGACAACACTCTCGACCGCCTAGCAGACTTTAGGGAGGGCCTCCTGATTCTAGGAGGCGACTTTAACATAAGCCCCGACCCTATGCTGGACACATCACACGCGAGACCCACACATTCCTACGCGTTCCTTAAACACTTTCGTAAGACCATCCAATCCCAACTCTTAGTGGACAGCTGGCGGGTTCTTCACCCATCAGACCGGGACTTTAGCTATTATTCTAAAATACATGATGTATACACACGCATAGACCACATCTATGTAGATCATGGCGGGCTGGAGCTCCTTCAATCTGCGTCCATTGACACCATTTCTATCTCTGACCACGCCCCAGTAACGATTGCCCTCGCCCTGCCCTTAGGCACGCAACGGCAGTGGACATGGAGGCTCAATGACAACCTGCTAGATGACGTGGTCGCAGTGAAGGAGATCACAGACACCCTGACACATTACTTTAGGGAAAACCCAGCAGGCGAGCTGGGCGAAGGGGTGATTTGGGAAGCCCATAAGGCTGTGGTCAGGGGAGCACTGATCTCCCAGGGCTCCAGACTTAAAAAAGCACGTCAGGCAGATTTCTCAAGGGTACACTCAGCTCTTCAGAGGGCAGAACTCCGACATAAAGCTAACGGGAGCAAGGAGGCCTTGACAGAACTGACGGAACTACGGGAACTGTTTTTCCGTTTACTGGACCGGCAAACCCGCAAACAATTCCGCTTTCTAGCACATAAATACTATGAGCACGGGAACAAATGTGGGCGGATGCTGGCTCGCGCTCTCCGGAAATGGCACGCACAGACACATATATACATAAACTACACACTGCCGCAGGGACACCGATGGTACACTCTTCTAAAATAGCAGCGGGATTCAGAGATTATTACACCAAGCTATATAACTTAGGCTCTACCCTTCCTCCCGAGCCACGAGAAACCAGACAGAGAATGACCCAAGACTACTTAACAGCAGCTGGCCTACCAACACTAACAGAAGACCAGTCCTCAACCCTAGACCTCCCCATAACCTTGGCTGAGCTCGAGACCACGGTGAAGTCCTTGCCCAATGGGAAAAGCCCTGGCCCAGATGGGCTGACTAAGGCCTACTACAAAGCTTTTCTACCCCAGCTAGCCACCCCTATGTGCAAATATTTTAACGCAATAGCAGGAGGGGGGAACATCCCCCCAGAGGCCCTCCTGGCCCATATTACTGTGATCCCGAAAGAGGGCAAGGACCCCACCGTCCCTCAGAGTTATCGCCCCATTTCTCTTCTTAATTTGGACATAAAGATTTTAGCAAAAATATTAGCGAACAGACTTAAACACCTTATCCCCCAAATTGTCCACCCGGACCAAACGGGATTTATAACAGGCAGAGAGGCAAGGGGCAACTCCCTAAGGGCACTACACCTCATACATTGGGCCCGTAACCGCCCAGACCCGCAACCTTACATTATTTTGTCAACCGATGCCGAAAAGGCCTTTGATCGGGTAGATTGGTCCTACCTGACAGCAGTGCTCCGATCAATACACTTAGGCCCGCGAATGTTAGCCATAATTGCGGCTTTATACTCTCAACCTTGCGCCCAGGTTAAGGTGAATGGGACCCTCTCAGCTCGATTCCCCATCAGAAACGGCACGAGACAGGGGTGTCCGCTTTCACCCCTTCTGTTCGCCCTAGTGCTAGAGCCGTTCCTCCGCACAGTGCGAGCTAACCCCGATATTAAGGGCCTTCGAGTAGGTAACACGGAACACAAACTCTCGGCTTATGCCGATGACGTACTGTTCCACCTCTCAGATCCTCTGATCTCCCTGCCTAATCTGATGAAGGAGTTGCAGCTTTTCGGATCCCTTTCTAATTTTAAAATTAACCTTTCAAAATCAGAAATTCTCCCCATCTGCCTAAGACCTCATATGGCAACAAACTTACAAGCGGCCTTCCCCTTTGTCTGGACTACGTCGTCCCTGAGATACTTGGGTGTGCAGCTTACTGATCGTTTTGACACCTTATATGCCGCTAACTATCCCCCTCTGATTGCCGCGGTCAAAAGAGACCTCTCACAATGGACACGGACGGCCTTTACGTGGCTAGGAAGGGTGAATATAATAAAGATGAACGTCCTACCGCGCATACTCTTCTACCTACAGATGCTACCAATCCCCCTGCCCAGACTCTTCTTCGACCGAATATCCAGTCTACTGTCTGACTTTATTTGGAACGCACGTAAACCTCGGATAGCCTTACGGATACTACGGCGCCCAAAACGTAGGGGTGGTTTGGGGGTCCCAGACATTAGACAATACTACCGAGCCATAGCCTTGCAGAAGATATTCGACTGGCGTTTCCATACTCACACGAAACTCTGGGTTCCGCTAGAGAAATGTCTGGCGGGCAGGAACTTGTCATATGCACCCTGGTTACACCGGGAACATAGGGGGCTGTCAGACACGACTTCCCCGCTGACGGCTCATGTGCTGTCAATATGGGACAGGATAAACCCGCAGCTGAAACTGGCTCCCCCTATGTCCCCGCTGGCTCCATTGGGGGGTTTCCTATGGTTCCCCCCAGGCGAGCAGATGACTTTCTTTGAACCGTGGGTAGAGGATGGGAACGCCAGTTGTGGTACACTCATGAAGGACGGCAAGCTCCTATGTTATGAAGCTTTGCCGACAGGACGACAGGGCCCACGGATGAACTTCTGGAAATACAGGCAGCTACATAATTTCTTCCAGATGCATAGGCACACAATTAGAGACCCGTCAACCCTCACCCCATTTGAACGTATTTTTACTGCAGAGGAACCAACGCCACACCTGGTCTCAGAGCTATACCAACTCATGAGCTTAGCCGGCCCCCAAACTACACCCGCCTATATCCGACGCTGGGAGAATGATTTAGGACTAACTTTAACAGAGACGCAGTTATCCCACTTATACTACCTCACCCACGCATCTTCCATAGACTCAAAAACCCAAGAGACGAATTTTAAACTAATGTCTCGCTGGTACAGGGTACCTGCAGATTTAGCTCGTATCTACCCTTCCACATCCGAGTTGTGCTGGAGGGGTTGCGGACACCGGGGAACGTTGACTCACATATGGTGGGAATGCCCCCTGATTAAGCCTTTCTGGGAAGATCTACAAGAGCAGATAAAAACAGTAACAGGGATAGAGGTCCCGTTCTCCCCGCTACATTTTCTTCTGAACATACCCCCAATCCCGCTAAGTCGCTACAAAAAGAATGTGCTTCCACACCTGCTGAATGCAGCAAGACGCCTAGTCCCAATATTTTGGAAGACTTCCAGAATCCCCACTCGAGAAGAGTGGCACAGTAAAGTAGGTGAGATCCGAGAGGCTGAAAACTGGGTGGCTACCTGCAAAGGCCTAGAGGATAGATTTCATAGCACCTGGGCACTCTGGGCTGAATACACCTCAGACCCTAACCAAATTCCCTCTAGCCTAGATATCGCCTTACTGGAACTGGCAGATCCCTCACTTAGGGTGCTTAGGGAGGCTAGGGCCCAGGGGACAGCCACACCACCCCCGAGGGACCGCAGTGACTAGTTCATATGTTGATACTTAACGTTTTTGGCGTGGCGCGCCCGGAGCAGGCGAAGACGACATCCCATTCTAAAGAAGCAGGTAAATCTGACCTAACCCTCCTCCCCCAACCCCCAACCCCCCCCCCCCCGTTTCTCCCTCCCTGCTACCCACCCTCCTTTCAGTTGCTAAGCAACTATGACTTACCCATCTTAACTCTGTTTCTCCCCTTTTTACTTATTATTTTTCTCTGCTGTATTTTGTGGACGATATGTGAACTCATGTGGGACTGTTGACAGACGGAGGTCCTATGGCCCTAGGGCCACGAGAGTTATCTGGGGTGATGGCGGTCCCAGCCAGACACTTAGCAATGCCGTGGGGCTCCCCGGGCTGGCGGGGGGGTCGGGGGTGGTATGTTGGAGGCCATTGAGCCCCCCTCCCCGGCCCCAGCTGCAGGTCTCGGGACCACGCGCTTTATGCATTTTAGGAAGGCGTCCCAGCCCCGGGCCCACCCCCGGAGATGGGACACCCTTAGACGGGACCCCACGCCCCACTTACCCTTCTCACCTACACGGTCCTTTAGCTAATATATGGTTGCCCCTAACTCAGGACCCACAACAATTTCTTTAACCCCCGATTCCCCCCTACCTCTATGTATGTCTGTTAACCAAAGCACTTCTTATTGTTGACACCACGACTCTGTGTAGTCGACGGATTATTATCTTCACAAATGGTTACCACGGTTTGTTTATATGTTATTTTTCCAATAAAAATTGATTACAGAAAAAAAAAATAGCTTTACTGGACATGATATCAGAGGAAGTGCCCTTCAGCACTTCTAAATAATAACCAGCAGGGTAGGGTGAGTGCAAGAAAATTTAAACAAATGGCTTAATACATTATTGGAAAGTGGAAAATCACACCTGCAAGGGAAGATGAGCAGGAATTCTGCATTTGACCCAGATAAGAAACAGCAGACTGACTCTGCATAGACTTAGCTGCAATACAGACATTTATGGACAGCAGCACAGGTTGGTTCAGAAGACAAATAACTGATAAAAATTAATTGGTAGCTATTATGGAAAGCAAAATTAATTGGTAGCAAAGTCATAGTCTAATACCTAATGACTGGTTGACTGGTTTCCAATCAGCTTTTGCTGCTTTCAAGAACATCAGTGTGGTGACCTTCTGGAGATCTATTGTAGACCCTCCACTTTAACCAAGAAATTAGAATTCAGACCTCTTAAACATTACATGCAACTCTATTTCTCTTGGGACCGAAAAGTACAGTTCTGCTACAGCATATAGATGAAGCTGTAAAATACCAATTAGCAGTGAATAGTAGTGGAAAGAGATGCAACATAATCAAGAAAAAAATCCTTGAAGGTAAAGGTAATCTGTAACAAATAGTATATTGAAAACTGTAGTAACAAGGGTAAAAACAGGAAGACAATGATCAAAGCTGATATAGACCAGCAGGATCACTTTTGCTGAAGCTCTAGTGTAATGTTTAATTTGTACATGTTTCCAGTAAATATCTCATGAACGGTCTGGAGTTGTTCAATATTTGGGCCAGCAGATGATGTGGGTATATGCAGTGTAGTAGTGCTTCTGGTTTAACCGCTTGCCGACTAGCCGCCGTCATTAGCGGCAGGTCGGCTCGATCCTGTGAATTGGCGTAGCTGTACATCCATCCCTTTAACAGCTATAGCAGGTGCGCACGAAGGATGGTGGGGGTGCACAGCGGAGGAGCTGATGCACATGGCCGGCGGCCGCGATGTCGGCCGGCTACCCGCGGTCGCTCCACAGAGAGCCAGAACGGGGATCTGTCAATGTAAACAAACAGATCCCCATTCTGTCAGGGGAGTACAGAGTGATCGTCTGTTCTTAGTGATTAGGAACAGCGATCTATCTGTACTCCCAGGTAATCCACTCCCCCCACAGTTAGACACACCTCCCAGGGAACACATTTAACCCCTAGATTACCACTATTGTTAACCCCTTCCCTACCAGTGTCATTTATACAGTATTCAGTGCATTTTTATATCACTGATTGCTGTATAAATGTCACTGGCCCCAAAAAAGTGTCAAAAGTGTCCGATCTATCCACCGAAATGTCACAGTCCCAATAAAAATCGCAGATCACCGCCATTACTAATAAAAAAATAAATAATAAAAATGCCATAAATATATTTGCGCAAACCAATCAATATATACGCTTATTGCAAATTGTATTACCAAAAATATGTAGAAGAATACATATTGGCCTAAACTGATGAAGAAAATATTTATTTATTTTTGGATATTTATTGTAGCAAAAAGTAAAAAAAATATATATTTTTTGAAAATTGTCTGTCTTTTTTTGTTTATAGTGAAAAAAATAAAAACCGCAGAGGTGATCAAATATCACCAAAAGAAAGCTTGATTTGTGGGAAAAAAAGGACGTACATTTTGTTTGAGTACAGCATCACACGACAATTGTCAGTTAAAGCGACGCAGTCCTGTATCGCAAAAAATGGCCTGGTCATTAAGGGGGTAAATCTTCTGGGGCTGAAGTGGTTAAAAGCAAAGATGGCAGCATGAGAATCAGCCTCAAGGACAGATCACCCACCAACTGCCCAAAAACTGGAACACACAGAATCTGGTGTAGTTGTGTATAGTAACCAATCAGCTTCTAGGTGCTATTGTCAAAGTGTAAATGAACACGCTGAAGATAGAAGCTGATTGGTTACTATGCACAGCTGCACCATATTCTATGTGCTCCAGTTTTAGTTAATCTCCCCCATTAGTTCCTTTGCGAGATCTTTGAATTATTCCAGAAATCCCAATGTGTATCAATTGAGCAATTATTTTAATTTTCAGCATTTTAAGGTGATGTTACCAAGGTTGTAAAGATGAAGATTTTAATAAGCATCACTCTATCTGATGTTACCTTTCTGACAAATTAGTAGTATAATTTCTTCTAAGTTCAAACTCACTGCAATTTAAAATCAATTTAAGATACTCATTAAAGCTGTAAACATACAGCCTGAACAAATTAAAAAGTTTTGATTACTAATTTTAAAATGACATCTCATATAGCTATCTTCTAACAGACAAATGTTGCCTGTACATTTTATTTTCATGAACAAATAGAGACTTTATTTTCACATAAAGTTAAACAAACCTTGACCCATGGGTCAAAAGAAGTATCTGGAGATACAAAGCAATGTAACATGAGTCTGACAATTTATACTACAGGAAATTATCAAAATATGAAACAATTTCCTCAAGTAATTTAATAAAGTCTATACAACTTAATGGAATAATATATCTTTTATTAATGTTCTGTGGAATATTTTTTTGTATAATTCAGGTTTAATGAAGGTTTAATTTGTTAAGTAGAAAACAGTAAGGGTGCAGTAAGAGCAAAAAGGGACAACCATATATTGTAGATAAAATACATGCAATATAAGGTGGCCAGGAGAACATTTAATTATAAAATGTCTTACAGGAAGCAGCTGAAAAAAAGCAATATCACATTCTGTGATGGACTGGAGGTAGAGAGCTGTACATAGGGATTTTTGTTCATTTATTTATTTATAAACACTCATTACCTTTGAAAGATCTATTGTTTTTTTCACGTTGTCCAGTTTATAGTTAAAGAACATCTTTCCCTTTGTGCCTATAGAGCCAACGCTGTTGGAAAAATCATGAGCTTGATGAAATAAAATTGTAAATGATCCAGGATGTATAACTATTAGCTTAAACCTATTTCAATGTTTAATCAGTTTAATCAGCCAAGCAGTCTAAAAAATGAATTCAAGAAAAATATAATTGATGTGTCTAAAGCAGAACTCCAGTTGCATATGAACCCAAGCCTCCTCCCCCACACTGAAGGACCTCTGTGTAGAACAGCAATGTATTTGATGATCAGTGTTGTAGCAAACTGCTTTTTGACTTTTTACTTTCATTTGGCTATTTATTTTTATTTTCGTTTCACTTTAAAACATATGAAAGTTACATTTGTGGAAAACATAGACCTGGCGATCATTATCCAAGAATTTGCAACCCATCCTTCAAATTTCAAATTCTCTGGGGTAATCAACAACATTTGTATCCTGACAGAGTTGAACAGTGTCTTAAAGTAAAGTACAATAATTTTCAATTACAAATAATGCGCTAGATCAAAAATAAATATTTTTTCATCCAAAGCTCCAGGCTGCACTCTATGTGTATCAACCACATTTCAAAGTGAAAGTACAAGCTTTGGCTACAGTCCCCGCCCATTAGTCATGCCCCTTTCATGCATTTCACTTGGATTAGGCTCAAGTTCATCAGTTCAGTTTTAAAACATCAGAGGGACATGGCCAGTCGGGGGGGACTATAGGTGAAGTGTACACTTTCACTTTGAGATGTGGTTGATATACATAGAGTGTTGCCCGGGGCTTTGTATTATTATAGATGATGAAATAGGACATGCTACTTGAAGGATCAGCACCTGAAATGGGGAGAGAGTCAGTGGGATGATATGCAGAAGGCTTTGAGAGGTGCCATATCTGGTAAGTATGATAAATACTTTTTGTTATGGTTTTTAATATTATTAATATAATTTAAAGCTTTTCTTGAAGATAAAAGTGGCTATATATGGGAAAAACCTACATTAGAGTGGAACTTCACTCAGTCAACAAATAAACAGTGACTATTTTTAATCCTTATGCTGCTAATATTAGTAAAAGGATAGGAAAATAAATCATATTTACTTGTTTTAAACATTTTTTTAAATTTCTTCAGTTACTTTCTGGTTCCCAGGCCTAGTCAAACTATGTCATACATCCCAGGAGTCTTCAGGGGGGGAGGAGGGGATTTTCTCAGCTAAGCACACCCTCCTGTCTGCATGCCTAAACAATGAGCAGATGGATTCCAGGAAGTAAATGCTACATAAATCATCTGCCCTTACTCAAGATGGCCACAGCTAGAAATGCTAGGGGGTGTTTTTCAAAGTGATTTCTCAGAAATATAAAGCATGGCGATATGGATGGAGGGTGAGTTTGTTTTAAATATAAAAAATAAATTAAATAACGTTTTTGGTTTGTGGTAATCAGGTGCAGTGTAGTTCCACTTTAATGAATACATTTTTATTAGTCCATTAAAAATTGTTGGTACATTCGTTCTTTGCAAATGGGGTACATTTGATTGTTCCCCTCCTATTTCCTCTTCAGGGTGAATGTTTTTCATTCATAAAAATAAAGTGGTTAGGGAAAATTACCACATTATGACCCCTAGATAGAAGGAGGATCGTGTAAAATATGTATAAATTTTTTATGAATAAATAACATTTGACTTGTAGTGGAAATCGAAGAAAACATTTGATTTTGCCCTATTTGAACAAAACAAATGTACCAGCAGTTTCACTGGATGAATAGTTCTGCAAAATATGTTTTATACTGTAAATACACCCTAAATATTATGTAAGATCCAAAATTCACCAACTATTCACCAGGCAACAATATAGGCTAACTTGATTTATGTAAAAATTGTCATATTGCTCATATTGTATTACAGCAGCCATAATAATTGGCCCATGTATCTGCAATATGCTTATCCTAACAATCCTGTTGCAACTGTTTAGGCTTCTAGTTGAAAACTGAAAGGCAAGAAAGCAGGTACAGTTTTTATTTTAGTCCAGACCTCTGTTAATGTATATGATAACCACTATTTCAATTAAAAAACATACCTTTAGAGGTGACTTTGAATCACATTATTCTAGATGAGTAACTTGATATTTTTGTCTCTAAATAGTACTGCAAAAACTCTTGCTTACTGCATTATTCACAGAACAAATTGGTGTACTCTGTTCAGGATACTAAAATGTACATTTATCAATAAACCACGCATACTGGTTTGATGTATTACAGTCAATATTGCTGCACTACATTCCATGAGAATACTTTGTTCAATATGTTTTGATTACAGAATGCCATTATAAAACAAATTAAGGGTGCATGCATACAGGACTTAAAACATTTACAGACATTTGTCTTTTTTGTCTGCCTGTAAGGGGGAAGGAGGGCACAGCACAGGGGAGGGTAAGTGGACACAGTACAGGGGTGAGAGGGTACAGTACAGGGGGAGCAGTAGGGCACAGCACAGGGGGTGTAACAAAACATCCCACACTTCGCTTGAGTGCTTTTGTCATATACCGCTTCCTTCCAGTCTGAATATAGATATCAGATGTTCCAACCTCTTGCGACCAGGAACTAGGCAGTACTCATTTTGACTGCTGAACATGAACTGTTTATTGAAACACAGGTACACAAATGTAACACTTGGGATAATCCCCCCTTCCTTTGCATTCAGGCTGGGGTATACTGTCCAATCAGCAGGTAGAGCTGTTGGAGGAATTCCCCCTCCCTCCTCACAGCAAACACACATACACATCCCATAATACTTTTCTCAAATACACAATAGAACAATGAAATACAGCCACACCTCAAGCGACCCAGCAAAGAGTCCACAACAGTATGAGACAATATATAAATATATATAAGTAGCACTGACCCCCGAAGGAGCTGCTGGTTTTATTTGGGCTTATCATTACCTCACCTGCTCGCTTCTTCATCTTAGAGGTCCTGTGGAAAATGGGTCCAAAGGATGCTAAATCCGACACGTAGTCCTTTTTCACTTATTTATTTGGGATAAGAACAAAGTCCTCTCAACAGAGGGTCAAAGGGTTGAGGGGAGTTCAGGCACTGTGTAATTGCGGGTTAGAGGTATTGGTCAGATCCAGGGGACAAACAGCTCCACAGACTGGATCCAGCGACCACCGGATAGGCCCCTCTTACTTGACCTAGCAGCCGGTGAGATGCTCAATAAAGTCTCTGCCAGTCTCAATTAAATTAAAGCATTCTTGAGAGATCTTGAGAGATTTAAATAACTGCCATATAGTACCAGTCTCTTTCAGCCGACCCGGCGATACTGCATGAGTGTTGATCTGGGCTGCGTCCTCCAACTGAGTTTCCAGGCTCCTCCAGAGATACCAGCCTTGTGCTCGGTCCTCTCCGAGAAATGTCCTCCCCTGGATCAGTAGGCCCCAAGACTTTTTCCCGGGCCTACCCTCTCAGTTGCAAGGCCTCGGGCCAGCCGGCCCCCAGGCGCAGGATCATGCGATACACACCCCAGGCCAGGAGGGCCATGAGGTCGGGATAGCGGACCCCGAAAAGAAGAAGACGACAACTCCCCAAAAAAATGACGTCCATACCTTAAATACCCTCTCCCAGAATACATAGCAGGGAAAACCACTCCCACTGGGCTATTTCCGAGCAAGAGATGGTATTCAATACATCCAGCTTGCTGCATTTCCACACCTACGGTCAAGTGGAAATCAGTGCAACCCAGCTGGACTTGCACAGAAACCAGAACTTTTAGAATAATTAGCCTGAGCCCAACTGTAGCTTCAGACAACTAAATTTGAAAAAAACAATAGCATCTGCTCATTAGGAGCAGGGCACTATATATATATATATACACACAACATTCCAATGTGGTTGTACAGCGAGTCCGATTAGTACAGATCAAACTGGGGTTCTCGGCCACCCTGTGCCTCTAATAGACACATAGTAACTTAGACATAGGAGGTGCATGGAGAGCTGAAACAAGGGTTTCCCAACCTCTTCAAGGGATTCTGGGTTCCATGGCCCCCCTCTCAATGTGATTCCCACCACATCTCTCCCCTTTCGGCAGCAGACTAATGCCGGCCATACACGGTTCGAATTTTGAAAGAATTTTTCATTCGAAAATCGTATCTAAATCTGGCCATACACCTATAGATTATCTGCAGATTTTCTATGGTTAGATGGAAAAAGTGCAACAGATTTCTCCATGTATGCTAAACTGTGTGGATGGAGGAATCTCCCACTGGGCCAAGCTTCAGTATCTTGCTAGTCGGCCCCACTGGCTCTCAACCTAAACAGTGCCTGCTCCCAATCAGAATGTTCAGGTATTGTGAGAGACAGCAGGGCTGACTAGCAAGATATGGAAGCTTGGGCCAGTGGGAGATTCTTCCATCCACATAGTTCAGCGTAGATGGAGGAATCTGTTCCACTTTTTCCATCTGACCATAGAAAATCTGCACATAATCTATAGGTGTATGGCCAGTCTAAGAATTTTCGTACGAATTTCTCACCATTAGTGGGCTGCAGCAACAGCCGATTTTCGTGCGGAAATCAATTTGAGGAATCGGACATGTTGGAAATTTTTTGAAAAACGAACGATTTTCTAATCAATGATGGGCGAATCGTGCGAGAAATGTAATAAGAAAAGAAAATTTACGGAGAGAAAAGAAGATTCCCGGCAAAGAAATTTTTTTTCTGTAGCAACATAAGGTGAAATTGAAGGCTTGGTCAGCCGAATTTCGAAAATCAATGGTGGCACAATCGGATCACAAAAAAAACGAACTTTCTGATTTTGAAAAGAAAATTTGTTCGAAATTCGACCATGTATGGCCTGCATTACACAGGAGGAGACCCTAGATGGGTTGAAGTTAGTCCATAGTTCCAGTCCCCCAATGCCTGTACCCTCACAGTACCCCAAACAAATTGTTCCAAACAGAGCATTACTCACCCAACCTCTGCCTCTCTCTTACAACATACCCGCTGCTCGGGGGAAGTGCATACTGGCCCTTCTCCCTGGACTCTTTTCAACCACTGAAGAGAAGACAGGGTGGCTGGGCTCACTCCATCATGCTGTTAGGGATCTGGGCTGACTGCCTAGCATCCCTTCAGTATAAAGATGGAGACCGCAGTCCCATCCATTCACTGACAACAGATTAAGCTGCATTTGTGAGGTGCTGATTGCATTCTCTCCCTGGAGCTCCTGTGGAGTGGATTTTTGTGTGCGGAGGCCAGTAGTGTTCTGCCCTATTAGCGCTTCAGCACTCACATCATCCACTCCGGCTAACTGTTGGGGAGGGAAGATGACAACCTCCTCTCCCTGGGCCTCTAGAACTGCCACAGGTGTGGGGCAGAGGCCTTGGACCCTATGTCCGGTTGCAAGGGCTTCAGCTGGGTTGGTGTCATCATTCTGCAGCATCATCTGCTGCTGGGACGCCCTTTTCTGGTACGGTCTCCCAGTTGCACAAATCCATGTTGGGGAGTTGGAATGGCTGCTAACCCTCTGCAATCCACTGGGTAAGAATAAACACCACCTCTTCACCTCGGGCCTCCGAAACTGCCACGTGTGTGTAGCAGGGGTCTGCAGTACTCTGTCCTGCTGCCAGTACTTCTGCTGGGGGTTCACTAGGTGGTTCCTCCTCTACAGAAAAGTAAATTAAATCGCTAGTCTCTGGAATTGCTGAAAATCCAGGGCACTGGCTGGTGACACTTGGGCCCAGTGCCAGCACTTGAGCAGGTGACGCATAATATATAACATTCGCAGATGAAAAGTCCATTAAGTCCATACATTCTGTAATCTGTGACTGGAGAGATGAGCCGACTGCTTCATCTCCCGTATAGTCAGCCGGCTGCTGAACAGACACATTCCTGCATCCAAGATCATTCCGTGCAGAAACAGGATCGTTAAGGTCAGTTAACACTTGCTGCACCTGCCATAAAATCTCTGCTTCCATAGTTGCAGGCGGAGAAAAGCTAAGCACACTGTTACTCTGCCCCATTGCTGACACTTCAGCCGAGATTTCAGGACTGTCAGCTGGTATTTCTGGATAGTCCCAGGCAAAGGGAGCCCAGCCTTGGCACTGAGCAGAGTCTAGCAGCTGTCTGTAAGCAATCTCCAGCTCCCAGTCCTGCACGGCCATAAACTCTCTATCTTCCAGTGCCCAGTGCACTTCCGAAACATTCAGTATCTCTTCTCTGAAATCCATGATTTTGTCCAACCACCACTCCAATTGACTCTCAAAGTTATGGTCCCCGGTCAGCTTCACGTACAACAGTCCCAGGCCACTGTAGCCAAAGCCTTCCATTAGGCTGTCATCCGCTATCCAAGGGCATGCTTGGGATACGTGCCATCGGAGGGCTCTGTAGCTCTCCTCCACTCACATCTCTGCCCAGATCAGCCTGCTTAATTCACCTGTCTGCTCCTTGTGTGATTTTTCTCCCAAAAACAGCACTCGTAATCCATACTGTGACCAGTACCTTTCCTGGATGGAGGGGAGAATTTTACCCTGGCAGCTCTGCTCACGGGCTACCATTTCCTTCCAGAGTTCATAGCAGATAGAATCATACCATCTCAGCAGGACCTGCTCTAATACTGGTCCCCTGTGCTGTATCTGCATCTCTTGCAACATCCTTCCGAATTCCTCATCCATGGCGGCTAGTATCTGTATCTGTATCTCTCCTCTTCTGCTATCCGGACCTTGTATCCAGGTTGAGGCTTGCTTTCCACCAATGTAACCGAATGTCCCACACTCCGATTGAGTGTTTTTGTCATATGCCACTTCCTTCCAGTCTGAATATAGATATCAGATATTCCAACTGCTTGCAACCAAGAACTAGGCAGTACTCGTTTTGGCTGCTGAACATGAACTGTTTATTGAAACACAGGTACACAGAGGTAACACTCGGGACAATACCCACTCCCTTTGCATTCAGGGCAGGGTAGACTGTCCAATCAGCAGGGAGAGCTGTTGGAGTAATTCCCCTCTCCCTCCTCACAGAAAATACACATCCCATAATACTTTTCTCCCAAGGCAGACAGACACAAAAGAACAATGGAATACAGCCACACCCCAAACGACCCAGCAAAGAGTCCACAACAGTATGAGACAATATAATATATATATATATATATATATATATATATATACACACACACAACATTTCAGTGTGGTTGTACAGCATGTCCGATTAGTACAGATCAGACTGGGATTCTCACTCTGTGCCCCTAATAGACATGGGGTGACTTAGCCATAGGAGGTGCATGGGGAGCTGAAACAAGGGTTTCCCAACCTCTCCAAGGGATTCCACGGGCCCCCGCCCAAAGGGACTCCCGTCACAACAGGCTTATTAGCAGAGGAGTGTTTACAGGCAGTAAAATAAACATCACCAACATGTTCAGGAGAGGAGCTTTTGGGCAGAAAATATGAATGGCACTCATAAATTAAGTGGCGTAAACTCCCGGAAGTGGGTGCAGATACCTGTCTTAGACAGGTATCTGCAAAAGGTGCCAAATGTGACCCGGAGGGGGGGAGGGTTCCGAAAAGCGGAAGTGGCAGTGTGCAGGGACAGTTTCAGACACGGGAAACACATGCCACTTCACAGACATACTTTAGACACCCCCCAGGAACAATATTTAAAGGAAAACGTCAGTTTTTAAAACTTCGTTTTGCATTGATACATGTCCCCTGGGACAGAACCCGGGTTAGGACAATAACATGCATATTAGCCATTATAATTAGCACTTTAGATTTCGAATGTTCGCGTCCATTGTAATTAATAGGGTTCTAACCTTCGTGCAAACTTTCGGTCCGTTCGCAGGTTCTGGTGCGAACCGAACCCAGGGTGTTCGACTCATCCCTAATATATATATATATATATATATGTATATGGTGCAGGGTATATAGTGCAGTGCAGAGTATATAATACAGTGTATTGAAGTGCCTCCACGCCAAAATTTAAAAAAACAGCGTGGGGTCCCCCCCAAAATCCATACCAGCCCTTCGGGTCTGGCATAGATTTTAAGGGTAACTCCACGCTAAAATGTTTTGGCGTGGAGTTACCCTTATATGGGCAAGCATACCAGACCATTATATGGGCAAGCAGCCTGGCACGCCAGGAAATGGGGGGACGAGCAAGCCTGAACCATGCCAGGCCACTTGCCCTCAACATGGGGAGAGCACCCTGTCCCCATATTGATGGGACAAGAGCCTCTTTCCGACAACCCTGGCCCCCAGATCCCGCCCCCTCCATGTGAATGAGTATTGAGTACATTATATCCCTACCCATAAAAACCACAATCCCTACCCATAAAAACCACAGACAGTTTTTGACAATTCCTTTATTAACCGCTTTCCGACCGGCGCACGATCATGTACGTCGACAGAATGGCATGGACAGGCAAAAGGGCATACAGGTACGTCCCCTTTAAGATTGCAGTCGTGCCATCGAGTGCGCGCCGCCGCCAGTCGGACCCCTGTGAGTCCGGACCGGAGGACTGGGATACCATTTATTAATGTGACATAAATGCTCTCTGAATGTAGCCATTCAAGAGAATTGCTATAAGGCAGGGGTGCTCAACCTTTTGAAGAGTGAGGGCCACTTAAGCGACTTAACCTAGAAGTAACCAGTCGTGGACCACAATGAGGGGAGTGGGCGGATGACAGGTCCGTGTCCACTCTGCATATGCAGAATGGACACAGACACAGCCCGATCTACTCTATGGGCTCTCTGATCTGATCAGATGGAAGGGGATGGATCCACTTCTGTTTTTTTAGCAGATCGGATCTGAGGTAGGCGGGTGTAAATGGACACAAGTCTGTTTTCATCTGCCGCTCCGTAAAAGGTGAATAGAGGGTCCGATTGGGTTGGACCAATCATGTAAAAGGGGCCTAAGGCCGCTTTTTCACTGATGGTTTGTGGTCTACCCACGCCACAGGTGTAGCACAGTTTATCTGTGGTTTTCCTGTGGGTTAGCTGCACTTTCCCATACAATTCTATTATATCCTGCAGGTTTGGTGCACTTTCTGAAAGCACCCCAACCCACAGGTAAAACCAGAAGTCTATGGCTCAGTGCAGGTAACCCACAGGTGCACCTGCTGATCAGTTTGAAAGCAGCCTAGTAACCACTGCAGAACAGATATACCCTTACATACACTGTGATTTTAGTGAGTTCCATTCAGTTATTGCCAGCTGCTGCTGTCCCAGGCAGAGCGCATTTGGTATCACTCTGCCTATGCCATGAGACAACGCTATACAGGAAGCTTGGCTTATGCGGCTCTGCTCTGCAGATGCTTGCTTCCTCTACCGTCGGCTTCATTCACAACACTGATGCTCTGGGATGGTGGGTCGGCAACCTGCAATCTGGGCTTGCTAACCTGCCACCCCAGGGCAAGAGGTCGCGGGCCACATCAGAGGGTTCTGCGGGCCACATGTGGCCCCCTTGGCTACTGGTTGGGCACCTCTGCTATAAGGTTATCGCTAGATGGTACAGAACTCCATTTCGCCTTCATAAATTTTCCCCTACCATTCCCAACACTTGCTGGAGATGTGGGAAAATGGAAGGTACCATGCTCCACATATGGTGGGACTGTGAGCGACTTCAACCCTTTTGAAGGGAGGTGCATAGCCTCATCACGCATGTCACCACATTCACTGTAGACTACACCCCTGCTCAATTTCTCTTGCACCACACGTCACTGGCAAAAAAGGACTATTACAAATCTTTGGCCATCATGCACATAGTGAACGCGGCTGGACTATGCATCCCTAAACATTGGCTAAATAACCTGGACCAGATGGCTTACACTTAAGAACTTAGCCATGTTATAGCTAGACTGTTATTCTTAATCTTTAAGGACAGCTTACTGACTGGAATAGAATCCAGTGGTTTGGTGAAAAGCTAATGTGGTACCAATATTCAAAAAAGTAATACTATATACAGTATATGTGGAAGTTACAGACCAGTCAGACTAATGTTAATAGCATGTAAACTATTGAAGGGGGTGATAAGGGACCATATCCAAGAATGTTCTGAATAAAATTGTGATTTATGAATTTATTATTCTTGAAAGACCAACCTGTTAACATTCTATGAGGAGGAAATGAGCTGCAATCTGGATAGAGGAAAGCATGTGGATGTAGTGTACCTGGAATTTGCCAAGCATTTGATACAGTGCCCCATAAAATGCTTAATTTACTCATTGAGTTTTGTTGGCATTGACAATAGCGTATGCACCTGGATAGAAAAATGGTTACAGGAGAGCGTCAAAAGGGTGCTGATATAAAGCATATCTTCTTAATGGTCTAGTGTTGTAAGTGGGGTACCCCAAGGCTCTGACCTGGGACTAATTCTGTTTAGCTTGTTTCTAATTGATATAGAGGTTGGGATAACTAGTTCAATCACAGTGTTTGCTGATGATATAAAACTAAGCAGGGTAATGCCTTTACAACAGGATATAGCAACTTTACAGAAAGGCCTAGCTAAAATAAAGGGGTGGGCAACTACATGGCTAATGAGGTTTATTATTGACAAACGTAAAGTAATGCACTTGGAGGCTAAAAATATGAATACAAATTACTTGCTAGGGGGAGAACCTTTAGTTGAATTGAGGATAGAAAAAAAAAAACTTGGGGTCCTAGTAGATCGCAGCAATAGCATGCAATGCCAAAAGCTAGTGGACTATTAACGCACATTAAAATGGTATCTACTCAGGGGATATAACTATGATTATACCACTTTACAAATTTTGGGTCTATAGACATATTACCATATATACTCGAGTATAAGCCGACCCGAATATAAGCCGAGGCACCTAATTTTACCACAAAAAACTGGGAAAACTTATTGACTTGAGAATAAGCCTAGGGTGAGAAATGCGCAGCTACTGTAAGTGTAAAAGAGGGTCAACAATGTCCATTTGCAGCCTCACTGTGCCCATTTGCATGCCTCACTGTGCCCATTTGCAGCTATAGGTCCCAAGAAACTTTAAACTTGGTAGTTAAGGGTTCCTAGATGCCCCCTAGCTTCAGCCAAAATTTGGGGTCTCTGGACTCAAAGGGTCCCGAAATGACAATGCTGCAGATGGACACAGTTGACCAACTTTGGGGCCCTGTATCTCAGGGCCACTTGGGCCAAATTTGGATATGTTGTAGTGCTAGTTCAAGTTGGTTTGCACACCAAATTTGGGGTTACTAGCACCAAGTGGCCCTGAGATATGAGGCCCCAAAGTCGGGTCGGAAAATGTCATTCTCTGCTGCAGAAAAGTGATTGACTCGAGTATAAGCCGGGGGGGGGGCACTTTCAGCACAAAAAAATGTGCTGAAAAATTTGGCTTATACTCGAGTATATACGGTAGTTTAACTTCTATAGTCTATAGGTTCAGTGCTGGGACCCTTACTTTTTAATATCTCTATAAATTATTAGGAATGAGCCTGATGCACATCAGGTGTTCGCTTGTTCACGGAACAGCGAACATTATGCAGTGTTTCCGGCAAATTCGAAAGCCACGGAACACTGTTAAAGTCTATGGGACACTAAAATGAAAAACCAAAAGTGCTGATTTTAAAGGCTTAAATGCAAGTTATTGTCATAAAAAGTGTTTGGGGACCCATGTACCCCATACTCATTCACATAGGGTGGGGGGCCGGGATCTAGGGGCTCCCAGATTCCGATAAGCCCCCCACCCGCAGACCCCGACAACCAATGGCCAGGGTTGTCGGGAAGAGGCCCTTGTCCTCATCAACATGGGGACAAGGTGCTTTGAGGTGGGGGGGGGGGGGCGCAGGGCGTTGGACCCAGTTCCCGACAGGAAGATTTAAAACATGTTTCAAATCTAGGTCCGTCTGACTTTTGGGAGAAAAAAGCCTGCTGGAGCCCACACATGATCGGAATGTCTGCCGGACTATGGTCCGCTGAAAAGTCTGATCGTGTGTATGGGGCATAATAGACACAGGGTATCTTAGACATAGAAGGTGCATGGTAAGCTGAAGCAAGGGTTTCCCAACTCTCCAAGGGATTCTGGGTTCCACCAGCCCCCCGCCCAAAGAAAATATAGAGGATTTTGGTCAATATTGTCATTTTATAGGCCACTAGCCTCCCTGACCAAGAGATGTTTTGAAATGTCGTTTAGCTGAGCCTCAAGTTTACGGAGTAGGGGTTTAAAGTTGGAGGAGGCAAGGGGGGAGAAAGTGGCATTTAATGTTACCCCAAGGTAGAGAATCCCCTTCCGGCTCCACATGTAAGGTAAGGTAGATTGGAGCATGTGTCTGGGATTATCTTGGACACCTAGGTCCAAAATAAGGGATTTAGTGAAATTCACCTTGTAGTAAGAAATGGCACTAAATTGGGATATGGTCTGATGGGCCAGTGGGAGAGAGTAGTATAACGTCGTCAGCGAATAGGTCGATGATGTGTGTCAGGGAACAAAAGGGTTAGAGCGGATGGCTTCTGCAAGTGGCTCTATTATCAGGTTAAAGATGGTCGGGGACAGGGGGAATCCCTGTTGGGTCCCATTGGAAATGATGAACTGTTTGGACAGGAGGCCTGAAGTGTAAATTTGCACCATTGGGCACGAATATAGTGCATGAATTGTGGCTAAGATATGGCCTTCAAATCCAAACTTTCGACATCTCTAACCAGTGAACCCTGTTGAATGCCTTCTCTGCATCTATAGATAGCAGCAGAGAAGGCTTTCGGTTTTCTCAGTATAATGCATAACATTGAGAATCCACCTAGTTGCATCAGAGGTTTGCCGCCCCTTAAGAACTCCCATCTGTCACATTGCACTAAGGGGGAAGGATGTCCTCTAGATGTTTGGCAATAAACGTGGTGTATATCTTAACATCAGTGTTTAAGAGCGAAATTGGTCTAAAATTGGCTGGTGGGTTGGGGTCTTTCCCTGGCTTAGGGATTGTGACTACATAAGCGCTCAGCATCTCTGAGGGGAAGGAGACAGTAAGGGCAGCTTTGCTGTACACTTGTAAATAAGGTACAACAGTAGTAGTGAAAATGTTGAAGTATCATTTGAAAGCCCATCTGGGCCTGAGGATTTCCAATTAGGAAGGGAAGTCACCACCTTTCTGATCTCTAGCTCCTTAAAGGGCTCATTTAATATTTAAAGTTGGTTCTTAGTGAGTTGGGGGAGTCTAAGGTTATGTAGAAATTTTTTAATGTCTTACTTCAGGTTGCGGATCATCTTTAAATTGTAGCGTGTGCTGTAATAGTCAGCATATTGATCAGCTATCTTCTGGGGGTTAATTACTTTATGGTAAAGATTAGGATGGATCAGATGGGCTATTCTAGATTTAGTGCTCACTGCTTTGATGTGGTTGATGTGGTTAGCTATATATTTGCCTGCTCTGTTTAAATTGGCGTAAGATTGCATTTTCAGCTTACGAAGGTGTTTATCGTATTGTTGTCTAAGTAAAACTCTTAATTTTTCCCTGCATTGTGAGAGCTTGGATGATGCATTGGGGGTAGCATTTGTTTATTACAGGATTCTAATTTGTGAATTTTGGAAAGGAATGAGTTAAGTTTGGAAGTATACTGTTTCTTAGCCCTAGCCCCTTGCTGAATGAGAATGACTCTTATGTAAGCCTTGTGGGCATTCCAAAGACTATAGGGATCAGTGACTGATGTTGCAGTGAGACTGAAAAAGTCTCGGAGATGCTGAGAGATGACGGGGGAGTGGTGTCTGTCTTAGAGGAGCCTAGTGTTGCAACGCCAGATGGAAATAGTGGGGGGCCCCATTTTCTAATAACGTCAAAGATATTACAGCGTGGTCCGACTGTGTTATATCATAAATGCGTGTCATAGAAATCCGCTGGAGCAGCCACTTGTCTGTAAGGAACACATCAATGCGAGAATAATACGGTGTCTCAAGGATAAAAAGGTGTAGTCTTTCTGAATTGCATGTTGGCATGTCCAGGCCTCATAGATGTCTTCCTTGTGGAGCAGTGAACGTAGAAAGACTGCATATTTTCCAGTGTCAGCTGTAGAGTCTATTAGTGGGTCTGCGGTCAGGTTAAAGTCTCCGCACATGAGGAGGCTACTGTATCTGTTGGTGTTGATACGATGTAAAAGTTTACGCAGAAAGCAGAGTTGGTGTGAGTTCAGAACATACAGTGCCACTAAGGTATAAGGATGTTCGCTGATGTCACTGGTAAGGATTTGCCCTCTGTGTCAAGCACTGATTCTTTTAGTTTGAAGGCAAGAGTGTTCTTGATAGCTAGGAGAACGCCCCTCTTTTTTTCTTGGGAAGTCTCTGTGGGAGCACGGGGGGTTTGAGATGCTGAGAAATGAGTTTCCTGGATGCTCAGAATATCAGACCTATTTTTGGCTGCCTCTTTCCACGGGGAGAATCTTTTAGCTGGATGATTCAGTTCCCTGGCATTCATTGAAAGACAGCTAATTGTCATTGGAGGTGTGTGTTGGAGGAGTAGGTGGTAGTGCTGGTGGGTTACTCACGGTTATGGTAGAGAAGAGGGCCACATGGGGGCTAGTCTTCCAAGATGGTGAAGTCTCTGGTGCTCCGGGACGGTCAGCCCTTGGAGGAACAGAAGTATGATCATCCTTCTTAAACTTGAGTGCGAGGAAGGCAGGAGCGTGGGTTAGAGTGGTTATGGATACAAGGTGAGCAGAGGTGTTGCGGTTACCAGAGAGGGGTATAGGAAAAAAAACAACATGATGTAACCAAAAGAAGAGGATCTAACAGCAGATCCGCGAGCATGTGATCTGCTAACATGAAAAGGGGAAAGCAGGAAGGTGAGCAGAATTTCTTAGTGACCGGAGATATAAACTTGAAAGGTTGTGCGACTCGATTTATTATGAGCCACCGTTACTATGTTTCTTAGAAGACCGTTTGTACGACACCACTTGCCAGTCATTTTGTAGCATGGTCCGCTGCGCCCCAGAAGTTAGGGGTGGTGTATGTTCCGGGATGATACCTCACTGACATTGTGCCTCAAGCCCTTCTTTCGGGGAAGAGACAGAGGTTGTGACTCCATTGTATGTGATGAAGAGTGTGGCTGGATATTTCCACTTGTGTGGGACTTTGTGGTTTCTTAGCGCTTTAGTGATGGTGGCCAATTTCTGGGGTCTCTGTAGGGTATGCTTGGAAAGTTCAGGGAGTAATTGTAGTGAAGCATACTGCTTCTGAGTAGTGTTGACTCTGCAGAAGGCGGCAATCAGTTGCTCCTTCACATGGTAATAGTGCATCTTTAGCAGGACATCCCTTGGTGTGTCATCAGAAAGAAAGGAGGGTTTCAGTACCCTGTGAATTCTGTCTAATGTCAGCTCTATGGGGGACAGTGACAAAATAAGAGAAGAGAATAGAGTATGCCCATTTTGCTGTAGTTGAGGCACGGCAACAGCTTCTGGAATACCCCTCATTTTAATATTATTCCTTCTCAACTTATCCTCCAGATCAGCAATTTTGTCTTTTAGCCAGGCAATTTCTTCCCTGTGGTCTGAGTGGGCAGCAACAAGCATAATAAAGGATGTGGAGTATTCACCCATTGTAGTTTCAATATGATTTATCCTTTCTCCCATGGCCCACTGTGTCACCCCTGAATATCAGCATGAAATGATGCCGTAGGGAAAGTAGCATGTCTTTTGAGCACTGTATCTGATATAGGTTGTCCTAGACTGGGGAAGGGGGCACTGGGGTCATTGTAGGGAGGTTGGAAAGCTGCTGTGGCAGACTGTGCCCCACTCACCTCCATACTGTATTCAGCTTGTTTCCTGCCTGGAAAGTCCCTGCAAGGCTTCTTCACCAGACTCCTGATGGAAGGGCTGGATGCTCCAGATGAAGACCCATTGTGTCCAGGAGCTGATGGATGGCCCTGCTGCGTGTGGTGGTGGACGCTGTAGGAGGCCGCGGCTTTATCATCTGGCCACATGGGGCAGGCACTGCCACCATTTTGTTGTGGTCAAGATGGTAAGGTGGAAAAGAAGCTGGACAGCTTGTGCAGCTGTGTCGGCTCCTTCCGACGCCTCGGCATATCGGCGGTGATCCTCGGGCTGGAGCTGGTGTCTGTGGCTGGTTAGGGGCAGTGGATGCTGCGATATCTAGAGGTTCCCTCTGGCGGCAGAGCGGAGCTCTCTAGCAAGCATCTATGCTGGAGCTCGGTCACCTTCCAAAGATATTTTTTACATATTTTTTTGGCTGGGTAATTACTGCATTGGCCATTACTGTTTTTATGTCTGCATTTCATTACAGTGCATTATAATTAAAAAGGGACAACAAGAATTGTTATTTTTAGCTTTGAATTTTTTAAACTTTCATGCTATCATGCTGTTTGTATAAGTCTTTTGACACTATGTGAGTACATTGTCACCATTCAGAATTATTTTGGAAACACGTTCTTTAAAGCAGTGATTCCTAAAGTAGAAATTACTCCCCCTACTTTTTTGGCTAAAAAAAAACAGCTATTGTGTTCTGAGGAGAGTCATACATCTTCATTCCAGGATATTCTGATCATCAAAAAAATTGTAAAAGAAAGGAAATCATCACCATATTATCTTTTAAGAAAAGTACAATTGTCCTGTTATCTTTTGACGATTAACATATTCTGGAAGGAAGAAGTATTGCTCTCACCAGTAGCATTAGCTGGGTAGAGTTAAGGGTAATGATAATGCTATAGCTGTATACTTTAGCTGAATATGGCAAATCATAGTGGGGTACTGTTATGTTTTCTTTTGTTATGTGATTGTGTTAAATAAACTAAGATATTTCTTATACATGTTTATGATATTTTTAACACTTTTAAAGTTGCTCCTGAGATGACAATATAAGAGAATATTATTTTTAAATTACTGGAATTATTTCCAAAATATTATCCTATTTAAAAAGGTAATATGCTGTGCATGACATCTTTACAATTTTTCACGTCTCTAAAAACATATTACTGTGTAATTTTGTTACGGCTGTATTAGCAATGCTCTTTACTATTAGAAAAGAAGATATTCAGTGCAGCACACCAATACCATTATAATATAGTTTTAAAAATTACAGTCGTAATGCTTAACATTCCTATTTCTATATTACTTCTCCCTAAATCTGAAATGTCCTTGGTTAAAACAGATGTATTCTGAGCATTAAATCTTTTCATTTGTTTATTATATTTATTTTATATTTCTGACTAAGTATTGCCTACTCCCTGTCTCCCAAATTATACTCTATTAAAAAGGAGGAGATTCTGTGCCTCCAATGTATTAAATGTGTCTACAGTGTCTCTGGAATAACAAAGTCTTACCTAATATCTGTGTGTTAGATATGTCTACTTTCTGCCTACCCCCCCCCCCCCCATAGTCTAAAAAATGTGATTCAGTTCAGCAAATAATTCAATTTCATTTATAAAATGCATTTGCGAACAAGTACATTTTAATTTACAATTGATTGCTAAAACCATGCTTATGCCAACTCCCTACCTTCTAAATTGCCTTCCTTGGAAAAATTGATTTTGTTTGGTGAATCTGTACAAATTATTTGCGGTGTCCTTAAAAAATATACTTTCTCTTTTTTTACTGCTGAAGCATGCAGCCTGGCAGACCAGGAAACGGGGGAAGGAGCGAGCACCCACCTCCTGAACCATACTAGGCCACATGCCCTCAACATGGGCAGGTCTGGTATGGATTTTGAGGGGAACCCCCACACCAATTTTTAAAAAAACAGGCCGCATGCTGCTCGTATCTATACCAGACCCTTATCTGAGCATGCAGCCTGAGGGGGCTTTGCCCCCCCGCCCAAAGCACCTTGTCCTCGTGTTGATGGGGACAAAGGCCTCTTCCCCACAACCCTGGGCTGTGGTTATGGAAGTCTGCAGGCGGGGGCTTATCGGAATCTGGAAGCCACCTTTAACAAAACAGCCGCAGTTTTTGACAATTTCTTTATAAAAAAAAAAAAAAAAAACGTCTCCCCGATGCAGATCCACCATCTATCACGCCACCAGCCGCTACCGCAGGACCCGAAAAAAGAAAAAAAAAGCTCCACCTGTGACGAAGTCTAACCGCCGACTGCAGGCTCGCCATTTGACAGTTCTTGTATAGGTAAGGGTTGGGGCCACCTAGCGACATCACCTGGTGGCACCACCCCTTGTGATGTCACTAACCCAGCATGCAGCAGGGGGGGTTCGGCCCAACTCTTATCTTTATGAAGAAATAAGTAGTTTAGTTTTCAGTCAAGTTTCCTCCTTATCAATAGTTTACTGCAGGAGACTCATGTAAAAACTGGGTGGGTACTGTCCCCACAACACTCAGTCACCGCCCTCCCACAGCTAGTAATTGGTAGCTTTACTGCTTCCTATTTCTTTAAACCAGGAATATCCCTGAGCTCCACCTGTATACACACCCACAATGCTTTGAAATATGGTAAATGTAGTGCTGAGTTCCCCCATTGCACGTGGCATGTAGCTACAGCATGGAACTTCCTCGAGGGCCAGGAACACCACATGTATCTGACATAGCTGATGGCATCACAAGGAATATGATAAGAAGTTATATTTAAAAAGGTATTTATTTTTTAAATACAGCAATGGGAGCGTCACCTAGGAATAAAAAGTGGGCAGGATCACGGGGCTCAGTTTTAAAAATAACTAGCACATAATAATATATAACTTATTTTCTTTCTCTCCTTTTTTCAGTATATTTGGTAAAAGATTAATTTTAAAACTGATAAAAATTATAGGTTCTTAAATTTTATGGAATGTGCACAAATAGCTATATGCTCTTCCATCTTTCCTAAAATATACTCACTGGGGAAAATGAATTCCTTTGACTAAAAGCACATTCTTCAGATAGACTAATTTATCCTACAGCTCACAAGATGGGAATGGAAAGGCATGCTTGACCTTCAACTTCTCTCTCAAACCCAATGAAGTCTGATCTTAACTGAAATGTTCTTTTTGTAAGTTACACATTTGCTCAAAGAAAAATATAAGCTTTGTTCTGTTACACAATATTTTCAATTGGCTATTTGCAATTGTGCTCAGGTTCAAAACCAACATAAACAACCCAAAATAAATCATTGATATGAATTTATGAGCTGACTGTGGGCTCTATTTAGAAAGCAGCAAACTAAAAAGTAGGTCACTGACACAAATGTCCATAGGCTCACATATTGTAGCAGCAGCCTGAAATGTGGAGGGCATATCAGGCAATCTATTTAAGCTGCTGAGTCAGTATCAATATTTTATACGTATTGTGTATACATTGGACACCATTATGTGACATTGAAAACATTTAAAAATATAAGGTTAGTGTTTGAAATAATAATAATCATAATAATATTAATAATAATAATAATAACAAGAACATTATTACATTCTACTTTTGAAATTTTCTGTATTAGAAAATGTTAAGGTGCTAACAAGCTGTTTTGTGTTCCTCTCTGTGCTCCTCTCTTTGCATTTCCTAAACAATATATAATACAGGACTAAGATTAAACCTGTGAGTCAACATATGGTGACAAAAACATTTGAAATTAGAGAAAGCTAAATCTCAAAATTGTTTGCAACATTTAAAGGATAACTAAAAATTTCAAAATTGTATTGCAAGGAAAAACATAATTGAAATATCAGTTTAAAGCATACATAAAATGAGCATTTGCCCTATGTCAATAATGATTTATAACAAAGTAAAACCATCTGTTATGCATGACTTTCATCCTACCCTCACTGAAAATGCACCACCCTTATTTTGAAAAAGGTATATGCCTCACTTGACCCCTGTCTTGTCAAAGAAATTGTCTGTTATAAAAATAATTCACATTTCCTGTTATTTTCAGCTTTGTGGCATGTGAACTAATAACATGAGGAGAAGCTTAATGGAAAATGTTTAAACTTCAAGCAGAAGTATTAGGCAAATGTATTTACCAGTTAGAATTTGACTTATTTGCTCAATATCTTTGTGAATTTTTAGATGTGCATATATTAGTTCATATGAAATATTCTATACCATTTTCACAGTGGTTTCAGGTAAGGTGTACCCCCCACCAACACCTTACATCCATCCCCAAGTACTTCTGCTCTATCCATCCCCAGTGCTTCCCAATATCTCCATAAACCAGTCAGGGAATGCATACAGTGCTGAACACATCTTTAGGTCTTTATATGTTTTACATTTCTATGACTAAGCGCCCGATTGAGTGAAATGCGTAAGGGGAGCAGGTGGGCTTTGCCTGTATCGGATGATATTTATACATATATTCTGAACTTTTTAAAGTTGAGCAGCTCCATCCTTGTGTGTTTTCTGTTGATGTTGGTGGTTCACTGACCTTTCCTGGAGCCTGCATCCTTTGGTTGGTGGAGCAGTGAGGCGAGGCTTGTAGCAGAGTGTCAAACGAATAGGATGGCTGCACACCAGAGTAGGAAAGTCCAAAAAATTCCAATTGAAGTAAAATCCACACCATGTAACACAGTGACAGGAGCTTAGGAGCAAGATGTTAACATGTTCCATGCTACTATACGCTTAATCATAACTTGCATCTAGTATGGGGATTGTTACATTGGGTATCAAGGACCTACCTTGAGCATTGCAGCTATTTGTTGGATTGTCTTGTAGCAGAGTGGTTGGAATGATTTACACACTGAACACATTTTGATGCTGCTGAGAGTCTTTATCACATTTTGTTTGCTCATTATTTTAAGCTTAATCTTTGTCGCCCACAGTCACAGCAGGTTTCAAAGAAGTTCTGTTAGTGACTAAAAGTTATATGTAAAGAGGTGTAAATGAAACATATTCATGACAGAGTTCAGAAACCATGGATAGTTACTTGCTTTTCTGACGTTTGTTTCAAAACCCTGTCTTCTGTATATTCCCCTAAATTTTTAGCTTTCTTTAAAAATATCAGCTGGTCTTTATTGAGTTATGCTGGAACGCAGTCATGTTGGAACAGGAAGGGGTCATGCCCAAACGGTTCCTACAAATTTGGGAGCATGAAATTGTCCAAAATGTCTTGGTATGCTGACACCTTAAGAGTTCCCTTCACTGTAACTAAGCGGTCAAGCCCAACCCCTGAAAAAAAAAAACCCACACCAAATTATTTGGACCAATGCACAAAGCAAGTTCCATGAAAACGTGGATGAGTGAGTTTGGGGTGGAGGAAATTGACTGGCCTGCACAGAGTCCTGACCTCAACCCAATAGAGCACTTTTGGTATGAATTAGAGTGGAGACTGCGAGCCAGGCCTTCTCGTCCACATCAGTGCCTGACCTCACAAATGCACTTCTGGAAGAATGGTCAAGCTTTCCCATAGACATACTCCTAAACCTTGTGGACAGCCTTCCCAGAAGAGTTTAATCTGTTATAGCTGCAAAGGGTGGGCCAACTCAATATTGAACCCTACAGGCTAAGACTGGGATGCCATTAAAGTTAATGTGTGTGTGTAAAGGCAGGCATCCCAATACTTTTGGTAATATAGTATATAGATGTATATCTATCTATCTCTATCTATCTATCTATCTATCTATCTATCTATCTATCTATCTATCTATCTATCTATCTATCTATCTATCTATATCTATCTATCTATCTATCTATCTATCTATCTATCTATCTATATCTATATATATATATATATATATCTATCTATATATATATATATATATAGAGAGAGAGAGAGAGAGAGAGTATATAACTATATTAATAACAGTTATTCAGGTTCCAATTGTTTATTTTTCTCTACAATCTACACAGATCCAGCTGAACTTCTTTTTAGGGGTCTGGCATGGGTTTAAGAAATTAAGGGTATGGCAACTCGACATGCTAACTATATAAATCAAAAGGGTGGAAATAAAAAACAAAGCTAATCCATCCATAACCACTACTTGTGCTTACTCACACTCAGACACCAATTAAGATCCCTGCTGCTAAGAAAACACAAAGTATCCCTGAAATATCCAAAATGTTATATTACCATAGCGACAATTCATCAAGTTAACTTTGTGAACAGAAATAAACAAATCTTCCCTATCTATTCCACTTGAAAATTGGTGCAAACTTTCTGTTTCAATGATTTTTATTGAAGTTTACAGGACAATTAGAAGGTTAATGGATTGAACAATGTATCATAAATCTGTATTGCATACATCTGTATCACAGTACAGAGACCATTTTGGGAAGAGTTTTAACATCTTATAACCTACACAGCCATAATCACTGGTTACCATATATTAGGGATAGAGGGAGAAAAAACAGGTCAAAAACCAAAACGGAAAATTATACAACAAAAAAAAGTTGTAGCATATTCTATAACATCCATCTCCCTGACAGGGACAGGGAGAGTATAAGGAAAGAGGTAAGTCAAAGAAAAGAGGGGGATACGAATAGAAAAGGAGGATAGAATACCAAAGAAGAAAGTGCAGTCCATATTATGAGCTTTTTTGAACACTTACAGCTCACAAGGGATCAGACAAATATTTAATCCAGGGTTCCCAGATCTTTTCAAACCTAGCTCGTTTGTCTAATAGAATTGCTGAAAGGCGTTCATTTATCATGATCCATAACAGCTTGTTTTTCACAAGTCAAATGGGATTGTGGGTGTCCTCCATGACCTAGCTATCACTATCCTAGCTGCCGTGAAGATAAAGGCTATGAGTTTCCCTTCCTGTCTTGGTGTCGTCCCAAAAGTGCTTACTGTGGTGATTTGAGTAAATTCACTTTTGTAAGTGAGTAAATTAAGTTGTAAATACGGATTGCCGCATGGCTCTGAACATGACCATCTGCACACATCACTGTAATTCTATTTGAATATATACATGTGTGTGATTGGTTCTTTTGAAAGAATACAAGTGTCTGATTGGCTGATTCTGAAGCCACTACCTTCCTTTGTTTATTCAAGTTGACAGTATAAATAAAGGGAGCTGCCTATTCTATAGAGGATTCTGCTAAGCTCAAGGTGATACCAGCATCTGTGGGATTCGCTCCCATTTGCAATATATGAGGTTTATTCCACCCTTTCCTGGGCAAAAGGTTTTTAAAATTGTTGAAGTCACCTATATGATGTTAGCCATAGATTTTTTATTTTAAGCTTTCCCTCCCCCCTCCCTCTTCCTGTCCATTAATATGTCAGACAACAGGAAGTTGATGGGAGGAGCTTGGGGTCTTTTGAAACAAGCATGTGGACAAAGTGATTTGTGTTTGGAAGGACAAAATCATTTTGATTTTTAAATGTAACTTTTGTTTATAAGTATATTTTCAGGTCCAAGGAGTTCTGAAAGTGTGTGTACATAAAAAGCAGGTGTATGTAGATAGCTGTACACATGCATAAATTCACACGCCTAAGAAGGTAAAAGTATCATAGGCTATTTCACTGTTTCATTGTTTTTGTTTCTGCACCATTCTAAACCCTGCGTGTCTTCCTCCAGTTTGTAATGAGGAAGAAAATGGGTGAATAATGGGGAGAATGACAATTTTCAAACCAATAACACTAACCACTCTAATTCTAGCCAAGTTTGTGACCTAGTAGGATGACATGTTCTACGACTGTCTTTCTTTGATGGATTTTGAATCAGAAAGCAGCATTCCGGTGAAGGAGGCTCTCATCCCAGATGCTAAGAACCTTTTTGTCAATGGTTTCAAGTATTATACCCCAGATGGTAAGCCACACACAGGTTATTCAGTGACCACAGTCATTGAGTTAGGTTTGTTTAGAGGTCAACCAAAAACAGGGTTGTACTTTCCTCAGCAGCTGTCGACATTCTCAGCTGATGGTGTAGGTGCAGTCCCTGTAACATGAACTTAAAAAGGTCCACCACAGGGTTCACGAGTCCTTCCTGGACCCTGACACAATAACCGGTTTACATTCTTTCCAACCAGGTGACTGAGTCAATGTAAAGAAGCTTGATGGATGAGACAACTGGATCCACACCAGCTACTGCAAGAAGCTTCTCAACTACATCAAAGGAAGAGGAGTATGTTTGTTTATTTATATTTTTTAGTTTAGTATATTTTGGAAAGGGTAACAATGAAAAGCATCCCAACGTATTGTTTAAAGTATATTCTCCAACTAGCTAAGAAAGCAAACAGGACCAATTGCTGAGTCTACTCTGATTCTCCACCGAGCTTTAGTACCCCAGCGATGACAGCGGTACATGCTATATATGATGTTCATATTAGTAAAAAGTCCAAACAGACACTTGTATGATACATTTCTAGAGGGTAAAATGAGTTATAGTTTTAACAATAGTTCTGGTTCTTGCCTGCTTTGGTATTGGGACAACTAGGTGTGGCTCCTATTCCACTAACATTCCAGCTGCAAAATAGTATAGCAGCGTTTTGCCTAAGCTGTTGCATAGGCTTTTTGTAAGCTTGGGCAGGACTGGTGGTTCTGACAATTCAATGTCAGAAATCAATGAGAAGGAGAAAGGGCTAGAGGTGACAGAGTGCCAACAGCTCCAGTGGTGTGCCCCATCCTGCATCCTTTCTGGCTACCAAAAAATGTAATGTGTACCTACCGTTTTGGTGCAGCACAGGTCACAATGTTATAGAAGGGAGCAGACTCTACACGTTGGAACAGGAGCAAATGTAAAAAGAACAATTTTGCCAGGCTTGACTTTGAAACAATGGGCATAAGGATAACTGGGTGAAAAATTTTTTGTATGTTCCAGCATCTAAAAAAGATACACCTGCCTGTTCAAGGATGTATCTTGAGACAGTGGGGTAGGGTTAGCAGACTTATGGAGAGGTTGAAGCATACACTTGGCTCTGCTCTGCAGGGCCCCAAGCTGATCCTCTTCCCTGACTGATGTATCATAAAGTAGGCCTTTCAAACACCTTGTCAGAATTCCATCCCTATCCTTTGAGGCTACAGATGTTTCAGTGGATGTACATGGAGATTTTTGTGAAAACAGAAGGGGTGCAAAGGTAAAAGAAAGAAAGAGTCCTCAAGCTCTCCTCGAAACAGGCACCCCTTTGCTCTCCTTTCTCCTTTCTCCTATCTCTTCTTCCACCTTTTTTCATATCTCTTCCTCCTTATCCCATCCTTCCCGCTGGCGCCTGCTAGTGGGAAGGACAGGAGTTCATGTTCCTGAGACCTGATACTCAAATATCAGTGGCGAAAAATCTATTTATATTCTTTCTTTTTATTTGTTTCTAATTTTCTCAAGTGCCACACACCAATTGGTCAATCCCCCATAGGACAGTACCAAGATTGCTCTTAAGGGCACTTATTTATCTAGAGACCAACAGGGATCTCGCCATAGGGACTCAATGTCCCTCCTAGTTTTTAGTCCATCATTAGTCTCTTACTCTCAACCAATGCACATTGACTTCCTGGGCTTCTCATGACCGGAGGGCCCTGGGGCCCCAACACAGATTGAACCCAGATGAGGTGTCGGGTCACCAGACCCTCTGGTGGATTACTTACTTGAACTTCTTTGTGCATATTTCCGCATAACTGCTTAACTGCCCCTCAATGATTCTCCCAGGGCACTCAGTTGTTTTGAATTAGTGCCATATATTTCCGGTATCTGCTCTAGATAATCACCACTGATTAATATGCTCTTATGCTGTACTTCTCAGACTCCCCTGCGAGGGAGAAATCTTTGTTATACTTTTGTTTACTCAATAAAAATGTATAAAAAAAAAAAAGAAAGAAAGAGGCCTTTTGCTCTCAAGCAAAATCTTTAATGTGTTGCTCCCACTGAGTTTTGTGATGAACAGGCATACATAGCTACCAACTGTCCCTGATTTCGAGGGACTGTCCCAGATTTGGAAAAAAAATCCCTCTGTCCCTCTTTCCTCCTCATTTGTCCCTCATTATGGGCTAATCTATATAATTGTATCTAAAATGCACCTTTTCTCTTTCAGAACATGTTTCTCAGTGTTAAACCTTTCATCCAATTTCTAAATTGTTGCATTTGTAAATTTCGAAAGCCAGTATAAAGCAATAGTAGTAAAAAAAAGCACTCGTGGGTTTAACTAATAATTTTTTGTGTATAATTCTCCTTTTACGGGGGCGTGACAGGGGGTCCTATGCCTACATACTTTTTCTAATAGGTGTCCCTCATTCCCATCTCAAAAAGTTGGCAGGTATGGTCATGTGTCTCTTCATGCATGTAGCACCCGGTATGTATGAATTACCATGCTTGATACACCGTAGACAGGTGCTTAAAAATAATACAGTGCTGTCAATAGGGGTTCAAGGATCTGGTTCACTTCAGGATCTGGTAATTTGGTGCAGTAATGATGTGCTGATAACAAAGGGCAACTTTACTTGTGTCAGCAAGTTCATGCTGCTGACCCTGAAAAAAATAGTAAAAATAAAAAAGAAATAAAATAAAATACCTCACTCCCCCAAAAAATATAACTAAAACACTAAATTCCCAACATCAACTCTAAAACACCATAACCCAAATTGGACCAGGGCTCTCTAAAAACATGCCATAACTTTGACTACCCTGTCAAAGATGAGATAAGAGAAAATTCCAGAGAGAAGACTTCCCTGATGAAAACTGATGCCTGGGGACAGAAGGCAGTCAAGCAGGGGAATCAGGCGACACATTTTGAAAATCTGTCCTCCACTACCCAGATGGGAGTATAGCCAGCAGGTGGAGGGTTGATCAGTGATAAAATCCATGGCAATGCAACTCCAAAGCTCATCTGTAATTAGAGGATGAAGGCATAATCTAGCTAGGGTGAAAACTAATGAATTGGATTCCACAAACATGGCACACACTAAAACATAAAGTATTTTTGACATCCTTACAACGTGGTGGCAACCAGTAGTAGAGCTGAAGGGAATCATAAATATGTTGTATGCCAAAATGTCTGGAAAGTCTTCACCCACAAAACAGCGCCGTTCTCACAACAAGGATGTGGTCTTCTCCCCTGCCGCAACTGTCAGATTTGAAAACAGTGCAGCTGTGCTCCACCATTCTGTGAATGAAAAAAACACCACGGCAGACTTGTAGTTCTCTTTTCAAATGTTTTTTATTAAAGTTTTAACAGATAACAGATAACAAGTAGGCCGTAAACATTGACCTTAAACATTTTGTTGTTATACAGAAGAGTAAGGGTTAGTGCCGTTCAGGTTTCAAACAATTCACACATATCTCTGGTTTTATTCTAGATCTTAAATTGACTCTGGGTCACTTGCTAGATATCTCCACATGTCACCTAGGCGGCGAGGCCGCACCGCGGGCACCCTTTTGGGCTCACACTGTGCCCGCGACGCTTGCCCCCCCAAGCTCACTTCTCACCTGTGACCTTGACCTTGAGATTTGTCGGGTATACCAGAAGTTGAATCTCTTCAAGTAATGTTGTGATATATAATATAAAATAAATTAACTCAAAACATAAAAGAAAGTATAGAGAATTTAGGTATAAATGGATCAGTTAGTGGTAATTGCATCTTGTAATGAAATGTACCTTTTCTTTGACACTTGTTTATGTAAGTCCCTTCGGCCCACCAAAGGGCTATAGTCAGGCAGGGTAATGTCTGGTCCATGATTCCCAGCAGGAGTTAAATGTGTATAATGAATTATGTTTTATAGCGAAGTATCTTTCGTAGCTGTACTGGGTTTGAACCCTCTGTATAACCTCAGCAATAGTTGGAATGTTCTTAGATTTCCACTTAGATGTTATAGTGAGTTTTGCAACAGTCAGGAGGGGACTGCGGGTAAATCTGTGCCAGTCTTACGGGGGTAAGATACGTCCTGTAAAGTACTTTGAGCATTAATTCCCAGTGGTTTACGCAATGGGAGTATCTGTAATATGATTGTAAGGCTTGTTGCCATTCTTGGTGGGTAAATGTAATTCCCAGTTCCTTTTCCCAGTTGAGCATATTCGTGGACTTCTGAAATATTTTGTTGTATTGTAGCTTCCCGTAGAACCAAGACAGTCCTTTTGTGCTGTCCTGATCCGACCGCAAGCGTGACCAAGATTCCCTATGCAGAGGATAAGATAGGTCAGGGTTATTCCTTTGGAAATGGTTTATTTGTATGTGAGCGAATGATGCCGGATGTGGATATTTAAGTGCTAGTTCTTTATAAGTTTGTATGCCTTCCTTTGTCCATTGGTGGATTTTGAGGTTTGGTATGGTATGTGCATATACTACCAGTGGCAAGTCTGTACACTTGTCCATTGTGTCTAGTGGTACTGTGTGATGTAGGTATGACCATGCTACGAGAGTAGCCTCTATAGCAGGAAGGTACTGGCAGGGTGTCACTTTCCCCGTCAAGGTCGCTAAGAGCAGAGCGGGGAGGCCACTATTCCCCACCACGCTCTTCTCGATTTCCACCCACAGCTTCTTTGGGCCCTTTTCTGCCCATGCCATAGCTTGATCTAAACGTGCTGCGTAATAGTAGTGTTTTATGTTTGGTAGATTGACTCCTCCATTTCTTTTGTGTTTTAAAAGCATGGGGTATGCTATTTTACTTGTTTTCCCCCCCCATAGGTGTTTTCTGAGCAGTTTATCTACTTCCGTAAAGAATTTGTCAGGTATTGTTATTGGGATCGTTCTAAAGTAGTATATTATCTTGGGTAGCAAAGTCATCTTGATGGCCGCTATTTTACCTATCCAGGATAGTTCAAAATTTGAAATATGCTGGAGGTCCTGTTTTATCACTTCGGTTAGTTTAGCAAAGTTAGCGTCATAAGTGGTAGCAGTGGGGTATGCTAGATTTACACCTAGGTAAGTTAGAGTGTTTGTGGCCCATTGGAACGGGAAGGATTTCTTAATAGCCATCTTCATGGACTTCGAGAGTCCAATTGGAAGGATAGAAGATTTGTTGGAATTTAGTTTGTAATATGATGCCACCCCAAATTCATCTAGGATTCTCTTGAGATTAGTCAGGGAAGGGATCGGATCAGTCAGTGTGAGAACCACGTCATCGGCGAAGAGTCCTATTTTATGTGAGTATCCACCCACTCTAATACCTGAAATCGAGTTGCAAGATCTAATGGCCTCCGCCAGGGGCTCCATAATTAGGGTAAATATTAGAGGCGATAAGGGGCATCCCTGGCGGGTGCCATTAGTTATGCGGAAGACATCCGACAAGACGTTTGAGGTGAAGACTCTTGCGGTGGGCTTCGTGTATAGCGCCATGATAGCTGTATGAATTGTACCTGACATGCCAAATTTTAATAAAGTCGCTTCTAGGAACCCCCAATGTACTCTATCAAATGCCTTTTCGGCGTCAAGTGTCAGTACTACAGTGGGGGTTCCTCTGGACTCGGTCACTTTCAGTAGGTTAAACAGTCTTCGTGTGCCGTCTGGTGCTTGTCGCCCTTTCACGAAGCCCACCTGGTCTAGACCAATCAAATGAGGTGTGATTAAGGCCAGCCTGTTGGCAATAATTTTTGCATACAATTTTAAATCTGTATTTAGCAATGAAATAGGCCTAAAGTTTTGTGGACTATCTGGGCACTTCCCTGGTTTCGGCAGAGCAATAATAGTAGCTTGCAGCATTTCTTCGGGAAAAGAGGCATTATTGGCAGCGTAATCAAAAACTTTTTGGAGGTAGGGTGTGAGAGTGGGAGCGAAGGCTTTGTAGTACTCCGCTGAGAACCCATCGCTACCTGGGGATTTGGACGCGGGGAGTTTGTGTATTGTGGTCAAGATCTCTTTCTCTAAGATGGGGGAGTTTAGAAAAGTTAGGTCTTCTTTTGATATCTGTGGGAGTGACACTTTGTCTAGGAATGATTGTATAATATCAGCAGATGGTTGTAGTGTTGATGGGTCATTCGCTAGGTTGTATAGATCACTATAGTATTTTTTGAAAGCATTAGCTATATGGGTGGGATGGTATACTGTTTTTTTTGTGTGTGGATCTAATATATGTGAGAGGCTAGAATGTTGTTGGCGTTTCCTGATGTAGTTGGCTAGTAGTTTCCCTGCCCTGTTTCCATGTGCGTAGTAGTTAGCCTTAAATCTTTTCAATGAAGTAATGTGGTCTTCTAGGAGAATTTGCCTTATTTGGTATCTATAGTTGGATATTTCCTGGGTGATGGATGGGGAGGGTGTCTGTTTATTTTGTGTTTCGAGTCCTCTCATTTTAGCAATGAGAGTAGTTAATTTGGAAGCCTTTTGCCTCTTTTCCCTTGCTGCTGCTTGGATCAACAAACCTCTACTATATGCCTTATGGGCACACCACAGTGACATTACATTGGTATCAGCATTATCGTTAATTTGAAAAAATTCTACAAGTTTAGCCCTTAAATGTTCCTTAAATGATTCTTTTGCCAGTAATTGTGTGTTGTTCCTCCACAAATAAGCCGGAGTATGCGAGTGTTGTTCTTCCAATATGATGGAGACGGGGGCGTGATCAGACCATGTAATATCATGGATTTTGGCTTCCACCGAGCGCTGCAAGAGGGACATATCAGTTACAATCAAGTCAATCCTAGAGTAGGAATTATGAGGGGCTGAGAAGTGCGTATAGTCCCTTTCAGATGCATTTAAACATCTCCACGCATCAAACAAATTGAGTTCCTGTAGGAGTGACTTGATTTCATACCTGTGGGTTCCTCTGCTAGATGAACAGTCTATGTTCCTGTCCAGCACACAGTTGAAGTCCCCGCACATAAGTATGGCTCCTTTACCATGTTTCAGGATTTTTTGGTGGAGGGACTTCAGAAAGGAGGCCTGTCCGGAATTGGGTGCGTACAGGTTAACTACTGTATACAGAAGGTTATTTAGTTCGCAGATTAGAATGATATATCTTCCTTTGGGGTCTGTTACAACCTCATGCTGGGTGAAAGCGACATTTTTGTGCACTGCAATCAGTGTGCCTCTTTTTTTGGACGTGGTGCAGGCTTGAAAAATGTAGGGGAATGCCTTGTCTGTGCATTTGGGCTGGTTGTGTCTTGAAAAATGGGTTTCCTGGACGCATAGGATGTCCCCTTTTAGTTTTTTAGCTTCTTGCCACATAGCCCGCCTCTTGAATGGGCTGTTGAGACCATTGGCATTAATAGAAACCAATTTGATGGTCATTGTAGGTGTATGCAGTTATTGATGTATGAGTAGGTAATTGGCTTTAAAGGTGATGCAATATGGATTTTTACCTTTAGGTGGCGATGATGGTTCCTGGCAAAGAAAGGATGCTTGGTAACATGACTGATTCCTGCTTGACTGGTATTCCGAAGGACTGCATTGCTTGGTGGTACAAAAAGAGAAGTAAAAACTAAAAAAAGAAAGTGAACAAAAAAACAGGTTGAACATTTAGGACAACGTAACAAGTGCGGAAACTTTCCGCTTCTGTGCATCAGGGGGTCCCTTGCTCCCTCTATCCAGCATCTCCCCCAATCCAGTTATTAATGTCCAGTAAGCAGATTAATTTCTTTGCAGATAACCTTTTATTAAAGGTGTCATTTAACTTTTTGCCATTCTTGGGGTAGTTTGTGAGCAGGTGCTGAGGCGTGGGGTAATTCTTCTTCAGGCAGAAGCTGCCATTTCCTGGCTAATTTCAGGCCGTTATCTAAGTTGTTGATAGCGTAGGTTTTACTTTCCCTTGTGATCAGGATCTTTGTTGGGAATCCCCATGTGTATGGGATTTTGTGGGATTGCAGCAGCTTAGTCAGAGGTGCCAGGCTCCTGCGTGCCTGCATGGTATGTTGTGAGATGTCTGAATACACGGAAATTTCAGCATAGGGGTCTGGTAGGGGGGAATTTTTCCTGGAGAATCTCATCAGATCTTCCTTCACGTGAAAGAAATGCACTCTTGCTATAACATCTCTCGGTATTTTCTCGGGTAGGTGTTTGGGTTTGGGCAGCCTATGTGCACGATCTACAATCACCTCCCTCTCTGGTATTTCTGGCAGCAATTCAGAGATGAATTCCTGTACATAGTTCCTGAGCTCTGCTGGTGGTACGTCCTCTGTCACCCCCCTCAGTTTTATATTGTTTCTTCTGGATCGGTCCTCCAAATCTGCCATTTTACTTTTAATCGCCTGAATTTCATCGTCTGCCCCATTATATGCATCTACCAGCTCATTATGTGCCACTGTAAATTCCCCCATTTTGTCTTCCGTGTGGGAAACTCTTTCCCCTATGGCCGTCACGTCAGCTTTAAGTTGCGTTGTGCATTCTAAAATGTCTCTGTGCAGAGAGCCTCTCAAGACACAAGCATATCCTTCATTTGGGTGTCAGTTAATGGCTGATCCAGGGTAGGGAAGTCATGCATCTGTTCAATAAAATCTTTAGTACTGTCCTGTGACATGTCATGGCCCCCTTGCTCACCTGGATATTTGTGCTCCTCCGATCGCTTCAGCGTCGCTTTTTGCGGGCTCTGTACCGGCGACGAGCCTGGGGATAGTCCGTTGGTGTATCCCGGGGATGAGGCCTGGTATCTACCTTCTTGTTGAGCGGTCGAATCCCCGCCGCCGCGTCCGCGGCTCCGGCGTGGTGTGTAGGCCTCGGCGCCATCTTGGGCCTTCCTTGCTCCTGGGCTGAAGAAATCTGTCAGCTTTTGCGGGCCTCGCTCCTTTTTTCTTTTCTGCATATTGACCGCAGCAGGTAGTCGGTCTATCGGGCAGCTGATGGGTGCTTACTGGGCCTTCTGGCGTCGCTTCGTGTAGCTGGATTGGGCTGGATACACCGGGAGCTCTCACCTCACGCTGCCATCTCCTCGGCTGCTGGCCACGCCCCTCCAGACTTGTAGTTCTCAATGGAACATGAGTGAAGTGAATACAAAGAGCTGCAATGTGGTTGCAATGTTTTGCAGACTCATTTGCCAAAAATAAATAAAAAATTGCAAATTTTTTTCTACAAATATACTGTATGTGCAGTTAATATTTTCTTGCAGAAGGTGGATTTAGCATTTAAATTGTTTCAAGTATTCCCCTGTCAATCCATTCAAACCTGGTGATTTGTTATTAGGGATTGACTTTATCAATGTATCTGTTTCAGTAGGTGAGAATGACAAATTTAGTGTGGATACAGGAAGTCCCCGAATTACGAACACAATAAGGACTGTAGGTTTGTTCGCAAGTCGAAGTCGCAACACTGCATTTGTAAGTGTAACTTCCGGTCGGAACACTGCATTTGTAAGTGTAACTGCCGCCTGTGCATGGATGTGGGATGTTCCGGGCTCTTTATATGTTATCTGGGGCATAGTACGGCAGTGTGTGATGTGTGAATGGTATCCAGGACCAGCGTTGAGCACAAGTGGCCGGTATTTGAGGCCATTCGTATGTAGGGGTCGTTTGTAACTTGGGTGTTCATAACTCGGGGGCTGCCTGTAATTGATCTGAAGTAAGACTAGAGGAAATTTGGTGACTGTAACAGATCAGAAGTCAGAAGCAGGTTGTTGTGTGCATCTTTTCATAGATTGTATAGTTTCTTATAGTAATTTCTAAATGCATCTGCAATGTGTTAAGAGTTAAGAAAGTTTGCCAGTGTGCATGCACGTGGCATCAGGAGCGGACATGTTCTGACCGAGCTCCGCTCACGGCCAGACTTTCCAAGCTAACATCAGCGATCCGGGAGCAGTAAGGCCCATCCTCCCAAGATGGCCTACAGTCAGAAGGGAGCAGGACACAGGACCCGGTCTTCACATGGCCCAGCCTCTCCTCACACTACAGCAGCTGCTTCACAGGCTTCTTGAAATGCTGCAGCCACTCTACACCCTAGCCTGCAGCCGGATCCATTCTCTTCCCAGTCACAGGATGAGATGACGCCACCACACAGAGGTGAGCACCCTCAGTTTTCCCCTGCCTCTGCTTATCAAGGGGAATGCACAGGTTATGCAGGGTCCCCTGCCTCATCCATGGACAGACACATGGCAGTCCTGGCAGAAATCGCTTTGAGACAGTCCAGTTCAGTGCAGGATCAATCCCAACCCCCACCACCTGCTCCTTATTCCGGAGATGCAGCACTATTGGCTCGTTTCTGTGCAGTGCTCCACCAGGAGCTATCCAAAGCTTGCACAATAATAACAGAGGAAATGAAAGGTGACTTTCACAGCATATAGGAGAGACTAGACAAGTGTTTTTTTTTACTACTATTGCTTTATACTGGCTTTCGAAATTTACAAATACAATAATTTTGAAATTGGATGAAAGGTTTAGCACTGAGAAACACTTTCTGAAAGAGAAAAGGTGCATTTTAGATACAACTATATAGATTAGCCCATAATGAGGGACAAATGAGGAGGAAAGAGGGACAGAGGGACTTTGTTCCAAAACTGGGACAGTCCCTCGAAATCAGTTGGGAGTTGGGAGCTATGCATGACTGTTCATCACAAAGCTCAGTGGGAGCAACACATTAAAGATTTTGATTGAGAGCAAAAGGCCTCTTTCTTTCTTTTACCTTTGCACCTCTTCTGTTTTCACAAAAATCTCCATCTACATCCACTGAAACATCTGTAGCCTCAAAGGATAGGGATGGAATTCTGACAAGGTGTTTGAAAGGTCTACTTTATGATACATCAGTCAGGGAAGAGGATCAGCTTGGGGCCCTGCAGAGCAGAGCCAAGTGTATGCTTCAACCTCTCCATAAGTCTCCTAACTCTACCCCACTGTCTCCAGATACATCCTTGAACAGGCAGGTGTCTCTTTTTTAGATGCTAGAACATACAAAAAACTTTTCACCCAGTTATCCTTATGCCCATTGTTTCAAAGCCAGCCTGACAAAATTGTTGGTTTTACATTTGCTCCTTGTTCCAACGTGTAGAGTCTGCTCCCTTCTATGACATTGTGACCTGTGCTGCACCAAAACGGTAGGTACCCATTACATTTTTTGGTAGCCAGAAAGGATGCAGGATGGGGCACACCACTGGAGCTGTTGGCGCTCTGTCACCTCTAGCCCTTTCTCCTTTTCATTGATTTCTGACATTGAATTGTCAAAATCACCAGTCCTGTCCAAGCTTACAAAAAGCCTATGCAACAGCTTAAGCAAAACGCTGCTACACTATTTTGCAGCTGGTGTGTTAGTGGAATAGGTGCCACACTGGAGCAGAGATTCTTTCAGCTCTTTAAGGGCAGAATGAACGGTGTCTGAGCTTATACCATTTTGCGCCAGGAAACTGGCACATATCCTTAACCTGGTGGTGCAGCAGTTCCTAGTTAGTTACCCTGGCTTCCGTTACATCCTGCATTTATTGAAGTGTACCCAGGCTTCCATGATGTCCTGTTATTGCTCAAATATGGCCATGTGCCAATATTTAGGCAATGATGTAACCCCTCAGATCCCCGCTCATTTGCTTAATGGGTCAGGGGTTCCCGGTCATGCAAGGGAATGGGTGAGGTGGCATCAGTGGTTGGTAAGGACATAATGGGTGCAAGCACTTGCTGCTTCCTTTCCAACCATTGACAACTAGAAATGTGCATTCATTTTCGTCCGAATGCATTTTTGTCCGAATTTCAGGTATTTTCGTTATTGTTTTAACAAACGATAACGAAAGTGCAGAATCCGAAAAACGAAAGATCCGACATAAACAAATGCTTTATTTTCATTTTTGTTGTGACAACAGTTCGATATAGATAGGAGATTAAACGCTGACAATAACAATCTGTGTTCATTGAACCTGTGGTCGAATGTGCCTAACCTTAACTCTATTAGTCCAAAATTATTCTACATAGAGAGGAAATATTTGACATAGAGAGGAAATATTTGACGTAGAGAGGAAAGATTGCTGCTGGAATTGGGTGGAATTGCAGCTAAACTATACAGTCATACAGTTTAGCTGCTCCGTCGAATCTTCTTTGAACATTCGACAGACAGGGAGAGTCTGTTGATGGCGCCAACTGACTGCACGACGTAGAGACCCTGAGACCTCTCCCTATCCTCCAGAGATGAAGCTGCGGTTCCAATTAGTCCCTGCCGTATCTCCACGCTGCTGAGATGCCGAGCATCTGAACACCCGACCGACCAGCACGAGTGCCTTTGCGCCCTGCAGCACGCAGCTACATCCACCTGGCTGCAGTGCTAGCTGGAGGAGGTGGACGGAAAGTTAAGAGAGCGGAGCGGGCTCTCGTGAAACTCGGTTTCAGTTTCGGCCGAGAGGCGAGCTCCAGCCCCAGATAACGATCGACGGCACCTCCGAGCCCGGCATTGTATTGCTCCGCGGGACTGAGACAGCAACGGCGCCGAGGCTGGAGGTAGCCGAGCACACCGGAGAGGACCTGAGAAGATCCGAGGGGTCCCCGAGTTCCAGAGTCACCGAGCCCCAGGGGGGCTGCCGGCGGGGAAAGGCAGCTTACTAGAGGTGCAGGGGGCCAGAAGTGAATAGAGGAGACTACTGGAGACACTTAGTCAGCTGGAGAGTGACGGCATAGGAGAAGCCAGATGAGAGGGGATGACTCGGTCGCTGACAAAGATAAGTATCAGCTACTATCTCCTGTAGAATACTAAGCTCATCTATGCAAAAAGATACAAAGATACTTAAGAGAAGCAAAGTTACCAAAAATCCAACAGGAGAAACTGGACGAGCTAGAAAATAAGATAACACCAGAAGAGATTAAGCCTGCGATAAAAGAAACTCCAAATGGAAAAAGCCCAGGCCCAGACGGCTTCACAATTAAATTTTATAAAAAATTTCAAGAGCAACTGATCCAATGGCTGTGCGACTACCTGAATGAAATAGGAAGGGGGGAGGAAATAAGAAATGAATCTCTACTATCATTTATTACAATAATACTTAAAGAAGGAAAAGATAAGACCAACTGTTCGAGTTATAGACCGATTGCCCTTTTAAACGCTGATACTAAAATGTATGCTAATATCCTGGCCACCAGGCTAAAAAATGTAATACCATTATGGATAAACCCTGACCAGACCAGGTTTGTACCTGGTAGAGAGGGGAGGGATAATGGAATAAAAACAATTTTAATGCTGAGAAAAAAAAAACCTGAATGAATCCCCAGCTCTACTCCTGTCAATAGATGCAGAAAAGGCATTTGACAGGGTAGACTGGGAATTCATGATGGATACTCTGAGGTACCTCGGAATAGGCCCAAAGTTCATGAAATGGATTGAGAATTTATACCAGGGACCAACTGGGATGGTGAAGGTGAATGGGAAATTGTCCCCAGTGTTTGAGATGCACAACGGAACGCGTCAAGGATGCCTGCTATCCCCCCTCCTATACGTCCTAGCAATGGAACCTTTTCTTTCCTTTTCTTTCTTCGGGGTGAAGATAGGCACAGAAATACATAAAATAGCTGCCTATGCAGACGATGTTCTGCTGTACGTGACAAACCCAAGAGTGACACTACCAAATGTAATAAAAGAAGTCAAGAGATATGGGGAGCTCTCAAACTTCAAAATAAACCCAATTAAGACAGAGATATTAAATATTGGGGTAAAAAAATAGAAATGGAGTATCTGCAGAAAGAATTCCCATTCACATGGGTAAAAGAACTAAAATACTTGGGGATCAAGGTAACCACAACATACGAAAAATTATACGCCACAAATTACATTACACTACTTAATGAAGTGAAGGCGGACATAAAAAAACTTAGTATACAACAATTATCCTGGATGGGAAGAATCAACATGTTCAAAATGGTAATATTACCAAAAATATTGTACAAACTTCAAATGTTGCCAATAAAGATCCCACAGACGTTTTTCAAAATTATGAAAAAAATGTTAATCAACTATGTCTGGCAAAATAATAGGTCAAGAATAAAATATGCACCAATTACCAGGAATAGGATACACGGGCGTCTGACCACTCCAGACATAAGTAGATACTACATAGCAGTAATTTTAGCAGGTATGATAGAATGGACAAATGAGCATAGTGAGAAAAAATGGGTGGAAATAGAAAACACTATAAGTAGAAGTACACTACACAAAAATATCTGGGTACCACGAAAGTTTAGGCACTAGGACAAGACACTCATGAGATAACTAAAAACGTTTTTACAATATGGGATACAATACACAAGAGAGGGAAGTGGGAGTATAATCCACCTTTTATGCCCCTCACAGAAACAAACTTTTTCACACCAGGGGAAGAGATATTTATGGCACACAAAATAAAAAACCCACAGATGAGAGACATTACCACAAAAGGGAAGATGAGAACACAACAAGAAATAGAAATACTAAAAGGATGGAAGATAAGCAAATGGAATCTGATGCAATTAAAACATCTGGTAACAACACGCCCAAGCCCAGTCCGAGATGAAGGAGACTTGGTCTTCTTGGAAAAATTCTGTTATGCACAAAAGTCGTTAAAAAAAGGGAATTTCAAAGATACATGAATCACTGACAGACCTGGAAGGGCAAGGAAGACCCGCCTATATAGAACAGTGGGAGAAGGAGTTGAATATAAAACTAGATGACCATCAAGTAGAAAAAATGATAGGGGCAATGTACAATAATAATTGGGATATGAGAACCATCGAAATGAATTATAAATTACTAGCAAGGTGGTATCTGACACCAGAGAGGACGCATAAAATGCGGAAGGAGGGATCACCACTATGTTGGAGGAACTGCAGCCAAAGGGCAACAATGGCTCATATCTGGTGGGAGTGCCCAGCAATAAAGACGTACTGGCAAGAAAAAATGAACACTATAACAGATATAACGAAGGAGAAAATTGAATTAAACGCACATGGGTGTTTGTTTCATGGCTCTAAAACTCCCAGGAAAAAATATAACAACTCAATGGTTCTAAAACTTTTAAAAGCGGCGAAAGGGCTAATCCCAAAGAAATGGCTACAAAGTGAAATACCTGACATAAGAGAGTGGTATGAACAGATAGAGTACTACAACAAAATGGAATATTTAGGAAGCAGAGAAAAAGGGTGATTCCAGAAATATATCACTGCATGGGAATGCTGGGAAAAATTCAAGACATCTGATAAATACCTAGAAAAGATGATGGAAACAAGTCGTCCCTAAATAAATAAATAGAGAAATAGAAACCTACTAACAACTAACAAACCGACAATAAAATAGGTGGGAAAAGAGGAAAGGGGGGGAGGGGGGAAGTAGCTAGGGGGTAGGAAAAGGGTATTATATCGATATAAATGAGACTTACAATCAATGAGTATTTTGAATAATTATTATGGTTTTTGTGTTTTTATATTTCGGAGAGTTGAAGGTGTAAAATAAAAACTTAATCGAGAATAAAATGGTTGAAGAAAAGATTCCACAATGATGTGAAAACGAGAGGGGACATTGTGGAGCTGCAGAGTTTGAAATAAGTCTCTCGAGGAAGTGCTCACTGATGTGGAAGGAAAAAAAAAAAAAAAAAGAACATTCGACAGACACCATAAGCCTTCAATGACAGATTCGACCTTAATTCATCTGGATTTTTGGACGAATGCAATTTTTAACGAAAAACAAAATGAATAAAAACGAATTTCGGGAGTAACTAAATACATGAATTTTTCGGACGAAAACGAAATTCCGAAACAAAATATTTCAGTGTGCACATGTCTATTGACAACCAGAAACTGTCACATTCATCCATAATTGAATGTTCTGTGTTTGGTTGAATGTTCAAACAGCCAATATTCAGTCTAAGCTTATGTTTGAACTAAACACTGAACGTGACCATACATGTCAGTGGCTGTGAATGCTTTGTACTGTTTTATCACCGTTAAAAGAAAAAAAAAATCCTCCTTTCCCCAGACACAGTGGACAAGCTCACCTTTATAAAAATTAACCTATCCTGGATCAGCAATTAACACTAAACCCCAGCAGCTGATTCTAATGTTTTTTTTTTTTTTTTCAAATCTGGCCTCAGAAAATTTATTTGATGATATCTCCTACCAATGCCACTGGCCTGTCCCAATTACCATCTCCTGCCACTGCTGCAGGCCTGCCAGCTTTACCAGCATTTGATGCTTCTACAGGTCTAATCTGTTTTTGTATTTTGTCAATCTAAAGAAGATTTTTGATAGAAAGCCAACTGCATGTCATCTGTCATTTTCAAAACACAGCCAAAAAGGTTTGTTGCAATACTGTCCATGCAGTATGTACAATAATCCTTGTTTTTAAAGTGATTTTGGCCTTTATGCTCAAAAGGTACATGAAATAAGTATTTATTGAATGATGCGCCAAACAATATTTAAAACTATAATTATGCAGTGTGTACAAATATACATTTGAGATATTTTTGGATTCCATATGTGATAAATGAACATGTGGTTTAGCCAATGTGGTCTACAGAAAATGTAGAAATATACCGTAAACTGTGCATGATAAATTACTTCAATTGGAATCAGAAAAAAATTTTTTTTACATTTTTTGAGCCCTCCAAAGACAATATAAATTTGGTTTAGTCAATCAGGTCTAAAATAAATTAGTATACTGTATACTATGTATGACATATTACTTACTACTTCTATTGTAATTTAAAAAAAACAAATATATGATTTTTCTGCTCCAACTCTGAATGGAAATGTGGTTTGGACAATATATCCTTCAGAAATAGTAGAAATAATGCATATGTAGTGTGAGAAATATTCCTTCCTTCTTATAGCATTAACATTTATTTTTATTACCTCTCTTTGGTCTGAACAGCTGCTTTTGCTGTGTCAGATTTAAAATGTGACCTACTTCAACAGTTTAAATGCTGTCTATGTAGTCCCGGCAATATGTTTTCCTTTATTCTGTGTTATATACACATTAATATATATTTGTATGATGAAAGGCTGAATGCTATGTATCCATTTCACAATGAGTTCCTACTTTTTTACTCTTAAAATTTGACCTACTAAAAGGGCTCACATAATGTACTGCATGTCTGTGGTATATTGCTGGCTCTTGTCTGTGACATAATCCACTGTCATTTTTGTTTCACAATAAAACCTGTCTTGTTACTCCCTCTTCAAATGCAGCCTACTAAAAAGGCTTATGTGATGAGCAGCATGTGAGTAGGATATATCTGGCTCATGTCTGTGACAGAATCCACTATAAATATAGTACACAAGGATCTCTGCCTTGCCCTCTGGAAATGCAGCCTAGTAAAAAGGTTTACTATCATGTACAGCTGTGGATTCTGGCAGTGTGCTTGAGGTGAAGATTTTAAAGAGTGCCTAGCATTTGCCAGAACACCAATAAAAGGTGATAGGGTTTGCTGTAGGGAAACTCCCACGTTGTGGCCCCCAAGCATACCAGTGCAGGCTACAATTGACCAAGCAAGACATAGCGAGTACAGGAATCTCTAGAGGTACTAGATTACAAACACACACACTAGAGCACAATGTAGGAACAGTCTTATGCCCCATACACACGCTCGGATTATCCGATGACCAGTTCCGTCGGATCATGTCCGTCGGACTTTGTCCGATGTTGGTGTTGCGTACACACGGTCGGACAACGTTGTCGGAATTTCCAGTCTGCAAGAACGTTGTGACGTAAGTCGTCTTCCATGAGACTAGAAAAGGGAAGTTCAGCACCACGTCCTGCACCCGTTGGGCTCCTTCTGCTGATCCCGTGTTTATCGCGAGTTAGTTGAAGTTTGGGGACTTACGATTCGCGCTTCTCAGTTTTGTGACTCAGATCGTTACTGCTCTTCAGTTTGTGCTTGTCGTGCGTATCTATTTATTAGTGCGTGTAGTCAGTTCGCATTTGTTGGTCATTGCGGCCTATATCTTGATATAGGACGCTTTGATTTTCACTGCTTATTGTCTGCTCGTTTCTGGTATTCATTTCGTTCTTTCAGGCCTTGCTGTTTATTGGTGCTTTCTGTTTGTCCGTTCTGACCAGCCGACCATTTGTGAGCGATGTTTCTTGCACGTACTCGTCGCCGAGTTCGTGCTGTACGCGGAATTGGTGTCGGGCTTTTAGCTTTGAGCCAAGACCCGTCCATGAACAGAGTGACGAGGAGTATGTGGACCAAGAATTGGTTGCTTCAGCGTGATCAGTTCTCGCACATGCCTTTGCTTCGTGAGATCCGGGAGAATAACCCTGATGATTTCAGGAACTTTCTCCAGATGACGGACCCCGTTTTTCACGGTCTTTTGGCTTTGTTGTCCCCTTTTATCACCCGGCAGGATACCTGCATGAGACAAGCCATCACTCCGGAGCAGAGGCTTGTTGCCACGTTGAGGTACTTGGCGACAGGGAGAAGCCTTCAGGATTTGAAGTTCTCCTCAGGTATCTCTCCCCAGGCCCTGGGAATCATTATTCCAGAGACCTGTTCTGCCATCATCCAGGTCCTGCAGGAGGACTATATTAAGGTAACATTTCTACTTTACTATTCCCTTCTATGTATGCTCTGTTTGCTAATGTCTTGTATTTTTGACCTCCTTCCCTAATTACCATGATTGCAATATGCTCTAATATGCTGTGCCCCTTTTCTCCTTCATGCATTTTTCCCTTCACTTACCTCCCCAGCATGCTCTTCTGGCCCAAAAGACACCTATGGCCTAGTCACTTAAGCAATGTATTTTGTCTGCTGCATAGTATTGTTTTCCCCCAAACACCCCCTAAAATATGCACAAATGTTTGCTGTGTGTTTTACTTCATGCCGAGCCCCTTTTTTTCCCCATTTTTTTTTGGGGGGGGGGGCAAACTCATTAGGAACCCCCTCCCCCAACTGCTCTGTCAGATGCTACCAATCCTCTATCTGCTGGCTTTCCCAAGGTCAATACACACTATATACCTACCTCTTTATAGTGGGCATCTTTAGGGATGAATTCAGCAAAGCATGTAGTGCAAGTGCCTGGCTCCATACTTTCCATTTGCTCTTTTTTTTGGTTATTTCCCTCCTATTAGCTTGCTAGGTAATTGCAGAATGTCAAAATGTGCTTCCCTTTTTTTTGGGGGGGGGGGGGGATTTGGAATGTTCTTTTATCTTTCCTGTGGGCTGCCAATAGTGTTAAGTAAGGAGGGTCTGGCCAAACTAGCACACATTATTGAGCCATTTGGCAATCAATGAAGTGCAGAGGGTTACCTGTCCAACCCCCCCAAACCCCTAGTTATTGTCAATGGCCCATCAGAAGTGGGGGGATTGATGGGGGGGTGAGTAATCTGCTAGGGGGACCCTCTACTTTTGGGTGCAAATACTTTCAAGCTTAAAATTTAAAAGTCTGATCTTGTTCCAAAATGTTTAGTGTCTAATCTGCTTGCAATGTTTATGTGCAAAGTGACAAATTTTTTTTTCTTGTTTCACTCCACAGTTCCCTTCCACACCACAGGAATGGCAGACTGTGGCCTCCCACTTTGCCAGCCGTTGGGACTTTCCTAACTGCGGAGGTGCAATTGATGGGAAACACGTCCGCATCGTCCCACCCCCCAACTCGGGGTCCTACTATTATAATTATAAGGGGTTTAATAGTGTAGTGATGTTGACGGTGGTGTCGGCGACATACGATTTTTTGTATGTGGACGTGGGGATGAACGGCCGGATCTCGGATGGTGGTGCCATTGCGCACACGGAGTTCTACTGGCGTCTCCAAAGTGGCAGTCTGTGCTTACCACCACCAGAGGAGAATGCTGAAGGACTCCCTTCGTCTTTGTCGCAGATGAAGCGTTTGCGCTGACTCCCCATCTGATGAGGCCCTTCCCGATGAGGACCCTCACCCCAGACCAGAGGGTCTTCAATTACAGGCTGTCGAGAGCCCGCAGAGTGGTGGAGAACACCTTCGGGATCCTGGCCAGCCGCTTCCGCCTGTTTTTGACGGCTATTAACTTGGCGGAATACAAACTGAACCACATAGTTCTTGCCTGTTGCATATTGCACAACTTTTTGAAAAGACACAAAAGCAACTATGTGGTGCCCGTTGGGCCAGATGTGGAGGGCCCTTCCAATGCCGACCTCACAGCCCTTCAAGCGGCACGTCCAGGCTTGCCCCCTCTAAATGCCCGCGAGATCTGCGAGCAATATATGGAGTACTTTGTGGGTAGGGGGGGCATTGCTCTGCCTGACGATGTGTGAGAGGCATTTTTTAATAAATATATTTTTTTTAAAAACCTATGATTTCTTGTCATTTCCATATTATAGCTTATTTGAGATATACATTTTTGCCCTTTAGCTTCAACAGTGGGAATGCACTTTCTGGGCAAAAGGAGGTAACAGTCTCTTCTTCCCAAAAAGAATCTTCTCATGTTGTGTGTGTGATACCTAATCTTTTGTCTAGAGAAGGTTTGTAGTGCATAACTGACACCCAAAATACTCCTTTTCATCACCATGCCAGAAATGTGTGTATTCCCAAAAATGGTGTGCTACGTGTTTTCGTACAAAGCACTGTGGGTGTCATTTACATAAGCCAAATCCACTATGCTCTACAAGTGCACTGCAAAAGTGCCCTGGAAAATACACTTGCAGTGCAAACTGGAATTGCCTTTAGTAAATAACACCCATTGCCCCCCCCCCCCCAATCCTTTACTTTTGACATACATAATGCTTTTGTGTTTTTAAATAAGGAAGCCACACATTTTCCAAATTACAAAAGTTTACTTACAACACAAGTGCGTTTCCAAACTTCTTGGCAAAACTGACAAGATCTTGGTTCTTACGAACATTGTTTACTAACATTCCGCATTTGTTAAAACCAGGCATGGAGCAAAACAGAACAGACTGAACATAGGAACTTGCAAAGTTCAACTTTCTAAAGTGAAGACAAGATCAGACATGACTATATGTTCAAAGTGTGTTTGATCTTGCCTTCATCACATGGGGGGTCACCCCTGGAAAATGGTAATTTAGAACATGCACACAATTTGGGTCTCAAAATGGACATTAGATGGTAAATCACATGCCTAGAATGTTCAAAAGTGCAATTTCCCATCATGGGGATCAATGGACGTGTTTTGGGGGTGCAACCCCTTCACCACACCCACTTTAGTAGTTAGTAAAGTGGTTGCACCCCCAAAAAAACGTTGTCATTCATCCACCATGATGGGAGCTAGCACATGTGGACACAATGTGTGCATGTTCCAAATTTGCCACAGTTCTTAAGTTGCAAATGTGGTCACAAACAGCCACAAATGTGTGTTAATTACTTGGTGCGTTTTCAGATTTTACCTAAAACATCAATGATGTTCTTCAAGTTTTGTTGAACATCATTGATGTTTTGAATGTATAATATCTAATATATAGATTAATAGGTCACAATTGTTCTTGTCCACTGAACCATATTGCTCAAAGTGGACTGCTCCCAAAGCTAAAGGTGAGCCTTTTCGGCTCGAGTAAATTTATAGAGAGATGTGGAAAAGCTCAGGGGGGGTACCTCGTCCTTGAAATATGTATAAAAAACGAGAGAAGGGGGGTTTTTAGCCAACCTAACGGACTATCACGGTACCTGAACGGACATATGTCTCAATACAAAAGAATAATTCTAAATACTTTTATTAGCACATAATATACATAAAATATGTCACATATAAAAAAGGGGGGGTCATTGCAGTCCAAGAATGTACATATACATATAGCTATTAGTGAATCAGAATGCTGAAACAAACTCGCAGAATGCTGGTTGACGCGTTTCGCTTAAAGCTTCTTCAGAACCAGAGTATAGCAGTTCGTATATCTGTTGTATATATCAAGAAGACAGGGGGGTTATTCATGAATGGATTGACAGATTATATGTATTTAAATCAATACTCAATAATATAGGTGCAGTTAATTTACAGTGGGTGTGTGTACTCAAGAAAACTTAGACATTGCCTACCTTCCAATTTGTGTTGACAAGGTAGAAGCTAGTATATGTCTGCCGCACCCAAGTTAGTTACCTAAAAGTGAGTCTCTCGGGATCACCAACCAGGACTCGCCGAGTTTGGGGTCTGAAACCAGCAAACAGGGCACAATCTGCAAATGGAGGAGGGGAAAAAAAAAAAAAAAGGAGGGGGGAAGAATATTTTCAGTGAAGATTCTAAGAAATGATCGACCGATGGTCAGTCCCATATGTGGATATTACATCCCATATAGAGAAGTATATGGGGAAAATACTCACATAAAAGTCAGAAAGAAAGGGAATTAGTAGTAGTAAACCAAAGATGTGCCGGATTTGGCCAGTAGCATCGTTGTATTTGCGGATAGATCTAACGTGCCGGTATCCTGAAATTGATAATAATAATATCAGAGATAGATATAAATAAACTGGCTTCCACTTTCAGAACCACTCTGTATATGTACCTTGAGGATCCCACGGAGTTCTAATTAAGAATCCCCGTGAAGGATAATAGTTTCAAATCGATGGCCTCAACACTATAGCGGATATAACATCACACAAGTGAACTGAGAGGGAACAAAAGAAGAGAGGGACATATAAATATATATGTCCACTAAATTCCAACAGTATTTAATAATATATATCAATGTGGTAGACCACGGCCTGGTTAGTCCAGAAGCGTACCTGGTAGCCATATGGGAAGAAGGAACTGCCAAAACTAGAGAAGATCACCAGCTCTTTAAAGTACAACTTTTAGTGGCTGAATCCATCAGTAGCAGACTCTATGTAAAGGAAAAATAATAATGGCTAATAACGGAGCTCATTTTTGATTATGTGTGTGCCCGGGGCTATTTGGTCCCCAAGGCAACACCTAAAGCAAGGGAAACAGCCTAGTAATCAATAAATATTTACAGTGAGTGTACCTGAATCCAGTTTGGCAGAGGCAGCTTCCCAGCACTCCATCTCAGACAACCATCTGATGGAGTGCTGGTTAAATAGTGTATTTTGGCGCCAAATTGGAGGGAGGAGGAAGGAGACCGCCCCATAGGGCTGATCAGAGATCATTCCGATCAGCTGGAGGGGCCTAACCCTGTATATTGGTATAATGATTCCAGCATAACATTAAGGCTAATGAGCTATTTTTTGATCTCCCTCTGGCTTGGATTTCAACAGGCATTGTGGAGGGGAATTTTACCCAACCATAGTTGCCTCGGTGGAGGCGTTGCGGTGGTGGCGTCGGAGGAGGCTCATTTCCCATTTTTTTTCATCTTGGACATGGTCTGCAAATGTTGAAGGGGAAAAAATTACCAATTTTAATTTATCTTGATTTTTACCCTTACTATTTTATTTTCCAAAACCCTTATTTTTTTGTTTTATGGTCTTTTTTATTATGATTATAAAAAATATTTTTTTTTTTTTTTTTTTTTTTTTTTTTTTTTTTTTTTTTTTAATCTTATTTTTATTTTTATTTTTATTTTATACATTATTATTTTTTAACTTTTCCCTATTTTTCTTCCTTTTTTCTTATTTTTATTTTCACCTTTATTCTAAATTGTCATTGTTTATATTTATATTTAATATTTATTTATTATCAACCTTGTTTATTTTCACCTACATTTTTACAAATAAGTTTCTATTCTATCTTTGATATTGGATCGATCTCACAAACCGACCTTGTTCTTATTACCATAAGCCAGTACTACTTTGAATGATGCTGGCTAAAGTGACAGTATCTGTCTGGTAAGGGCTTTACATCCTCAATACTGTCCTACCCTGGTTGGATCGGGAATCACCCCTGTTCCCCTACTGCGCATGCGCATACTTTCTACTGCGCATGCGCGCACTTTCGTTTTCGGCCGCGGCGGACGAGCCGCTGCATATGCGGACTCTATCCCCTCGGCCCGATCTGGCGCATGCGCACAGCAGCGCCAGTACTAGTGCACTTTGGAATTCCTTCTTGCGGCCCCTCCAGCTGATCGGAATGATCTCTGATCAGCCCTATGGGGCGGTCTCCTTCCTCCTCCCTCCAATTTGGCGCCAAAATACACTATTTAACCAGCACTCCATCAGATGGTTGTCTGAGATGGAGTGCTGGGAAGCTGCCTCTGCCAAACTGGATTCAGGTACACTCACTGTAAATATTTATTGATTACTAGGCTGTTTCCCTTGCTTTAGGTGTTGCCTTGGGGACCAAATAGCCCCGGGCACACACATAATCAAAAATGAGCTCCGTTATTAGCCATTATTATTTTTCCTTTACATAGAGTCTGCTACTGATGGATTCAGCCACTAAAAGTTGTACTTTAAAGAGCTGGTGATCTTCTCTAGTTTTGGCAGTTCCTTCTTCCCATATGGCTACCAGGTACGCTTCTGGACTAACCAGGCCGTGGTCTACCACATTGATATATATTATTAAATACTGTTGGAATTTAGTGGACATATATATTTATATGTCCCTCTCTTCTTTTGTTCCCTCTCAGTTCACTTGTGTGATGTTATATCCGCTATAGTGTTGAGGCCATCGATTTGAAACTATTATCCTTCACGGGGATTCTTAATTAGAACTCCGTGGGATCCTCAAGGTACATATACAGAGTGGTTCTGAAAGTGGAAGCCAGTTTATTTATATCTATCTCTGATATTATTATTATCAATTTCAGGATACCGGCACGTTAGATCTATCCGCAAATACAACGATGCTACTGGCCAAATCCGGCACATCTTTGGTTTACTACTACTAATTCCCTTTCTTTCTGACTTTTATGTGAGTATTTTCCCCATATACTTCTCTATATGGGATGTAATATCCACATATGGGACTGACCATCGGTCGATCATTTCTTAGAATCTTCACTGAAAATATTCTTCCCCCCTCCTTTTTTTTTTTTTTTTTTTTTCCCCTCCTCCATTTGCAGATTGTGCCCTGTTTGCTGGTTTCAGACCCCAAACTCGGCGAGTCCTGGTTGGTGATCCCGAGAGACTCACTTTTAGGTAACTAACTTGGGTGCGGCAGACATATACTAGCTTCTACCTTGTCAACACAAATTGGAAGGTAGGCAATGTCTAAGTTTTCTTGAGTACACACACCCACTGTAAATTAACTGCACCTATATTATTGAGTATTGATTTAAATACATATAATCTGTCAATCCATTCATGAATAACCCCCCTGTCTTCTTGATATATACAACAGATATACGAACTGCTATACTCTGGTTCTGAAGAAGCTTTAAGCGAAACGCGTCAACCAGCATTCTGCGAGTTTGTTTCAGCATTCTGATTCACTAATAGCTATATGTATATGTACATTCTTGGACTGCAATGACCCCCCCTTTTTTATATGTGACATATTTTATGTATATTATGTGCTAATAAAAGTATTTAGAATTATTCTTTTGTATTGAGACATATGTCCGTTCAGGTACCGTGATAGTCCGTTAGGTTGGCTAAAAACCCCCCTTCTCTCGTTTTTTATACGTTTGTGAGCGATGTTTCTTGCACGTACTCGTCGCCGAGTTCGTGCTGTACGCGGAATTGGTGTCGGGCTTTTAGCTTTGAGCCAAGACCCGTCCATGAACAGAGTGACGAGGAGTATGTGGACCAAGAATTGGTTGCTTCAGCGTGATCAGTTCTCGCACATGCCTTTGCTTCGTGAGATCCGGGAGAATAACCCTGATGATTTCAGGAACTTTCTCCAGATGACGGACCCCGTTTTTCACCGTCTTTTGGCTTTGCTGACCCCTTTTATCACCCGGCAGGATACCTGCATGAGACAAGCCATCACTCCGGAGCAGAGGCTTGTTGCCACGTTGAGGTACTTGGCGACAGGGAGAAGCCTTCAGGATTTGAAGTTCTCCTCAGGTATCTCTCCCCAGGCCCTGGGAATCATTATTCCAGAGACCTGTTCTGCCATCATCCAGGTCCTGCAGGAGGACTATATTAAGGTAACATTTCTACTTTACTATTCCCTTCTATGTATGCTCTGTTTGCTAATGTCTTGTATTTTTGACCTCCTTCCCTAATTACCATGATTGCAATATGCTCTAATATGCTGTGCCCCTTTTCTCCTTCATGCATTTTTCCCTTCACTTATCTCCCCAGCATGCTCTTCTGGCCCAATAGACACCTATGGCATAGTCACTTAAGCAATGTATTTTGTCTGCTGCATAGTATTGTTTTCCCCCAAACACCCCCTAAAATATGCACAAATGTTTTCTGTGTGTTTTACTTCATGCCGAGCCCCTTTTTTTCCCCATTTTTTTTTTGGGGGGGGGGGCAAACTCATTAGGAACCCCCTCCCCCAACTGCTCTGTCAGATGCTACCAATCCTCTATCTGCTGGCTTTCCCAAGATCAATACACACTATATACCTACCTCTTTATAGTGGGCATCTTTAGGGATGAATTCAGCAAAGCATGTAGTGCAAGTGCCTGGCTCCACACTTTCCATTTGCTCTTTTTTTTGGTTATTTCCCTCCTATTAGCTTGCTAGGAAATTGCAGAATGTCAAAATGTGCTTCCCTTTTTTTTTGGGGGGGGATTTGGAATGTTCTTTTATCTTTCCTGTGGGCTGCCAATAGTGTTAAGCAAGGAGGGTCTGGCCAAACTAGCACACATTATTGAGCCATTTGGCAATCAATGAAGTGCAGAGGGTTTCCTGTCCAACCCCCCCCAAACCCCTAGTTATTGTCAATGGCCCATCAGAAGTGGGGGGATTGATGGGGGGTGAGTAATCTGCTAGGGGGACCCTCTACTTTTGGGTGCAAATACTTTCAAGCTTCAAATTTAAAAGTCTGATCTTGTTCCAAGATGTTTAGTGTCTAATCTGCTTGCAATGTTTATGTGCAAAGTGACTATTTTTTTTTTCTTGTTTCACTCCACAGTTCCCTTCCACACCACAGGAATGGCAGACTGTGGCCTCCCACTTTGCCAGCCGTTGGGACTTTCCTAACTGCGGAGGTGCAATTGATGGGAAACACGTCCGCATCGTCCCACCCCCCAACTCGGGGTCCTACTATTATAATTATAAGGGGTTTAATAGTGTAGTGATGTTGGCGGTGGTGTCGGCGACATACGATTTTTTGTATGTGGACGTGGGGATGAACGGCCGGATCTCGGATGGTGGTGCCATTGCGCACACGGAGTTCTACTGGCGTCTCCAAAGTGGCAGTCTGTGCTTGCCACCTCCAGAGGAGAATGCTGAAGGACTCCCCTTCGTCTTTGTCGCAGATGAAGCGTTTGCGCTGACTCCCCATCTGATGAGGCCCTTCCCGATGAGGACCCTCACCCCAGACCAGAGGGTCTTCAATTACAGGCTGTCGAGAGCCCGCAGAGTGGTGGAGAACACCTACGGGATCCTGGCCAGCCGCTTCCGCCTGTTTTTGACGGCTATTAACTTGGCGGAATACAAACTGAACCACATAGTTCTTGCCTGTTGCATATTGCACAACTTTTTGAAAAGACACAACAGCAACTATGTGGTGCCCGTTGGGCCAGATGTGGAGGGCCCTTCCAATGCTGACCTCACAGCCCTTCAAGCGGCACGTCCAGGCTTGCCCCCTCTAAATGCCCGCGAGATCTGCGAGCAATATATGGAGTACTTTGTGGGTAGGGGGGGCCATTGCTCTGCCTGACGATGTGTGAGAGGCATTTTTTAATAAATATATTTTTTTTAAAAACCTATGATTTCTTGTCATTTCCATATTATAGCTTATTTAAGATATACATTTTTGCCCTTTAGCTTCAACAGTGGGAATGCACTTTCTGGGCAAAAGGAGGTAACAGTCTCTTCTTCCCAAAAAGAATCTTCTCATGTTGTGTGTGTGATACCTAATCTTTTGTCTAGAGAAGGTTTGTAGTGCATAACTGACACCCAAAATACTCCTTTTCATCACCATGCCAGAAATGTGTGTATTCCCAAAAATGGTGTGCTACGTGTTTTCGTACAAAGCACTGTGGGTGTCATTTACATAAGCCAAATCCACTATGCTCTACAAGTGCACTGCAAAAGTGCCCTGGAAAATACACTTGCAGTGCAAACTGGAATTGCCTTTAGTAAATAACACCCATTGCCCCCCCAATCCTTTACTTTTGACATACATAATGCTTTTGTGTTTTTAAATAAGGAAGCCACACATTTTCCAAATTACAAAAGTTTACTTACAACACATTCACAAGTGCGTTTCCAAACTTCTTGGCAAAACTGACAAGATCTTGGTTCTTACGAACATTGTTTACTAACATTCCGCATTTGTTAAAACCAGGCATGGAGCAAAACAGAACAGACTGAACATAGGAACTTGCAAAGTTCAACTTTCTAAAGTGAAGACAAGATCAGACATGACTATATGTTCAAAGTGTGTTTGATCTTGCCTTCATCACATGGGGGGTCACCCCTGGAAAATGGTAATTTAGAACATGCACACGATTTGGGTCTCAAAATGGACATTAGATGGTAAATCACATGCCTAGAATGTTCAAAAGTGCAATTTCCCATCATGGGGATCAATGGACGTGTTTTGGGGGTGCAACCCCTTCACCACACCCACTTTAGTAGTTAGTAAAGTGGTTGCACCCCCAAAAAACGTTGTCATTCATCCACCATGATGGGAGCTAGCACATGTGGACACAATGTGTGCATGTTCCAAATTTGCCACAGTTCTTAAGTTGCAAATGTGGTCACAAACAGCCACAAATGTGTGTTAATTACTTGGTGCGTTTTCAGATTTTACCTAAAACATCAATGATGTTCTTCAAGTTTTGTTGAACATCATTGATGTTTTGCTTTATCTCATCTAGATCTCGATTGCAGACCATTATCTCCCTGATGAGTACGTGGGCACTTTCAGTGGTAAAGTGCGATTCTTCTTCCACAACATCCACGTCACCTAAAAACACCAAAAAAAAAAAAAATGTCTCTTGGAAATGAGGCAGGCATACATTGATTAGCTTACCAGTAGCTGTGTTCTCACACACTCACCTGTTGTGGGGACAAGTTCTCAAAGTTCTATGATCTCTCCTTCCTCCTCCTCCTCCTCTGCTTCTGGTCTTTCCCCTTCTTTGGGAGGTGTGGGTTTTCTGGTTTCCTCAGACGTCCCGAGTTTTCGCTCCCCTATGAGAATGTACAAAAGGAAGATTTAGCACCACAATCTATTGAGGGCAGAAATAGGAAATGTCAAACATTGCTTGAAAGTGAGGGCCAATATTTTTGGTTGGCCATTTACAAATGACAACAACATGAATGTAGTCACTTTGTAAAGGTGCTAAACTTACTAGCTTTTTGTTAGAAGTTTGTCTGATGGAGACACCCCTCTAGTATCCACTGGAGCACATGTGTGGAAAAGCATAATAAAAAGGGGGTTTGGGTGTCCCAGCACTAGTGCTCTAGAGTCCAGATAGGTAAACAGCTACTGAGTGACCTCTCCTTTACATTGAATAAATTTGCTTTACATTCTTGATGACATCTCTATTGAGAACAAACTTCCTTTCACTAAAAACTTCACCAAACCTCGTATTATAAGTGGCCGAACGATCGAGGTTGAGTACGATCGAATGGACACACACGAACATGACAGTGGCAGAAAGATCGAGGTTGAGTACGATCGAATGCACAGACGAACATGAAAGTGGCCATTTTCAAATGTACAACATTGAAAAAATCCAAACACATGGAGCAGTATGCAAGCAAGAAATCAAACACAACTACTTACTTTTTTGAAGAACTCGCTTAATCTTTCTGTACTGATCGGGCTCCCTCAGTTTCAGGTCTGACCAGCGTTTCCTCAGTTGCTCCTTGGATCGTTGTACCCCAAAATGATTGTACAGCCTCCTCACAACTTTAGACATGATCTTGGCCTTTCTGACATTTGGGTTGAGGTAAGGCCCATACTTCCCATCATAGTCGCTCCTCTTCAATATGTCCACCATCTCCAACATTTCTCCAAAAGACATATTGGAGGCCTTAAATTTCAGCCGTCAGGATCGGGACGTTTCTGCCTCTGGCCTTTCCTCGTCCTCCTCCTCGTTGCTGCAATATTTGGGGCGCACCTGCTGTGTCCCCACCATGTGCTCTGCCCACTGCGCCGTAAAGAGAAGGGGTGGGGAATAGACGAGAAAGATCGCCAGGGGCGGGCGGAGTTTGACGCATGCGCACTGTATATAAAACATCACACGCCTGTGTCGTAGCCACGATCTGTGAGACGAGGGGAGAGAAAGCTCACGCACGAGACGATCGCTAGAACGAAGGTACAATTTGAACTTGGTACATAACTAGCCTAGACTGATTAGACCTTGAGGCTTCTTTATGGAGAAGATTAGGATTATTTATAGTGTTTTGTGTGGTGTTTGTGTCTTGCAGAGAATATGGAGGGGTTCAACGATGTGATTTTTCTCCCCCTCTTCATTGATAAGTACAGGGAAATGCCCCTATTATGGCAGGCCAAACACCCTGATTACAGCAGCAAACCAAAGAGGTACGCAGCCATGAAGAAACTTGTGGAGTTTGTAAAGCCAAGGATGCCCACGGCAACCGTTCAGAAGTTAAGACTTAAAATTGGCAGCCTGAGGAGTACCTATTTCAGGGAGCGCAATAAGGTCCTGAAGTCCCAAGCATCTGGAGCTGGAGCAGATCAGGTCCATGTCCCCAAGCTCTGGTACTATGACAGGCTCCATTTTCTCAAAGACCAGGCTGATGTCAGGGAGTCACTCTCGACTCTTCCTTGCACGCGTCCTTCCACGCAGGCCACCCCTGATGAGGCTTCCGAGGAGCAACCTGGGCCTTTCAGTCAGGAAGAGGTGGAGGAGCCCAGCTTGAGCCAGGTATAGTATTTTTGTACCCATTTTTGTGAAAAATGCATGATGTTCACTTAATTCAGGATCCCCAATTGCTTAGTTCCTAACATGTTTGACATATCAACAGACAGTAGTGTTGGAGACATTTTCTATTTGTAAACATTTTGCAACAGTCACTAGATGAAAATTGTGTGTGTTTGATGAACAAATAACTCAAACTATGTCCCTTTTTTATACACAGGAAGACCTCAGCCAGGAGGTGGCTGTGGAATGTGGCAGTCAGGAGGAGGCAGGGGTTAGTGGCAGCCAAGAGGTGGGTAGTGGCAGCCAAGAGGGGGGTAGGCCTAGGAGCCTGACTGTCTCCCAAGTCCCTCCCCTCCGCCTTCCCTACAAAAGGGCGAGAAGGGTGGGGGAGGTGGGAGAGTCAGCGCTGCAGCTGATCAGAGATGCTTCAGCCTCCCTACATGTCACACCCACCTACGAGGAGGCCTTTGGCTCCTTGGTTGCCACGAAAATGATGGCTATGGAGGTGGGGCAACGCAACATGTGTGAGGAGGTCATCCTCAGGGTCCTAAATAAGGGGATGGCTGGGGGGATGACCACACTCACACATGTTTGTGATAGTGACCATGCTCCTCCTCCTCCTCCTTCTGCCACCTCACCAGCACCACAGCGTGAAAGGAAGCGTACAAGGAAGACAAGAGAGTGACGACCTGGATTCAGTCTGGTCTGAGAGAAGATGGAGCCTCTCGTAGTACCAGAGCCTGGGGACCTAGATGGCATCTGCTGCAGTTCCGGATGTTTTGGACTTCAGGACCTGATAGCACTCCCTTATTATTTACATAGGTACTCCTCAGGCCCCCAATTTTAGAAGCTTGAAAAATTATGTTTGCCGTGGGTGTCCAAGGCTTTGCAAATTCCCCAAGTTTCTCCATCGCTGCGTTTCTCTTTGGTTTGTTGCTGAGACCTAAATAAAGGTATTTTTGAGTTCAAAAAATCATTGCCTATGTGTTTTACTTTTCTACAATGACAGTTTATTTGTGAGTAGGCAGGTACATTTCACAAATAATAAAGTCCAATTAACAAAGGGCACCAACAACAAACAAACTCCTAGTAAATTTAAGCAACAAATACAAATGTTAATAATGTTGTTTTGCTAAGTTGAGACACACAACCCCCCTCAAAAATCTAAAGAAATTATCCAGAAAATATGTATTCCAAAAAAAAAAAAAAAAGGACAAATCATCCCAAAAATATTACAAACATTCTTTTACGATCTGAGGAAAAATAAACATCTAGTCAAGAAATCCTGATAAAGAATAAATAAATAAGTTTGTGAGAAGTGAGGGTGAATAGGAGCAGCTAAAACACGTCATTCTTCTTGCATTGTAAAGAAAAAGAGAATGCGCTGCATTAAAGACATTTTAACATTGCAGCGTGACGAATGTGCTGTGTCGATTAGGAACGGTAGTTTTACCTGACCGAGCGCTTCCGTCACAGAATTTCTTCTGAGCATGCGTAGCACTTTGTCCGTCGGACTACGCTACACACGATCGGAATTGGTGTGATCGGACTTTGTTGTCGGAAAATCTATCCAGCAGGAGATAGAACTTTGTCCGTAGGACAATCCGATCGAAACTGTCCGATGGTGCATACACACGGTCGGAATTTCTGACAACATTGTCCGATAGGACAAAATCCATCGGAAAATCCGACCGTGTGTATGGGGCTTTAGAGGTACTAGGGTACTGTACTCTCAGGAAGACAGGAGTGCCAAAGTCTCTGGGAGCACTAGGGTGCTGGGAACACAGGCATGAGACTCTCTTGCAGCACTGGGATTCTAGAAACATGGGGAGAAAGGAGTGAAGAAATGTACTCTAGTAAAAATGTAACCTAGTAAAAGCGTTATATGAGGAGCAGAATATCCGTGCTATATTTCTGGCTCTTACCAATGATGTAATCCGCTGTAAAGGGTTCCATTATGTGCAGTGTGTACATTCTATATTTTTGTCTCTTGCCTCCAATATAAGCTACTGCAATTTTTTTTCACAATAAAACCTGTCTTTTCTCAACCCACTAACATAGTGGCCTGGTAAAAAAGGCTTCCCTGATGTGCGGCATGTCTGCACTATATTTCTGGCAATTATCTATACCATAATACAGAAACATTTTAATTTCAAACTACAATGTTTTTATTTCACAATAAAACCTTATTTGTCTCTCCTTACATTGCTGCTCAATTAAGCTGCTTACGTAGTCCACTGTGCTATATTTCTGGCTATTGTCTCTGAAATATGGCTCTGTAATTTTTATTTCTTCATAACAACTGCCTAGTCTCTGAAATGTGGGGTTGTGGTTTTGAAGTGTTTTTGTGCATTCTGTGTTTAGATGTTATTAAACTTTGTGGACAATATAGTGTAGAACTGCACTCATAGAAAATCACAAGCTAGGATAGAAAACATATTCTGCCACTGTTTGAAAACTGTAATGAAGTTAATTCATTTAGCTTTATTTTTTATGGGGGTGCATGCTGTCTATTCATATGTATAAAATATACCGGTATATAAAAAAAGCTTCTCATGGAAGTCCAGGGCCCAGGGACCAGGAACCAGAGCCCAGGTGTTTTTATTGTGGATTTATAATATCTGCTTGAAAGTAAAGGTGGGATGCGGGTGCATGCTGTCTATACATATGTATAAAATATATATAAAAAAGCTTTTGCGAAATATCTTGTACTGAAACTGCAAAGGTTTCTCAGTATTTAGATTTTTTTTGTTGCACTAAACCTAAAGTCCAATAGAGGGGTATTGATATCTGTTTGATCAATGCCCTTAAGGCCCCTTTCACACTGGGGCGGTGCGGGCGTCGGCGGTAAAGCAGCGATATATTTAGCGCTGCTTTACCGTCGTTTTAGCAGCGGTATTCGGCCGCTGCAGCGGCGCTTTGCCGGCGGTATAGCCGCGCTGCCTCATTAATTTCAATAGGTAGGAGCGGTACAGGAGCGGTGAATACACCGCTCCTTCACCGCTCCTTCACCGCTCCAAAGATGCTGCTAGAAGGACTTTTTTTACCGTCCTGCTAGCGCACCGCTCCAGTGTGAAAGCCCTCCGGCTTTCACACTGGAGTGAAAGGACCAGCTTTTTTCAGGCATTATACAGGTGCTATTTTTAGCGCTGTAGTGCCTGAAAAATGCTTCAGTGTGAAAGGGGCCTAAAAAAAATGCCTGATGATCTTGACAAAACCTTGTGAGCTGATACCTTTCTCTGCTGTCTGTCTGTACTGTAGCAGTTAGCACTCCCAGAAATCTAAGTACTACAGAACCTCTCTTCTCTATATTATGGAGAAGATGAGACAACACCCTAGTACATAATATATTTTACTGGTAGACTCACTAGTTAAAAATTAAGTTATAAAAAGAAAATGACTAAAGCCAGGACATCTAAGGATTCGTAAACTATAATATTTTAAATTTTTTGTTCTTGAGTTTAAATAGACTTTAAAGCGGAGCTTCACTCAAAGGGGCTGCTTTAAATTCTCCCCCCTCCTCTGGCACATTTGGCATGTCATTTTGTTTTGGGGGAGGGGGAGACCCAATATTAACAGGTACCAGCTCCATATCTGCTCGGATAGTCTAGGCATTTCGAGCGGAAGTTCTCTCACCCCCCTCCTCACAGTCTTTTGGGACATGTCGCAGGTTGGCTTGCACATCTGCAGTGGGCAGCCGCAAGCTGTCACAGCCGGGTGCCCACAGTTAAGATGCCGGTGCTGGGGACCAAAGACTGGTGGAAAAAAAACAGCTTGGGTGGGCACAGTGCTGGATCCTGGGACAGGTAAGTGTCTGTTTATTAAAAGTCAGCAGCTACAGTTTTTGTAGCTGTTGACTTTTACTTTTTACAAATGTGACTGGAGCTCCTCTTTAATGTCTTCATGTCCAAAAATGTGTGTATGTATATATATATATATATATATATATATATATATATATATATATATATATTCAGCTTCCTCTCTTAGACATTTCTGATTATTTAAATAATTTTGAAATAAATAGGTACTGGGTTTGTTCTGGAAAGTACAAAAATAGGCTACGTATTTCCTCCATTGTTTGGCTGAAATGAAGTCAGCATCAGGGGTGTCTGCCTACGCTGTTTGAGTGCACATACATGCTTAGGTGATACAAGCAACCAAATCTTGAACCAGTTGTTTAAAAGAATGATTGTACTGACAGTCATCCAGAATTATATTTAGAGATGAGATTTAGACTTACAATTCTACTGGGTTTGTAGCAAATGTGCACAGTTATATACTCCAGGTAAATTTCTTTAGTGAGAATATATAATAATATATATATAAAATCCAACAGTTCCACACCTAATAATGATAGTAATTAGTACAATCATATGAATAATAAAAGATACGTTGTTATATTTGAGAAAGGAAAGCTTTGTAAACCTAAAATATGTGCAATAAAAAAAAACAAAAAAACAAGTGTAACCAGACAAGTAGTCACCTTGTGAATCCCTAACTATAAAGAAAAAACATACTCCAAGTGGTAACAGATATGTTAGGGCCATTTATCATGTTATACTCTACACAAACAAACATCCTTGTGCTAAAAATGTAAAACCAAGAGGCGCTAAGTAACAACAGTAATAAAATACTGCTGCACAGGGAATATGTAATTAGTTTACTGTTTCTGACTCATGAAACACATTTATTTTACAGATAGCATATAATTCACAGCTGAATAAAGTAAAAAGGAACTGGACAGAGGTCAATTTAACAGCACAAAACAAAAGCACAGTCAAAAATAGATAATAGATAAAACTCAGGGGATTGTATTAACTACCACAAAAGAAATGATTTAGCTACTGCACTCTTAAATAAAAGGTCTTAAAAATCTGATAAGCTGGTTTATTGATTTTTTTGTACACTTTTATAAACTATTTAGGGGTCAGGATGCAAATGGCAAAAGTGCTAGTTTACTTACATTTACTATTTCATATGATTACAAAATCAATAGCACATCATTTTGTATATATCATTATAAAACCCATATTGAGCCTGTTAGAAATTAAACAAAATGTTTGGCTTTAACAGATCTTATCTGAATAACTCTTTATCTATTGAAATTTTTTTCAGTTTATAACTATTATAAAACATATTGTATTGCATATAAATGTATTTTGGTAAAGACTATTAATATTTTATACTGTACATAAAAAGGATTAAAGTGTTAGTATTAGATCTTCTTTTAACTTTACAGGGATGGGGCTGTCACCTTGACTTTCACCAAATACCGTATCTTAACCCTGTCCTTAGGCACACATGTATTACAAGCACCACATACTTGAAAACTGGTGCTTTGAGAGTGTCTTTGTTTTTTTGGAGTTTTTTGTTAACATTGAATGGTGTTTTTTTATTAAGAGTGACATTAAAGCAAGATATACAGTGGTGTGAAAAAGTGTTTGCCCCCTTCCTTATTTCCTGTTCCTTTGCATGTTTGTCACACTTAAGTGTTTCGGAACATCAAACCAATTTAAACAATAGTCAAGGACAACACAAGTAAACACAAAATGCAATTTGTAAATGAAGGTGTTTATTATTAAAGGTGAAAAAAAATCAAAACCATCATGGCCCTGTGTGAAAAAGTGATTGCCCCCCTTGTTAAAACATACTATAACTGTGGTTGTCCACACCTGAGTTCAATTTCTCTAGCCACACCCAGGCCTGATTATTGCCACACCTGTTCACAATCAAGGCATCACTTAAATAGGAGCTGCTTGACACAGTAAGGTCCACCAGAAGATCCTTAAAAGCTACACATCATGCCGAGACCCAAAGAAATTCAGGAACAATTGAGAAAGAAAGTAATTGAGATCTATCAGTCTGGAAAGGGTTATAAAGCCATTTCCAAAGCTTTGGGAATCCAGCGAACCACATTGAGAGCCATTATCCACAAATGGCGAAGACATGGAACAGTGGTGAACCTTCCCAGGAGTGGCCGGCCGCCCAAAATTACCCCAAGAGCGCAGCGACGACTCATCCAAGAGGTCACAAAAGACCCCACAACAACGTCCAAGGAACTGCAGGCCTCACTTGCCTCAGTTAAGGTCAGCGTTCATGCCTCCACCATCAGGAAAAGACTGGGCAAAAATGGCCTGCATGGCAGAGTTCCAAGGAGAAAACCACTGCTGAGCAAAAAGAACATGAAAGCTCGTCTCAATTTCTCCACAACACATCTTGATGATCCCCAAGACTTTTGGGACAACATTCTGTGGACCGATGAGACAAAAGTGGAACTCTTTGGAAGGTGTGTGTCCAAGTATATCTGGCGTAGAAGGAACACTGCATTTCAGAAAAAGAACATTATACCAACAGTAAAATATGGTGGTGGTAGTGTGATGGTCTGGGGCTGTTTTGCTGCTTCAGGACCTGGAAGACTTGCCGTGATAAAAGGAACTATGAATTCTGCTGTCTACCAAGAGATCCTGAAGGAGAATGTCCGACCATCTGTTCGTGTACTCAAGCTGAAACGAACTTGGGTTCTGCAGCAGGACAATGATCCTAAACACACCAGCAAGTCCACCACCGAATGGCTGAAAAAAAACAAAATGAAGACTTTGGAGTGGCCTAGCCAAAGTCCTGACCTGAATCCTATTGAGATGTTGTGGTATGACCTTAAAAAGGCCGTTCATGCTCGAAAACCCTCTAATGTAACTGAATTAGGACAATTCTGCAAAGATGAGTGGGCCAAAATTCCTCCAGGACGCTGTAAAAGCCTCATTGCACGTTATCGCAAATGCTTGGTTGCAGTTGTTGCTGCTAAGGGTGGCCCAACCAGTTATTAGGTTTAGGGGGCAATCACTTTTTCACACAGGGCCATGATGGTTTGGATTTTTACAAATTGCATTTTGTGTTTACTTGTGTTGTCCTTGACTATTGTTTAAATTGGTTTGATGTTCCGAAACACTTAAGTGTGACAAACATGCAAAGAAACAGGAAATGAGGAAGGGGGCAAACACTTTTTCACACCACTGTAAGAACCACGCAGAATGAAAAGTATCTCCACACATAATCTTAGAAGAAGGGAAGCCACTCACCATGAAAATGTTTTAATTTCATGTTATTAAAACTCTCTATCGTACAGACTGTATCACCAGATATGTACAAGCTCCAATGCATTTTACTCTGTTTGCAGCTTACTCATACCCCTTGCTTATACTTTTCCATGGTGAGTAGCCCCCCCCCCCCCCGCCCCTTTTCTTTTTTAGAGGTGTTTTTTTTTAAGTTTTTGTTTTGATAATATACAAAACAGAACAATTGCCATCTAAACCAAGGGGGTGGCATTCATTTTGGCTACGCAGATGCCAAAAATAATAAGAAAACAGGATACTATATATAACATACTATACTTATAATATCACTTTCATTAGCAGACGTAATCATAGACAGTTGTACAATAAACTAGGGCAAACCGTATCAGCCATCAAATAAAAAGAACAAGCAAGGCTACATAACATCCACACATATAACCACCCAAGGCAAACACACACACACACACACAGTGCTCTCTTCAGACCCAGGTGGAAGATTTATATATGATGCCATTTAAGAAGCTGAAATGTCTAGCCAAGGTTGCTATACTTTAGTAAACTTTTTAGAACAGGGACATCCCCTGTAAATCAGTTTATACAAAGGTAATGCCTGGCTTATGAGGTGATACACGTATGGCAATGTGGGCGGAACCAGATTCTTCCAATGCAGCAAAATCACTTTTTTGGCATAAAAAAATATTAAATGAAACAGAAAATGATTACTAAGTAAGTGGAACATATTAGAAAGGGGGGAAAGGGAGAGGCCACAAGCCTCAGGGATTTTTTGTATGTGGTATCTAGGTTTGCAGAGGTACACATAAGCCCAACCCTCTCGGGAATATAAACCCAAATCTACTACTTTTCCGTCCTTACAAGGGAATCCCAATGTTTGGGCATTCACCCAACAAGTAACCAATGAAATTCGTAAAACTAAGTGGCATGATCCACCTCATTCTAACCTTACCCTACAACAAAGGGAAGCCTTACGCTCCCTACAACTAGAAACCAGTATAGTTATCAAACCTTCTGAGAAAGGGGGAAACCTGGTCATTATGGACAAATGCCAATACGAGTTGATGGTCTCCCAGTTACTACAAAACCGTGAATGGTATAGAAAAATACCTGAAAGTCATGTAAATTATACCATCGGCAAATTTAGACATTTACCGAGCTCTGCCTTTTTTCAAGACTTAATTACAAAAAAAACTTATGACTTTTTAAACATCCTATTTCCCAAAACTCCAACACTATATGCGTTACCTAAAATCCATAAGAATGCCACTAACCCACCAGGCCACCCTATAGTTTCTGGTAACGGATGCCTCACTGAAAACGCCAGTGCTCTGGTGGATGACTTTCTTCGCCCACATGTTGAAGGACTAGTTTCCTATTTACAGGATACTCGAGACCTATTAAGGGCTCTCAATGGGATCTCGATACCTCCAGATTCCTGGCTCGTGGCTCTCGATGTTGAAGCCCTCTACAACTCCATACCCCATGATCAGGGTGTCAGAGTTGTGAAGGGCTTCATTTCCGAGAGCACCGAGTCATCATCCAAATATAATGAATTTATTCTCAAGTTGCTTGAGTTTATCCTCAATAACAACATTTTTTTGTTTGGATGCTCCCACTACCTCCAGATACAGGGCGTAGCAATGGGGACCAAGTGTGCCCCATCGTATGCCAATCTGTATCTGGGGGGGTGGGAGCGTCACCTATTTCATAGGGATGACATACAAATGTTTCTAGACCAGATTCCAATCTGGAGAAGATACATCGACGATGTATTCTTCATCTGGACGGGTACAGAATTGGACTTGCTAACCTTCTAAGAAAAGCTCAAGATTAATACATATAATCTTAGTTTTACAATGGAAAAAAGCCAATCACAATTAACTTTTCTTGACATTACGATTTATGTAGATGGGGATGGAAACGTTGGAACTACCCTCTATCGTAAATCATCAGCAGAAAACACATTGCTGCACGCAACCAGCTCCCACCCTAGCCCCTTGGTGGCCAGTGTACCATATGGGCAATACCTCCGTGTCAAACGCAACTGCAGTCAGGACTCACATTTCAAAGTGGAGGCCAAAAAACTGCAGCAGCGTTTGCAACACCGAGGCTACAGCCAAAAATGTCTAAAAAAGTCATACCTCAAAGCCACACGGCAAAATCGTTCCAGTCTCATTCACGGAACTAAATTACCTACCACTGATCCGGGTATCAGAATCATCACCCGTTTCTCCGGACACCATGTTCAGGTGCGCAGAATTTTTGATAAATACTGGTATTTGCTTAAGGCTGATCCTTTGGTTTCTAAACATGTGGGCGATCATCCTGAAATTACTTTCAGGAGATCTCAATCTCTCAGAGATACTCTCGTACGTAGTCACTATGTCTCCACCCAAGAGGGTTGTTCAAACCCCAAAAAAAATGTTGGAACCAAACCTTGTCACAAATGCAACTTTTGTCGCTATATATACGTATCAAAACAAATTACTTTACCCAATAAACGTATCTATAAACCGAAATTTCTAGTCAACTGTCAATCAGTATAGTATATATCATGTTATGTGACTGTACAGCCTTTTATATAGGCAAAACAAAACGTCCATTCTTTCACATAAGGGATCATGTAACCCTTGTCCATGGAAAGAAGATGGAAACGCCAATCAGCCGTCACATGGGACTCTTTCATGCCCATGATGACCAAAAAATGCATTTTTACGCACTTGAGCATGTACCTCCGGGTGAAAGGGGGGGCAACTATGATCGCACTCTACTTCAGCGTGAGGCTCGCTGGATCTTTGATTTAAAAGCTACCACCTTTCCAGGGTTAAATGATGCCCTAAGCTATAAATCTTTTCTCTAAATTTATGCATTTTTAGATCCTTACAGGAATTCAATTCCTCCCACTCTCTCCTTGTCCCCTTCCCTCTATTTTGTCATTTCTCTGCCTAACCATTTAAATGGACTTATCAAATGTGTCATTTTATATGATATGTATTACTACTTATTGTAAGAAATTTTTTTTCTGTCAAAAAGCAGATTGGGAAATGAATGGCTGGGCCGACTTGCCAGTTGCAATTATTTGGAATTCTCTTTTTGTCCCCATTTTTGCATGTTTATGCCTAATATTTTATTCTTGAGGTGCTCCCTACAGGATGCCTACTTTGCATATATGGTCGCTTGTACGGGCGCTTTGGGGTTGCTGGTGAGTTGCAGTGACACAGATCCCTCTCACTGTTCTCTCCAGCTTCCCCTTATCTATGGCCCGCCCAGCTCCAGTTGACCCCGACCTATTGACTGCCCCCCCCTTGTGGGGGGTGATCTGGCAGTGGTTTACGCCCGCTGGCATATCCCCCCTGAAGGCTAGATGCCCTATCCTCCGCTATTCCGAGGTATGGGCAAATAGGACCTTTCAAGATGGCCGCCGCCGCGCCACTACACAGCGGTGCGCCGTCTGACGTCATGCGTCGGCGACGTGGTTCGTCGCCGATGCATGCGCACCACGCACTCCCGGACACTCAGCGCTGGACGCAGCCGATTTAGTGCCCGCGACCCGGCGGTGATGTCAGCCGCCGCCGGGTCGGAGAGCCGCTATTTAAGGCAGTTCCCCCTGTCATTAAATCCCTGTCAGGAGCAATTCCCCACGAGGAAACGAGGCGGTTTACCCGCCCTTCCTCCTGCGTTGAGCCCCCTACCACCGCTCACCATCCACAGGGGTAAGATATCTCTATATTTGTCATTCCACAACCTTTAGCAAGTCCGCTTAGACTGACTTTTATATGCATTATAGAATGACTGGATATTGACAGAGTACTTTATCTTTCTCATTTTAGATAACCTAATATTCCATTCAATTTTTGGACTTGGTGCAGCTTGAATCTGCACCATATCTGAACATGTTAATTACAAGTTCAGTAATTTAAGCGTACTTTTCAAGCAATTTCAGGTAAATCCTCTTTATTAGTATCTTTAGGCTACACTTCAACCCTCTGTTCATGAGCCCTAGAAACATAATTGCCCCCCTAAAGTCATATTTATTCAAACTTTTTTAGTGTGTCTCTCTGCAAGCGACCATTTGCTTTCCGTGGCATCCTGAGATTGAATCACCTCTTATCTAGAAATCTGTTTTTATACAAGAAATTGACATCACCATGTGCAAATTTCTCTCAGATCTATCCAAGTATATGTGGTAAGTCCTGCCCATTCCCATTTTTCATGCCCCCATCTATTTTCTATGCCCTTTGTTCATGAAATACCTTGTAAATCAATCTATATATATAATGCTCAGCTCATCAGATGTATATATTTGAGTCAATCCATATACGTTGTATAAACTTGCACACTTTGTCTGTGTTACTTTGAAAAGGATGCATTTTCATGCAACTCTGTTATTTCAGCATATCTTTGAGCTAAACCTATGAATCTCCTGAAGAAACTCCATAGAGTGAAACATGTCGAGTATGGCGAAGCTCTGCACAAATTTCGTCTGATTTAACACATATGTCTGTAGAGTATGGATGTATTACCTGTGTCCTTTGCTGTTGTCTGTCCCTATGGGAAAATAAAACTCTAATTTTTATATACATCATTTTGCTTATGTGTACCTCTGCCAACCTAGATACCACATACAAAAAAAATCCCTGAGGCTTGTGGCCTCTCCCTTTCCCCCCTTTCTATTTTTTTCAAATTATTGGGATTTTGGTATCACTTTCAGTTCAACTACTTCATCTAGTCTATTATAAGTGGAACATAGTTATCCAGTACACCAATTTGAAATGTGAAAACATATCAGTCGTACTAATAACATCCAGTAAAAATGTTTCATTAACCTCCTCCCAATCCTCATCCATACGATCAGGAAGCTAAGCATGACATTTCCCATAGGAGGAAGCAAGGGGGTGTGAACCTGAAGATTGTAATGTATTATAAAAGGTAGTTACACATTTCGCAACATCAGGGTCTGCCATGAGATGTTAACAAACAAACTATCACTACCCTGGCTCTGAGCCCTTAAAACGCACCAGACACTTTTGGACGCCTCCTGGTCTTCCGGCAGTACCGATGGATTGATTAGACCTTCAGACAGTCAATACCATTTGCTGTTCCACTGTCCCCAATCTATCTGCTGATAGGGGGCAAGCAGCACATGCTTAATTTGGTGTGTATGGTTAGAGAATTTTTTTTCTTCTTGGGAGAGTGAATATGATCAGTACTGGGCCAATCAGTACTGTTCAGACAGAGGGTTATGGGTCCTGCAGCCTCATAGGACAATCAGGGTCAATAAAAAACTCCTCCTACAAGCTTTAACCAGACACTGATAGAAGTCACAAGACTGCTCTAACTGCTGATGAGAAAAGGTATTTAACAGTTTATATTTACTAAAATAATTGCATGTCCATGTTCTGTGTACTGTGGGAGGCCAGATATAGTAAATGCAGGGTCCTGGGTTTAGGGATACTTTAAAGTGATTGTAAAGTCCATTTTTTTTTTCCTATAAAAATAACAAACATGATATGCTTACCTGCTCTGTTGCAGTGGATATGCTCCGAGACGCCCTGATCCTCCATTTCTCGGGTCCCTTTTCTGTGCTCCTGGCCCCTCTCTCCTGTTCAGTGCCTCCACAGCAAGTAGCTTGCTATGGGGGGCACCTGAGCTGAGTCACAGCTTCCTGTGTCCATTCAGACACAGAGCGCCAACCCGGCCGGCACCCTCTCTCCCCCGATTGGCTAGCTGACTTTGATTGACAGCAGCAGGAGCCAATGGCGCCACTGCTGTGTCTCAGCCAATCAGGATGGAGAATCTTTGACGACTGAGACACTCGTGGACATCGCTGGACAGAGAGGGACCTTAGGTAAGTGTTAGGGGGCTTAGGGGGGCTGTTGCACACAGAGGGCTTTTATCTTAATGCATAGAATGCATCTCTAATTGTTCTCTATAAAATAATGTAGCAAATATTCACTTTTTGAGTTCAGTTCCACTTTAAACACAGTTCCTTCATTACATATTTGTTAAAGCCCTAGGTGATATAATTCCTAGATACTCAAGGTACTCTTGCCAGATAGGTTGATGTGTATGGAGTACTATCAGACACCATTGGACAGGGTTTTTTGGTGGAAGAACCTTTTCTGGTTGCTTTTGTTTCCTCCTGATAAGTGTGAGTAGGAGATGTCTGCAGCAATTCTCTCTGCCTTTCTACATAGATTAAACATTAATGGTAGCACAATGCCAAAGTTCATGTTTAGAGATTCTGTGGCTAGAAGAAATGCCAGATTTCCCCCTGCAAATCTGAGTCCGTTGTAATCCTTATGACAGCTTTAACCATTTACATCACATGTATAGAGATCCCCTACTTGTTTGCAGAAGGATTCATTGTATTAAAAGTACTGTCATGTTTCAATCGAAGTGAATGTTCCACATACTACTTAACTAGGGCACCCAGTTTGTATAATATATGAATTAACAGCATAAATAAAATATTGCCTCATATAGTTTTTAATTAGCTCTAAAATGTTGCTATCTATATGAGATCAAAAATAGTTGGTCTTGGGACTCTCACCCATGGTCCAGCCTGTGCTATATAGCAGTCCCCAAGCAATATGGGTACCTCCACTGCACAGCCGATATGACCATAATTGAGGACACAGGGGAGTCAGGGTATTGACTGAACCGTAGCCATAGGTTCAGCTTCCATGTCATGCAGATTAGACATCCAAGCAACTAATTTCAGTGTGTGCAGTAAGATGCTGCTGCTGCTGAAAAGGGCTTTCCACTTGGCAATGATCACGTGATGGCTCCGCTTCTCCCTCAATTTCAGTGGCTGTCATCTGTAAATTCCTGTGTATCCAGCTAAATGCGGTGCTGCTTTACACTTTCATCATAGAAATCTTTAATGTTTGAGCAGTTTCTGCGAATTCTCAAAACATGTCCTGTTGGAATAATAGGAGCCATGTAAGGAAAAAACTGATAGGGGGAGGCGCCGAACTGAAATGACTTTAATAGGACAAGATTAAAAACACTTACAAGATGATAGAAGATGCATGCTCGTCAAAGTAAAGTGTAGTCCTGGCATTCCACATGGCTCTGCGTGTCCCACCACTGTTCTGGATAGCTGGGGGATTGGACAGCTGGCTGGAATGGATCACAGTGTTTCTCCAGGAGCAAGGAATCAGGAAACTCCACACTGACCAGCATGGACTGTGGAACAGGAAGTGATGTTACCGACATCTGATTGGACCAAGGCAGGGCTGGCATCTCGTCAATCAGGGCTGCACTGGTGAAGGTTACACGCTCAGAGCTGGCTGCTTCTTCTATTGGTCTCCGAGCAGCTAGCTATTCTATTAAAATCATCATTTTAATACTACGCTCAGGTCAGCGCCTCCCCCTCCCTGTTTTTTCCTTACATGTCTTGCAGAGTTCTGGACACACTCTGAAGGATGGCTGCCTTCCTTTTTAACTCTTAATACCCCTTTCTTTTCCAACCACCCAACCTATGGATACATCACCATCCAGCTATTACATCCACAGACTATACCCCTAAGGATTACTCCATCTGGAGCACCAGATAAACACTCACTATACTCCTAATAGGGGCCATGGTTGATGGCTGGCGGCATGGAAGAGGTTATTGCTTGCCGTTGGTTTCCTAAAGGCTTTAGTTACCATCTTTGTACCAGCTTTACAAATCAATAAATGAGGAAATTCAATCTGATACGGACTCACCCTAAAAGTAAGGTAGATATTTCTATAATTTTGATTAAGATCTGTAAGGGTTAAATCTGCTTAGACCTGGACAATCAGTAGAATTCTTTCAGAGCTCCGGAAGCATCCAATGCACAAAAGAGAGCCGTTCAATGAATGCTTAGTTTTAATGGTAAGGATCGTATCTTTATACAAATTATGGACAAAGAATATTGCACAACTTAAAGAGAAATGAGGGAGGGAGGACAGAGTTCATCACATGAGGCATAATTCCTATATAAACATATAGCATCTCAGACATAGTCTAAACTAGTATTTTAGCTGATGGTTTATATTATCTAAAAACATAATTTTAACTATTTAATACTGATGTTCTGACTTTGTCTGAAGACATCATTTCAAAACCAGTTCTTACCAGACCTTATCTATCCTGTGGTCATCGTGACAAACAAGACCCTAAAATAAAGATATTCCTCCGTCAGCTATTTTAAAGTTTTTGCCAGGTTAACTCTTTCTCATCCTTCAAGATCCAAGATTAGAGTTGAGCGGACACCTGGATGTTCGGGTTCGGCAGGTTCGGCCGAACTTCAGAAAAAAGTTCGGGTTCGGGACCGAACTTGACCCGAACTTGACCCCGAACACCGTACCCCATTGAAGTCAATGGGGACCCGAACGGCTATAATAAAGTGTCGGCTCCCGTCCCCCTTAATACAGAGAACAGTCATTGAAGTCATTTATTTTTAAAAAGTTAGTCATAAAAAGTGTTTGGGGACCTGGGTCCTGCCCCAGAGGACATGTATCAATGCAAAAAAAACTTTTAAAAACGGCCGTTTTTTCGGGAGCAGTGATTTTAATAATGCTTAAAGTGAAACAATAAAAATGTAATATTCCTATAAATTCGTACCTGGGGGGTGTCTATAGTATGCATGTGAAGGGGCGCATGTTTCCAGTGCTTAGAACTGTCTCTGCAAAAAGTGTAATTTTTGCCGGAAAAAAAGCTATTTGAAATCACTCACGGCTAATGAATTGCCGCCTCCCATAACACAGAGAACAGTCATTCATTGAAAGTCATTGATAAAAAAAAAAAAAGTGTGGGGGTTCCCCCAAATTCAATTACCAGGCCCTAAAGGTCTGCTATGGATATTAAGGGGAACCCCTCTTTAAATTAAAAAAAAAACGACGTGGGGTTCCCCCTAAATATCCATACCAGACCCTTCAGGTCTGGGATGGATTTTGAGGGGAACCCCGGCCAAGAAAAAAAAAATGTTCATGGGGTCCCCCTCAAAATCCATACCAGGCCCTTATCCGAGCACGCAACCTGGCAAGCCGCAGGAAAAGAGGGGGGGACAAGAGCGCCCCCCCTCCTGAACCGTGCCAGGCCACATGTCCTCAACATTGGGAGGGTGCTTTGGGGGGTCTGTGACCCCTCAAAGCACCATGTCCTCCGCCCCCCCTGACATCATGGGGAAAGCCATAGGGAAGTCCCCATGACGTCCCCATGCGTTAGAGGGGGCGGGGTCACCAGGGGGCCCCGCCCTCCATTATAAAAGACCTGTCAGCCGAAGCGAAGCCTCACACACCGGGAGCCTCCCATTGCGAGGAGTGGCCCAAGAAGAGACCGACGCCCTGGAAGAAGATACCGGAGAGAAGCCTCAGAGACTGACGCCGTGGAAGAAGATACCGGAGAGAAGCCTCACACAGCGGGAGCCTCCCATTGCGCGGAGCGGCCCAGAAGAGACACCGATGCTGGACGAGAAGGCCAAGAAGAAGCGGATCGGAGGAAGAAGAAGATGGAAGAAGAAAATGCCGGAAGGAGAAGATGAAGAAACCGAAGGATGAAGAAAGGAAGACCAGAAGAAAGAAGATTTTAATAAAGGAATTGTCAAAGACCGTCTCCTGTCATTTTTACAATTTTTGACACTTTTTTGGTGAAATGGTAGGGGTACAAAAGTACCCCCCTACCATTTCACACAGGGGGGGGGCGGGATCTGGGGGTCCCTTTGTTAAAGGGGGCTTCCAGATTCCGATAAGCCCCCCGCCCGCAGACCCCCACAACCACGGGCCAGGGTTGTGGGGACGAGGCCCTTGTCCTCATCAGACCCCCCAAAGCATCCTCCCAATGTTGAGGGCATGTGGCCTGGTACGGTTCAGGAGGGAGGGGGGCCGCTCTTGTCCCCCCCTCTTTTCCTGCGGCCTGCCAGGTTGCGTGCTCGGATAAGGGTCTGGTATGGATTTTGAGGGGGACCCCACGCCATTTTTTTTGGCTGGGTTTCCCCTTAAAATCCATCCCAGACCTCAAGGGTCTGGTATGGATTTTGAGGGGGACCCTACGCCATTTTTTTTTTTGGCTGGGATCCCCTTTATATCCATCCCAGACCTGAAGGGCCTGGTTATTGAATTTGGGGGGACCCCCAAGTTTTTTTTTTTTTTTCTTTTATCAATGATTTTTTTTTATGAATGGCTTTCAATGAATGACTGTTCTCTGTGTTACGGGAGCCGACAATTCATATAGCCGCGAGTGATTTTAAATAGCTTTTTTTCCGGCAAAAATTACACTTTTTGCAGAGACAGTTCTAAGCACTGGAAACATGCGCCCCTTCACATGCATACTATAGACACCCCCCAGGTACGAAATTTAAAGGAATATTACACTTTTATTGTTTCACTTTAAGCATTATTAAAATCACTGCTCCTGAAAAATCGGCCGTTTTTAAAAGTTTTTTTTGCATTGACCCAGGTCCCTAAACACTTTTTATGACTAACTTTTTAAAAATAAATGACTTCAATGACTGTTTTCTCTATTAAGGGGGACGGATGCCGACAATTCATATAGCCGCGAGTGCTTTTAAAAGACATTTTAAAAAGCACCATTACATCGCCGAACACCGGACCCGAACCCGAACATACAGTCAATTGTTCGGGTCCGGGACCCGAACACCCAAAAGTCCGGTACGGACCTGAACTTTACAGTTCGGGTTCGCTCAACCCTATCCAAGATACATTTTTCAAATTGTTCTTGAGACCCTCTCCATACCACCAGCACATCATCAATGTAGCACACCCATAGAGTCACGTTTTCCTCAAATACTAGATGGGTGTAAACCTCTTCCCTCTCCCACAAACCCAAATGCAAACATGTATATGATGGGGCATATGCGGCCCCCTGCTACTCCTTTTGGCGGTAGTATTTATTTTTGAAGGCAAAAAGGTTGTTATTCAACACTGTTTCATGCAATTCCTACAAGAACTCATTTTGGGAGCCTACTAGTGGATGGCCAGTAGGGATGGGCCCGGTGTTCGATTCAAACCCACGTTCGAATCGAACATTGGGCGTTCGACCGCTTGGCGAGCCCAGAACTATTTGGGCCGTTCGCATCAAATTCGTGTGATGCGAACGGCCCACAATGCACGGCGCCAGTCGCAGTGCATTGCTGGCTGAGGATTGGCCAAGCATGCACTGTGACCCTGCATGCTTGGCCAATCATAGAGCCAGCGGCGAGGAGAGCAATAATTGGCCACAGGCAGGATGCCTGTGGCCAATTATAGCTCAGGGGGTTTAGCACACGCCCCACACTATAAAAGGCAGCCGCTCTAGCGGCCTAGTGTAGTGTGTTTCGGCGTTAGTGAGTGACTGTGTCAGTCACATTAGCTGCTGTTATTCACTCTGCATTGCTGAGCATCTGCTGTATTCATTCTGCTGAGTGCACTGCTGCTGACAGTATCTGCTGTGTTATACATTCTGCTGTGCTGACTGCTGAGTGGTGACATTTTCTGCTGAGTGCTGAGTCTGACAATATCTGCTGTGATTCTGGGGATTAGTCTAGTGTGTGCGTGCTGTTAGTACAGCATTGCAGTATCACATTACCTTTACCCTTCTGGCCTGTTGTCATCTAAGGCAGCCAGCCAGGCATTTGCAGGAGCTAGCGTATGTGTGTGTGTGCTGTTTGAGTAGAGCACAGCACACAATAAACCACCTCAGCCTCTATCTGCCGTAAGGCCCTGTTGTTGTCATCTAAGGCAGCCAGGCATTTGCAGGAGCTAGCGTGTGTGTGTGTGCTGTGTGAGTACAACACAGCACACAATCAACCACCTCAGCCTCTATCTGCCGTAAGGCCCTGTTGTTGTCATCTAAGGCAGCCAGGCATTTGCCGGAGCTAGCGTGTGTGTGAGTAGAGCACAGTACACAATAAACCACCTCAGCCTCTATCTGCCCTGTTGTTGTCATCTAAGACAGTCACCACCTCAGCCTCTATCTGCTCTAAGGCCCTGTTGTTGTCATCTAAGGCAGCCAGGCATTTGCAGGAGCTAGCGTGTGTGTGCTGTGTGAGTAGAGCACAGCACACAATAAACCCCCTCAGCCTCTATCTGCCCTAAGGCCCTGTTGTTGTCATCTAAGGCAGCCACCACCTCAGCCTCTATCTGCCCTAAGGCCCTGTTGTTGTCATCTAAGGCAGCCACCACCTCAGCATCTATCTGCCCTAAGGCCCTGTTGTTGTCATCTAAGGCAGCCACCACCTCAGCCTCTATCTGCCGTAAGGCCCTGTTGTTGTCATCTAAGGCAGCCAGGCATTTGCAGGAGCTAGCGTGTGTGTGTGCGCTGTGTGAGTAGAGCACAGCACACAATAAACCACCTCAGCCTCTATCTGCCCTAAGGCCCTGTTGTTGTCATCTACGGCAGTCACCACCTCAGCCTCTATCTGCCCTAAGGCCCTGTTGTTGTCATCTAAGGCAGCCACCACCTCAGCCTCTATCTGCCCTAAGGCCCTGTTGTTGTCATCTAAGGCAGCCATCTGCAGGAGTTAGTGTGTGTGCTGTGTGACTCCAGCACAATATACACTACCCACTACAATGCCTGGAAGACCGACAAGGAGAGATAGACAGTCCTGAGGCAAGAAAACAGGGCAAGCAGGCTCTGTGTCTAGAGACAACAGTGCTGGTCATGGACGTGGTGCATCGCCATTAGCACGTGGCCATGGGACACGCTTGTCCTTCTTTTCGGCAGCTGGACATGTTGAGCCACATCTTGCCGAAGGCTTGGTAGAGTGGATGACCAAGCCCTCCTCATCCTCCTCATCCTCTCTCACCCAGGCTCAGGGTACTGGCAAATCAGCTGCCAACGCGTACTCAATGACATCATCAGGCACCCCTTCCCTAGACCCACCATGTCCTCCTGAGGAGTCCCTCGAACTGTTTGAGCACAGTGTTGGGTACATGCTCCAGGAGGATGCCCAGCGTTTTGAAGGCTCGGATGATGATACACAGCTAGAGGAAGGCAGTAGCGTGAGCACAGAGAGAGGGGATGCTCAAGGACAGCAATCTGGCAGTCATGTTCCACCAGCTGCAGCTTACTGCAAGGTTTGCTCCAGTGGTGAAGGGGGAGGGGATGATGAGGTCACTGACTCCACGTGGGTGCCTGAAGGGAGAGAGGAGGAGGAGGAGGCGGCACATGTCCAACGAGGCAGGATGCCCTCCGGGGGCCGGCTTGAGGCCAGCACACCAACTGAATCACACCGCAGAGCTCCGCCTGTGCAGGGCGCTGCCTCTGCACGTTATTACAAAAGTTCTTTGGTGTGGGCCTTTTTTGAGACGAGTGCATCAGATCGCACCACTGCTATTTGCAACATATGTCTCAAGCGTATCTCGCGTGGCCAAAACATCAGCCACAAGCATGACCAAACATATATCGACCTACCATGCAGCTCGTTGGCAAGCGCACATTAAAGTCCCACACCAAAGAACAATGCGGACCTCTCCTTGCTCCTCATCAGCTGGGATCTCCAACCCCACTATACCTTCAGTCCTCTCTGAAAGCTGCACTGAGAGGAATGAAGGTGTAGAATTAGGTGTGTCACAGCCAAGTACTTGCAGATACTCTGTTAGCAGTACACCGACGTCCGATTCTACCAGGCCAATTTCCCTGCCCCAGCTGCTGGACCGTCAAAAGAAGTTTACTCCCAGCCATCCACATGCCCAGCGGTTGAATGCTAGCTTGGCTAAATTGCTAGCTCTTCAACTGCTGCCTTTTCAGTTGGTAGACTCTGCCCCCTTCCGTGAGTTTGTTCAATGTGCGGTTCCTCAGTGGCAGGTTCCCAAACGCCACTTTTTCTCACGGAAGGCGATTCCGGCTCTCTACTGGCATGTGGAAGGCAATGTCCATGCCTCGCTGGACAGGGCGGTCAGCGGTAAGGTGCATATTACCGCTGACTCATGGTCCAGCAGGCATGGACAGGGACGTTACCTGTCTTTCACGGCACATTGGGTCACTCTTTTGGCAGCTGGGAAAGATGCAGGACAAGGTGCAGTAGTGTTGGAGGTTGTTCCGCCACCACGCCTCCAAAATACTACTACTGGTTGTGACACACCTCTCTCCTCCACCCCCCCTCTTCTTCTTCCTCCATGGCCTCTTCGAGTGCTCTGTCCTCGGAACCAGCGGTGCTCCGTAGGCGTCCAAGGGGCTACGCAAGTACGCAGGCAAAAAGATGCCATTCTTGCGCTGGTGTGTTTGGGGGACAGGAGCCACACTGGGGCAGAGGTTCTGTCAGCTCTGCAGGGGCAGGCTGAGAGGTGGTTGACGCCATGCCAGCTTAAGCCAGGAATGGTGGTTTGTGACAATGGCACCAACCTCCTCTCCGCCCTGCGACAGGGACAGCTGACCCATGTGCCCTGTATGGCTCACGTCCTTAACCTGGTGGTGCAGTGGTTCTTGGGCAGGTACCCAGGCTTACAGGATGTCCTGAGGCAGGCCAGAAAAGTCTGTGTGCATTTCCGCCGATCATATAATGCCAGTGCTCGGCTGGCTGAGCTGCAAAAGGAGTTGAACCTGCCCAAGAACCGCCTTATATGTGACATGCCCACCAGGTGGAACTCAATGTTGGCCATGCTGCAGCGACTGCACATGCAGCAGAGGGCCATCAATGAGTACCTGTGCGACTACAGCATCAGGACAGGGTCAGGGGAGCTCAGATTTTTTTCCCCACGCCAGTGGAGCATGATCAGGGATGCATGCACTGTCCTGTCACCATTTGAGGAGGCCACAAGGATGGTGAGCAGTGACAGTGCATGCATCAGTGACACTGTACCTCTTGTCCACCTGTTGAAGCATACGCTGCGTGGGATAATGGACAGGGCACTTGAGGCAGAACAGAGGCAGGAAGAGGAGGACTTCTTGCCTCTCAAGGCCCCCTTTATCCAGACAGTGTTCCTTCTCTCCCACCCATCACACAGGAAGAGGATGAGGAGAAGGAGGAGGATTGTGTCAGCATGGAGGTGGAGCCTGGCACTCAGCATCAGCAGCAGCAGTCTTTTAGGGATGATTTACAGTCCCAACAAACCAGTGGACTTGTACGTGTCTGGGAGGAGGTGGCTGCGGATCATGTCGTCCTCAGTGACCCAGAAGACTCAGGACCAAATGCCTCAGCTAAACTACGTTGCATGGCCTCCCTGATCCTGCAAAGCCTGCGGAAGGATCCTCGTATTCTTCGGATCAAGGAGAGGGACCATTACTGGGTGGCCACTCTCCTTGATCCACGGTACAAGGGTAAGGTTGCGGACCTTATATTGCCGTCGCAGAGGGAGCAGAGGATGAGACATCTCCGGGAGGCCTTGCAGAAAGGTCTGTGCAATGCGTTCCCAGAGACTGGGAGGTTACAAACTCCTGGTCCTGGACGAAGAGTTGCTGAGGCTTCGGTCAGTAGCAGAAGGAGCGCTGGGGAAGGTGGATGTCTGACCGATGCGTTCAGACAAGTCCGCAGCCCCAAGGTATGATCGGTTCCAGCAACCATCGCCAGCTTCTGATATACATGGTGCAGGAATACCTAGGGGCAAGGTCAGACCTGGACACCTTTCCCACCGAAAATCCTCTGGCTTACTGGGTCTTGAGGATGGATCACTGGCCAGAGCTTGCACAGTATGCAATTGAGCTACTGGCCTGTTCTGCATCCAGCGTTCTTTCGGAACGCACATTCAGTGCTGCTGGAGGCTTTGTCACCGATCACAGGGTGCGCCTGTCCACCGACTCGGTTGATCGACTGACCTTCATAAAGATGAATCAGTCTTGGATCACCACCAGCTACCAGGCACCTGAAGCTGATATAACTGAATAATTTATAATGTCACATCCCTTCAAGACTGCCTATGCTGATGCTGAGTGACTGTCCTGTTATGTTGACTGACTATCTTCTTCCTCCTCAATGATCCTGATGATAGCTTGGAAGAACATTTTTGTTTCTGGGTGCCACCACCAGTGGCTAAGGCCCAATTTTTCAGCCCCTGTTCAACAGGGGCGTGTAATTACAATTTTTTAAGCAATGCTTTGCAACAGGTCTGACTGCTGTGCTCCAAGTACAGTATCTGTGAGGGGTTGCAGTGTTGTCTGTTGTGGCACCAGCACCAGTGCCTAAGGCCCAATTTTTCAGCCCCTGTTTAACAGGGGCGTGTAATTACAATTTTTTATGCAATGCTTTGCAACAGGTCTCATTGCTGTGCTCAGAGTACAGTATCTGTGAGGGGTTGCAGTGTTGTGGCACCAGCACCAGTGCCTAAGGCCCAATTTTTCAGCCCCTGTTTAACAGGGGTGTGTAATTACAATTATTTAAGCAAAGCTTTGCAACAGGTCTGACTGCTGTACTCCAAGTACAGTATCTGTGAGGGGTTGCAGTGTTGTGGCATCAGCACCAGTGCCTAAGGCACAATTTTTCAGCCCCTGTTTAACAGGCGCTGTAATTACTAATCTTGATCTAATAGTTCACAGCAGGGCCCATTCCTGTGCCCACCAAGAGTAACTGTGAGGGCTTACAGTCTTGTGGCAACACCGTCCACCACCAAAGGCCCAATTTTTCAGCCCCTGTTTAACAGGGGCGTGTAATTACAAATCTTGATCCAATAATTCTCAGCAGGGCCCATTTCTGCGCCCACCAAGAGTAACTGTGAGGGCTTACAGTGTTGTGGCAACACCGTCCACCACCACCACCAAAGGCCCAATTTTTCTGCCCTGTTCAACAGGTGCATGCAATTACAAATTTTGATCTAATAACTCACAGCAGGGCCCATTCCTGTGCTCACCAAGAGTAACTGTGAGGGCTTACAGTGTTGTGGCAACACCAACATCTAATGGGGCAAGTTTCTGCATAGTATATACGACAGGCCCCTATTTTCAAACATCCCACTTACAAACGACTCCTACTTGCAAACGGAAGGAGAAAACAGGAAGTTAGAGGAAATCTACCCCAAGGAAGGGAAATTCTATCCTGTTAGATTTAATTTGGGAAAAAGGTATCTCCTCTCTACTGCTGCTTTATCACCAATCCTTGTTTCAATAAAAACCCCACTTTTCCAAAAACAGTTGTCATTGGGATGGAAAGTGAGGTGAAATGTTCTGAACAGGTGCACAGACAGCAAAACAAATGTTACAGGGGTGATAACTCTTCCCTATGTTCTCCAAAAAGCTTAAAAATAGATTTTTTTTGGATGGAGCTACACTTAAAAATGTACCTGTTCGGGGGCGTGGCCAGGATGCCGAACTAAGCGGTCGCACTCTCTGAGCTCTGCTGGAGAAGAACCCGAGAATTAATCAGATTTTGGAGGATAATTACCCCATTTGCCGCACACAGCCTGTGCATGCCTTCTAGGTACTCTGGAGGCCCGAAGAAGGGCAAAAAACTAAAGTTTCCCCCGGCTGCGGACACTCCTGAGACTCGGGCCCCGGAATTGAGGCCTACTCCTCCACGCCATAGCAGCATGGCGTCGCAGACTGACCACGAGGAGGAGGCGCCGCCTGGAATCCCAGGGGTCATGGCGGCAATCACTATGTGCCAGACGGCACTGACAAATAAAATCGACGCTGTGCAGCTTGATGTTGGTCTGGTTCGTCAAGACCTGGACAAGATCCGCTCTAGGATAACGGCGGTGGAGCAGTGAGTCGGAGACACAGAGGACGCGGTCACCAGCCACGAGGCGTCCATCAGGACCTTACAGACTAAGGTGAAGGCGCTGGAGTACCGGCCCGAGGACGCTGAGAACCGGAGCAGGAGGAACAACCTCTGCATCGTTGGCCTCCCCGAAGGTGGAGAGGGACGGAATCCCACTGCATTCACGGACTTCACGGAAGACCTGCTCCGGTCAGCCCTTCCCGCTGCCCAGCATTCTCCTCACTTTACTGTGGAGAGGGCCCACCGCGTTCCGCCGCGGCCTGGACCGGAGGGGGCCCCCCCCCCACGCACGCTGATCCTCCGGCTACTAAACTTTAGAGACAGAGACGAACTGCTCCACGCCGCAAGAACTGCTGGGGACATCCATTACAGAAACACCAGGCTGATGATGTTCCCCGACTACACCCTCGAGACGCAAAGGCAACGCCGGTCCTTCGACGCGGTGAAGCCAGCCCTCCGGGCTAAGAACATTCGCTACAGCATCCTTTTCCCGGCCAAGCTGCGAGTGGTAGATGGCGAAACGATCCGCATCTTCAACCAACTGAAGGACGTTAGTGCATGGATAGATACCCTGCCGCCGGGATGAGGATCGTGAGCATACAGCAGTGAGGGACCCGAGAGCTTGACTTGACGGGCCAGGATTGTTGCAGAGGTATGGCCGGCGGTTTACTTCCCCTCGCATTGCTCCCCAGTTGGGCGCTGAAACCCGTCAGGTGGACTGGGATTCCCCTTTCATTTAGTTTGATTCCTTGGGCCCCAGTGACCCCGGAAACTTTCCGGTGAGGAACCCCGATGCGGACAGTACCGGATTGCCATTGTTTATCCAGTCCTAGGCCCCGCTTCAGCAGACTCGATTTTCTGGAGGGTCCCGGTCTACTTGAAGTCAGGGTAGTGGTGTTACTGCCCCCCCTTCTCCTGCAATCCGCATCCTCCTGATACGTTTTTTTATTTATTTTTGGTTTATAACTTTCTTTTACACTTTTACCTGCAATAAGACTGGATCCAGCATCTCACCCCAGAGGAGTGGTTCTGGGAAAGGACTCTACACTAACTTAGACTAAGTTTCTTGGCGTAGTTCTGTTCAGGCACACACCTCCCGATCTGCCTATACACCTCTTATGAGGGGTGCTCAGTTTATGGGACTAAGATGCCTCCCGCTGTTTGGGAGAGCATGGGGTGGGGGGGGGGTTGGCCGTTGCCGCCCAAAGAGGTAATGGGTTATGGTTTATACTAAGTTGTTTCTGTTTGCTCTTGGTTGGTCTCTACATAATGGTGCCTATGCTATGTGATGTTTGGTCTGCTGAGGAGGTGCAGGTGCCGCCCGACGTGGGATCGGTCTCTCGCCGAGTTTGGCGGGGGGTGGTACTCTGCACCTCTCCAGGAGCGTACTGCACTACTTCAGAAGGTATAGTCCTCCTTTTATGGCTGCATCGATCCCATGGCTGACTTTACCGTACTGTCCTGGAACGTCAGGGGACTCAATTCTGCCATAAAACGTTCCCTAGTATTTCGGTTTATCTGCCAGCACTGCCCTAAAATATGTATACTGCAAGAGACTCACCTGATTGGGGCTAGAATCTTAGGGTTAAAAAGAGCCTGGGTTACTGCTCACTACCAAGCCACATATTCTAACTACGCGAGGGGGGTCAGTGTTTTGATCCACAAATCTCTGGCATTTCAACTGGTACAGGTCAGATTGGATCCCCAGGGACGCTACGTCCTGATGCATGCCCTGTTAGGGGGCTTTCCGTATGTCATAGCAGGTATCTACTTGCCGCCTCCGGCTGATGTCAATTTGCTTCATGAGATAATGCATAGGGTGGTGCAATTTGACGTCAGTAGAGTGCTAGTGGTAGGGGATTTTAATTTGGTGATGGCCAGAGATCTGGACAGGTTTCACCCCTCCCCCTCCTCTGGTGCTGGTCTGTCCCTTTGGGCCTCCGCTTTTCACTTGACAGATGTGTGGAGACACTTTCACCCATCTGACAGACAGTTTACATGCCTATCCACGACATATAGAACGTTGTCACGGCTGGACATGGCGTTTGCTTCGTCGGATATGCTGCGGGTGACAGTCTCTGCTGAGATCCTCTCCCGTGGCATATCAGACCATGCTCTGCTATTGCTAAAGGTGCAGTTGGCTCCTCTTGGAGGCCCACGACTATGGAGGTTGTCCAAATACTGGATTATGGAGGAGAAGATACAGGAAGACATGCCTGAGGAATTATGTAATTTCTGGTTGCACAACACGGACTCTGCTACCCCACAGGTCCTCTGGGACGCCTTTAAGGCATGGGTTAGGGGCACATATATAAAAAAGATAGCAGGTAGGCAGCGTGAATACACACAATCCCTTAAACAATTGGAGGACAGGGCCTCAGTCATGGAAAAGGAGTATGTTCGACACCCTACGCAGGATAATTATGCGTCCTGGCAGGGAACTCTTCGAGAGTTGTCGCTGCTGCGGATAGACATGACCAAAAAAGCTATGATGGCCAGCACCCAAAGGGTGTTCAAATTTGGTGATAAGAACGGGAGGCTTTTGGCGTGGCTGGCTAAGGGACAATTTGCTACAACTCATATAGGTCGGCTAAGGGATGCAGGAGGGGACACATTGACCACCCTGGAGGCAATTAGTAATAGGTTTATGCAGTACTACCAGGAACTGTATGCATCCAAAGTCACCTATGTGGACAGGGAATTGACATCATACTTGGACCTAGTTGACCTCCCCCAGCTTGACCCTGACCAACAGAAGACTCTAGATAGTGACATTACCTTAGAGGAAGTCCAAACAGCGATGAGCTGCATGCAAGCAGGTAAATCCCCAGGCCCGGATGGTATTCCCATCGAATTCTACTCAGTCCACCAGGAAATGCTAGCTCCTAGACTGGTTTCCCTTCTCTCGCAGTTCTCCTCGCTCGACCTGCTTCCTGACTCTATGACTGAGGCGGTGGTGGTGTTGGTGCCCAAACCTGGTAAGGACCCGGAAGAATGCTCGTCGTACAGACCCATATCACTAATTAATGCTGATGCTAAATTAATTACCAAGATTCTGGCCTTTAGGCTGGCCAAAGTGATAGAGGGTCTGATACACCATGACCAGACCGGGTTCATGCCGGGGAAGGGCACCGATATTAACATTCGCAGGCTCTTTCTCAACTTGGGGATAGCCCATGACAACAGGGGCTCCAGAGTCATAGCCTCCCTTGATGCGGAGAAGGCTTTTGACTCCGTTGAGTGGAGGTATTTGTGGGAGGTACTTAGGAAGTTTGGTTTTGGCCCGAAGTTCCTGGCCTGGCTAGGTATGTTGTATAAGTCCCCTAAAGCCAGGATCCGCACTAATTACACCCTCTCAGAGTTTTTTCTCCTCCAGAGGGGCACTAGACAGGGCTGCCCTCTATCACCCAGCCTTTTTCTCTGGCTCTCGAGCCCCTGGCTGCCAGGATTCGAGAGTCGGGGGCGATCCAGGGTCTCCGGGTTGGCCCTCTGGAGGAGAAAATCTCCTTGTATGCAGATGACACTTTGCTATATCTGCATGATGATGAAACGTCCCTTCAGACTGCTTTGGGGATATTTAATGAGTTTGGGAAGTTCTCGGGGATCAACATCAATTGGTCTAAGTCCCTGCTGTTCCCTCTAGACCCGCAAACTAGGTCAGGGGATATCTCCTCTCCCTTATTGTGGGTGGAGGAATTTAAATATCTGGGGATTGTGGTGTCCAGAGATGTCCAGGCGCTTTATCGCCTTAACCTACAGCCCATTGTCACAAAACGTAAGGATCACCTTACTAGATGGAGAGACCTCCCCCTAAACTTATTAGGACGGATCAATGTCATCAAAATGCTATACCTGCCTAAATTTAACTATATTTTCAGGAACAGCCCTGTGTGGCTCCCTGGATCCTTTTTCAAGGAACTTGAGGGATTCATAGGCTCCTTCCTGTGGGGGGGTGCTTCCCCAAGATTGGCCAGGACTACTCTTCAACTCCCCGTGCGCTGCGGAGGGCTGGCACTTCCTAATTTTATGATTTATTACTGGGCGGCAATACTAGTCACGGTGAGGTGGTGGTTTGAGCAATCTGGTTCAAACGCTGCCACTTGTCTTGAAGCAGCCGCGCTAGGTTCCATGACAGAACTGGGTAACCTGGTGTACAGAGGGCCAGCAGCCTACCCCTCTCTTCCGAATGTCACCAAAGTGACCCTGAAAGTCTGGGCTGTTGCTAGAAAGAGATTCCTGGCATCGAACCAGCGGTCTCCCCACACTCCGCTGTGGGTGAACCCCTCATTGAAGCACTTTAGGTCCATCCCGGATCCGCAACTATGGGCCAGATACGGAATTAAGACACTCCGGGATATATTCCGGGTGGGCCTCTTGCTTCCCTTTCGGGCTCTGGTGGCGAAGTTCGGGATACCGGAGCACATGTTGTTTAGGTACTTTCAGTTGAGGCATGCAGTCAGGGCCCAATTCCCGGAAGCAGTAGTGCTGCAGCCAGACCCTGTTGAGGAGACCCTTGCTCAGAAAACGCTAGTAAAAACACTCTCCACTCTATACTTTGTACTGCTGGGAGTGGACTCTCCTAAGATGAACACCCTTTGGGAAAAATGGCATAATGACATCCCAAGTTTGGATAGGGAAACATGGGAAGAATGTTTTGAGGACGGAGCGAAATTAGTGATATCCTCTAGGGATAGGCTGGTACACACTAAATTTATGCACTGGGTATATTACACCCCGCAGGGGTTACACAGGATTTATCCACATAGAGCTCCAAGCTGCCCCAGGTGTCAGTCCCCAGAAGGCACGTTTATACACATGTTTTGGCAGCGCCCGCGGATAGTTAGGTTCTGGTCCGCAGTCTTTGAGTGTATTAATATACGTCTGCAGCTTGTGGTTCCAATGTCGCCTGAACTAGCGTTGCTGGGCATTCATGAAGATGAGCAGAGGCCTAGGTTCACTAGACTGCTGATTTCTCTTCTGGTGTTTTATGCCAGAAAAGAGATTCTCAGAACTTGGATCTCATCTTCTCCCCCTACGGTGATGTCCTGGGACTCTGCTGTCAACGCAGTGCTTCCCTTGTACAAATTAACGTACACTAATAGAGGATGTCCAAAAAAATTTGACCTTCTTTGGACGCCCTGGCTGGAGCAGTTATAGGAGTCTGGGCTTGGTCCAGGGGGGCCATCTTTGATACCTGGCTGGATGGGCGGCGGAGGTCCCTGCTCCCCCCCCCTGTGTTAGGAGGGTAAGCATAGTAACAGTCACCCTTGTCGTAAAGCTTTAAAGTGTAATTATTTAATCCATGAAGAAGTATGCATTTGGACCAATGTAGTAGCATACATCACATGTATATTTTGTCGCTGATTGTCACAACTCTGTTTGCCGTACTATACCTTGTACTGTGATATTTTACTTAATAAAGACCAACCTTGTTATTAAAAAAAAAAAAATTACCTGTTCAAAATTACAAAAAGATTCTACTTAAGATAAGAACAAACCTACAGTCCCTGTCTTGTTTGCACCGCCTGTATACTGCTGTTCAGAGTATATAGGGTTGTAGGTATAGGGTTTGATTTTGGGTGCGGGGTTCCCCTTAATATCCATACAAGACCCAAAGGGGCTGGTAATGGGCTGGGGGGGGGGGGGGGGGTGGGGGGGGGGGGTGATGGGGTAGCCATGCCATTTTTTCTCAAAGATTTTCATCCATATTGCCAGGACAAGACATGACATTAAAGCCGCAAGCAGTTTTAAATGGCTTCTTTTTTTCCTTTACAAATGTCATTTTTTGCAGGGACAGTTCTAAACACGGGAAACAAATGCTACTTCACAGGCATACTTTAGACACCCCCCAGGTACCATATTTAAAGGAATATTTCACTTTTTTTTTTTCACTTTATGCATCATTAAAATGACTGCTCCCGACAAAAACGTCAGTTTTTAAAACTTCTTTTTGCATTGATACATGTCCCCGGGGGCAGGACCCGGGTCCCCAAACCTGTTTTATGACATTAACATGCATATTGGCCGTTATAATTAGCACTTTAGATTTCAAACGTTCGCGTCCATTGTAACTAATAGGGTTCGAATATTTGCACAAACTTTCGGTCCGTTTGCAGGTTCTGGTGCGAACCGAACCCGGTGATGTTCGGCTCATGCCTAATGGCCAGTATCCAAAAATTGCGAGACCGCATGTACTCCCACATCTTGTGGGATGGAGGAGTATAAGAACTCAATGTCCACTTCCACCAGAATATATTCATCATGAATAGTAAGGTCTATTAGTCTCCATAAAAGATCTGCTGAGTCAAGCACAAAAGAGGGCAATTTTTTAATAAGATGTTTAATACATTAGTCTATGTATTTACCTATTCTTTCCAGAGAACTACCTATACTGGAGACAATAGGTTGTCCTGGTGGTTTGCAGTTTGCGGGTGGGCTACGGGTGGGGGTTATCTGATGGGTGTGTGTGGAGAGGGAAGGAGGGATGCCGTTACTTATAATAAATTTATGAGGAAGTAGCTTTGGGGTGTATACATGCTTTTTTGTTATGTTACATTTTTGGTATCTATATGGTAATCTATATGATAACGCTTGATGAGAGTTTGCATGTGCTGTGACATTCTTTTTATTGTACTTTATTCCTGACATGTCACAATATACAGCAACAATATAATGTTTCACTAAAGGTATATTTTTATAAAAAAATAAATCATTGATGTCTAGTCAAGTGTCTAGGTCTAGTCTAATATGCTGTTATCAGTGTGCAGCAGGCAGTAGTAAGCATTTCCTCAGTCTCCTTTCTCCTAGTGATCACACTGCAACACTGTAACTGTAAGTCTTGAGGTGAATCTGTATCAGACAAAATGGGACACAGCTGTTTTTGTAGAGAGAGAGGTTTTTGTCAGTGTAGGCAAATGTATGCAGGCTTGGCTGGCAGCCAGGACACAGGGCAGCCAGACCTGCTTGTTTTAGTTTCTGGGTTGGCTGAAATCCAGGAAGAACCGGATGACTCACAGGCAGCATCACTAAGACCTCCAGCTTATTTCCAGAACCTTCTGGAAAGTAAGGAGGAGAAGTGAGATGGAGCTGTCTGGACTTTCTGAGGGCCCTGACCTATCCCAACCTGGATTGGCAGGGAGCAGGCCTCCTCAAATACTCAGGGTCAGCTTAGCTGGGGAGGAATTGTTTGGGTGGAAGCTGGAGATGGAGTGTTAGGCTGTCAGTGGCCAATGACGGAGCTCCCCAGTCTGGGGGGGGGGGACCATGGGCCTGGGCTCAGGTGCGGACAGGACCCTCAAAAGACACACGGCGATGTCCTGGAGAGGAGGCGCAACAAGGAACAACAAAGGGGCAGGCAAGAGGGCTGGTGAGTGACACTCAGTCAGGAGGACTGGGAGGCACGCCTGAGAGGACTGGGTGAAAGCAGTTTGGGATGGGTGCAGAGCCATTGGAAAGGACTGTGTTGGCATGGGCAGTGGAAAGAGGCAGCTGCAGCCAGGAGAGCTGGCAGGACCCAAAGAGGTGGTACTGGGATCAGTAGTCACGTTGGACAGCTAGCACTAGGACTACCAATTTTGCTACACCATAGGTAGAAGAGAGGAAGTTGTATATACCACAGGTGTATATAGTTCTCAGTCCCTATTTCTTTTACAATCAATTGGGAATCCCATATCTACCCTATCCCCATCCAAGTTACAATCCCCTAAATAAAACGCAAAAAACACAAAGTACAAGGACTGCTTCTTGACTACTGAGTATCTGAATATTTGTGTGCCTGGCTGTGCAGGGTGAGAGGTGGATCACATCTATCAGCAGCCCCTATGGGGGTACCGCTACATACACACGCACCAGGATTTATACAACAGTATTATCCTAAAGCCAGCATCTCAGTCCAGTGAGTGGACATTTTTTGAATGAAGATGGCACCATCCTTCTGAAGTTACTACTACTACTACTTACTACTAATTTAATTATAACCAAGAAAATTGCATTAAATGGACAGCACCGGAGGCAAAAATCTCAACATACAAGTCCAAACCAAACCCTCTTAACATTGTGAACTTTCTAATTATGGGGGGGGGGGGACACAAACATTTATATGTTCTTTCCTTAACCTCCTAACTAATGCAGACCAGATTTACTTGCCCGGTTGCTCTCACCTTCCCACAGTTTAGTCAGAATGTGTGATCTCAACTCTATCTTTCGCTGTACTTTTAATAGAAACCCTGGTCCTTCTCAATGCACAGCAGGCATTAGCAGCTTTTGCAAGCAAGGTAAAGTAAGGGCTTAAAGTGGAAGTAAACCCTCCTATCGTTTTCAGCCAAGGAAGCTGCCATCTTTGCCTCTGTTTAATCTTCAACTGCCACAGTGCTGCACATGTGATCCGTTATGACACCAGCCATTGGATGGTTTGACTGTTTGCTTGAGAGCACAGCCAATTTTTAAACTGTTAAATCGATGGGTTTACTTCCGCTTTAAGTACTCCTAAGACTCCTCTCAGAATACTGTGTGTATTTATAGCCATGCTTTGTAACCAGGAGGCAACCAAACTGCACTTTGGAGGCAAACAATTCGGACACACACACATATACAGTATCTCACAAAAGTGAGTACATTTTTGGAAATATTTTAGTATATATTTTCATGTGACAACACTGAAGAAATAACACTTTTGCTACAATGTAAAGTAGTGAGTGTGCAGCTTGTATAACAATGTAAATTTTCTGTCCACTAAAATAACTCAACACACAGCCATTAATGTCTAAACCGCTGGCAACAAAAGTGAGTACACCCCTAAGTGAAAATGTCCAAATTGGGCCCAAAAGTGTCAATATTTGTGTGGCCACCATTGTTTTCCAGCACTGCCTTAACCCTCTTGGGCATGGAGTTTACCAGAGCATCACAGATTGCCACTGGAGTCCTCTTCCACTCCTCCATGATGATGTCACGGAGCTGGTGCATGTTAGAGACCTTGAGCTCCTCCACCTTCCATTTGAGGATACCCCACAGATGCTCAACAGGGTTTGGGTCTGGAGACATGCTTGGCCAGTCCATCACCTTCACCCTCAGCTTCTTTAGCAATCACTGGTCATCTTGGAGGCGTGTTTGGGGTTGTTATCATGCTGGAATACTGCCCTGCGGCCCAGTCTCCGAAGGGGGGGGGGGGGGGGTTCATGCTCTGCTTCAGTATGTCACAGTACATGTTGGCATTCATGGTTCCCTCAATAAACTGTAGCTCCCCAGTGCCAGCAGCACTCATGCAGCCCCAGAAAATGACCACCACCATGCTTGACTGTGGGCAAGACACTAACCTGGTTGCCGCCATACATGCTTCACACCATCTGAACCAAACACGTTTATCTTGGTCTCATCAGACCACAGGGCATGGTTCCAGTAATGTCCTTAGTCTGCTTGTCTTCAGCAAACTGTTTGAGTGCTTTCTTGTGATCATCTATAGAAGAGGCTTCCTTCCAGGATGACAGCCATGCAGACCAATTTGATACAGTGTGCGGCATATGGTCTGAGCACTGACAGGCTGACCCCAAACCCCTTCAACCTCTGCAGCAATGCTGGCAGCACTCATACCTATATTTCCCAAAGACAACCTCTGGATATGATGCTAAGCACGTGCATTCAACTTCTTCGATCGACCATGGCGATGCCTGTTCTGAGGGGAACTTGTCCTGTTAAACTACTGTGTGGTCTTGGCCACATGCTTCAGCTCAGTTTCAGGGTTTTGGCAATCTTCTTATAGCCTAGGATATATTTATGTAGAGCAACAATTCTTTTGATCTGATCCTCAGGGCGTTCTTTGCCATGAGGTGCCATTTTGAACTTCCAGTGACCAGTATAAGAGAATGAGAGTGATAACACCAAATTTAACACACCTGCTCCCCATTCACACCTAAGACATTGTAACACTAACATGTCACATGAAACCGGGGAGGGAAAATGGCTAATTGGGCTCAATTTGGAAATTTTCACTTAGAGGTGTACTCACTTTTGTTGCCAGTGGTTTAGACATTAATGGCTGTGTGTTGAGTTATTTTGGGGGGACAGCAAATTTACACTGTTATACAAGCTGTACACTCACTACTTTACATTGTAGCAAAGTGTAATTTCTTCAGTGTTGTCACATGAAAATATATAAAAAAATAAGGCGTTGTCTGCCAGCGCCGGAGATGGCCGCTTAGACAATGAGCTTGTCAGCCTGGGGAGAGTAAAGAAGCGACATAGGCCCGATCCAGCAATAGATCCACAGCCATTCGGCTTCCTTATCATCCGGAGACCTGTCCCGCAAGAGGAGGAATGAGCATTGCCCTCATAAGCTGACGGCCTTCTTCCACAAGCCTCCTCCTAAGGTCAGTCAGACCCAAGATGGCGCTGGCGCAGCCGCGACCGCGATCCATAAAGCCTATACCAATCTCCCTGACGAGATTCAGGGAGACCAAGAACCCCAATCCACATCCCTGACACCCAGTCACAGATCAGAGGCTAATCCCATCACAGGCAGCCCCGCAAAGGCCTGCATGTGGATGGACTCACAGCTGCCAGACCCACAAATTGAGGCCCAGGCTTTTCACCCCTTCCAATCCAACCAGGCCTTACAATCCTCCATGGCCTCCTTTCCTACCACAGGGCAACCTGTGATGGATACCACCTTAAAGGACATGTTACTCTCCCTCCAGTCCGCTCTAATGACTGACATATCATCCTTATTTGCCAAGATATCCACAGATATGCATGTAATAGATGAGAGTGTAACACACATTGAAAATAGCATGGAGGAATGCACCACAACTGCTAACAATATCATTGACACTTATGATGAAATAAAAGGTATGTTATGCTGTGATAAATTTGGTTATTTTAATAATACAGTAGTATTGCAATAGGGCATTCTATTCTTCACAGCCTGAAAAAGGAGCACACATGCTCCAAACGTGCACCTGCTGGCCCTGTGCCCCACATCCAGTGATGTCACAGCCAATGGGGAGATGACTGCCAGCTTGACTCAAAGCCTTGGAAACCCCTGCAGCTAGCAAGACAACAGCAGCACCCCACATCGTCGGCAATCTGGATCAGGACTACACAGCGAGTCTCCCCTTGTGACTAGCCATTTTAACCCTTACCCTGTGAGTTCATTCTTATTTTAATTTTTTATCTTAATAAATTTATCATTAATCAGTTTAATATACTGCACTCAGAAGAGCGCAGCTGTTCTCCACATTATATTCGTGATATTGAGTTGCTACTCTTCCAAATTAGTATTTTAAGTCCTAACATTCAATGCATTAGAGAAAACTCACTCTCACCCACTTTTCCAACTAGCATTTATGTGATTGGTAAATATACTAAGGTAATTTAATGAGATAAAATGAAGCTGTGCTCATCTGAAACATTCAATCTCATACTACCAAACATTATGGGGTTGATTTACTAAATACATAGAAATTGTTCATTTATCAAAGTGAAGTGTTGGGTTTACATACTCATTCAATCAATCCCTATGTTTTCATTAATTTTTCAAACACATAATTAAAAAAAGAACACAACCTTATGTTATTCACTAAGCTTTAGTGATCATTTACTTTGCTAACTGAAAAATTGCTACCTTAGCGTATACTGGATATGTTACTTTGTTTTATTTATCCATGTTGTTTGAGGAATTTGTGCTCCAAAAGTAATTTAAATAAGTAAAATAGTCTAACAAAAGTATATATATTTGCTTTCCTTAATCCTGCCCAAAGCTTAGAAGTATTTTTGAAGCTTCAGTTTTTCTCACTAATAGGCATACCTAGAAGTCTCTGGATTTTGGTTGGACTCTCATGATGATTGCTGAGATTGCCAGAACTTGGGTTTACTGATGCTAATGACTGTTCTGTCTTACTACAGTAAAGTGACGTCAGAATCCCTGCTTCACAGCAGTGGTTTGATGTTGTTGGAATAGGAGGTTGCTGAAGGAAGGTGGACTGTACTCTTTACTTCTTCCCTATCAAAATAAGGTGCTTTGCACAGCCTGGAACTCTGACATATATGTGACCACTATCATTGGTACCATGCTTTTGTTTGGATATACTTGGCCAAGAAGAAGCCAAGAAGAGGAAGAATGGGGGCATTCTAAGAGGCATATTTGTACTAGTCAAGTGTCATTTGTGTAACAAGGATTCCTCCCAGTGTTTCTAGCTGTGAAAGCCCTGGACAGTATTCACATGGAAGTTTCTGTTTTTCTAGCAGTGTACAGCTGTACAGAATAAACATCTGTGGCCTCTTAATAATCACCAGTTATAATTTATTTCAGTTGCACCCTCCTCCCCCATCTCTTATTCCTGGAAAGCATCAGGCTTGCTTAAGGCAAAGGCTCAACATGTCATTTTTTACAACATATACAGTATACTTCACATAGGAATGTGAATTTGGGGGTTCCTTCTACTTGTCTCTCTTAGTCACATGATATTTTTGTCCACAGAACTGTATTTTGTTTTCACTCCTTGGTTAGATTTGCTTAGATCATGCCTCTGACTAATGCTTGTATTTGAAGAAAAACATTACCTTTTTACCATGTTTCTATGTGTACAGTATGCAAATAAATGATTGTGTCAGTGTGTCTGTATAATTTGTATATATATATACTGTGTATATATATATATATATATATATATATATATATATATAATGTTCTTCTAATAGTTTATGTACTTTCTTTTAATATGTTTCACAACCATCTTTACCACACGTGACTAGTCACATGACACTCTCAGACACAACTAATTACTACTTTTCCCACCCTCACCGTTTCCAAAGAAAATCTAAAAGTGTGGAAACATTTTGAAGACCCTTTAGATATATACAGTGTGTACATATATATATATATATATATATATATATATATATATATTCTGACAAAGTACGAAATAAACATTCTCATATAACAGCTTGGTTGGCTCTGTCTCTAGTTTCTATTAGCCTTAATAAGGCCATTGCAGTTATTTCTCTTTAGAAACACCCATAATGCTCTGGGAATCCTTTAATATGTATTAAATGTTTGGTTACCAAACTTTGTATATATTACTGAAAAACATTAAAACTTGCAAAAAAATGTAATACTGTTTAGCAAAAACCAATATAATGTTAAATCTATTTTTTGCTCAAATCTATGCCTCCGTGTAGGTGGGAATAGGTATACAAACATGTAAAAGACTAATTTATAAGTCTAATCATTTTTAAAATGTCATGCCCCAAGGTGTCAAGTTTTTGAGAAATATGATTGAATATGAGAAATCTTTTGCTATAGATGTATGCCAATAAATGTATGCCCTACATTAAAGCTGTATGTAGCTCCTAGTGCTGCCAGTTGTTGAGAGTGATTCCCTGCCCTAAATTTCCCTCATAAAAAACCTCCTTGTTAATCCAACCCTGATATCAAACTTCCCTATGGTTAATGTAATTCTTTCTTTGCATACACACCTCTCCTTTGCCAAAATCACTTGCGCTAAAGGCCAGAATCTACTATTTTGGGTTTATGGATTAGGGTGCCAAATTTAGCATTTGCTACAAATACTATGGCTTTAAAATGTTTTATTTGCTTTCCATTTACTTTTAATACATTAACAGGCTGTATTAATATGAAATCGGTAGTTTACTTGCCCCTTAGGCAGACAAAAAGTTTCACCTGGACACATCCATCCACATTTCTATAGGGCATAAAGACTGGCATTAGGCAAGTGGTTGGCCAACATGATTGTGAACTTCAAGCTTTAGGAGTAATGCTGGTGCATTTGTGTTGTGGGCACATTTTCTCTTATATTCTGGAGAAAAACAATCCAGCCAAGTGTGAATCAATTCTGTCCAGGTTGAGTATCAAATTATCTCTAAAATAAAATCGCTTCTACATTCTGAAAGAAAATTAGTTGGCTCTACAATTGCCTTCTTAATTTGTTTCCATTCTTAATTAATATCACAATCTACTTTCCCTGCCTGTACTATTGCCCCACACCTTTTATTTTTAAATGCACCACTATTTACCTTTTTTTCTTAGCTTCAGGATCCTTTTGTATAATACTTTTCTTTGATATAGTTACATTAGTCTGGATGAAAAAGTCCATCTAGTTCAACCAATAGAAGGAAAAAAAATATATATATACACATACAAACATACATGTATATATATATATAGATATATAGATATATAGATATATACCGTATTTATCGGCGTATAACACGCACCGGCGTATAACACGCACCCCAAGTTTAGGAGGGAATTTTAAGGAAAAAAAGTTTTAGGAGAGAAGTTTAGGGAAAAAATAAACCTTACATTTAAGCGTCATTTGCAGCTTGCCCAGCGTCATTTGCAGCTTGCCCAGCGTCATTTGCAGCCTTGCCCAGCGTCATTTGCAGCTTGCCCAGCGTCATTTGCAGCCTTTCCCAGCGTCATTTGCAACCTGCCCAGCGTCATTTGCAACTTGCCCAGCGTCATTTGTAGCTTGCCCAGCGTCATTTGTAGCTTGCCCAGCGTCATTTGTAGCTTGCCCAGCGTCATTTGCAGCTTGCTAGTGTCATTTGCAGTTTGCCAGCGTTTAAATTTCCCGCCGCGAGACAAACCGCGCATGCGCGGCCGAAAAAGACCGTACCGCAGCCGAAAAAGGCCGAAGTGCGGCCGAAAAAGACCGAGCCGACTGTTCGGCTCCGCTCGGAGTCCCGCCTCCCTGCTGTTTCGGGAGCGAGCGCAGGGAGGCGGGACTACGAGCGGAGCTGAACAGCCGGCTTCGGTCTTTTTCGGCCGCGCTTCGGCTTTTTCCGGCCTTTTTCGGCCGCGGTTCGGCCTTTTTCGGCCGCGGTCGCCATTTTTCGTCGCCGCAACCGTTTTTTGTCATTTTTTTGGGGGGGTATCGGCGTATAACACGCACCCACGACTTTCCCCCGATTTTAAGGGGGAAAAGTGCGTGTTATACGCCGATAAATACGGTATATATTATCTCACAAATGTGAGTAGACCCCTCACATTTTTGTAAATATTTTATTCTATCTTTTCATGTGACAACACTTAAGAAATTACACTTTGCTACAGTGTAAAGTAGTGAGTGTACAGCTTGTATAACAGTGTAAATTAGCTGTCCCCTCAAAATAACTCAACACACAAAAAATGTCCAAATTGGGCCCAATTAGCCATTTTCCCTCCATGGTGTCATGTGACTCGTTAGTGTTACAATGTCTCATGTGTGAATGGGGAGCAGGTGTGTTAAGATTTGGTGTTATCACTCTCACGCTCTCAAACTGGTCACTGGAAGTTAAACATGGCACCTCATGGCAAAGAACTCTCTGAGGATCTGATAAAAAGGACTGTTGCTCTACATAAAGATGGCCTTGGCTATAAGAAGATTGCCAAGACCCTGAAACTGAGCTGCAGCACGGTGGCCAAGACCATACAGTGGTTTAACAGGACAGGTTTCACTCAGAACAGGCTTCGCCATGGTTGATCAAAGAAGTTGAGTGCACTTGCTCAGCATTATATCCAGAGGTTGTCTTTGGGAAATAGACGTATAAGTGCTCCCAGCATCCCTGCAGAGGTTGAAGGGTTGAGGGTCAGCCTGTCAGTGCTCAGACCATACGCCACACACTGCATCAAAATGGTCTGCATGGCTGTTGTCCCAGAAGGAAGCCATTTCTAAAGATGATGCACAAGACAGCTCGCAAACAGTTTACTGAAGACAAGCTGACTAAGGACATGAATTACTGGAACCATGTCCTGTGGTCTGATGAGACCAAGATAAACTTATTTGATTCAGATGGTGTCAAGCATGTGTGGCGGCAACCAGGTGAGGAGTACAAAGACAAGTGTGTCTTGCCTAAAGTCAAGCATGGTGGTGGGAGTATCATGGCCTGGGGCTTCATGACTGCTTCCGACACTGGGGAGCTACAGTTCATTGAGGGAACCATGAATGCCAACATGTACTGTGACATACTGAAGCAGAGCATGATTCCCTCCCTTTGGAGACTGGGCCGCAGGGCAGTGTTCCAACATGATAACGACCCCAAACACACCTCCAAGACAACGACTGCCTTGTGTAAAGGTGATGGACTGGCCAAGCATGGCTCCAGACCTAAACCCTATTTAGCATCTGTGGGGTATCCTCAAACGAAAGGTGGAGGAGCGCAAGGTCTCTAACATCCACCAGCTCCGTAATGTCGTCATGGAGGAGTGGGAGAGGACTCCAGTGGCAACCTGTGAAGCTCTGGTGAACTCCATGCCCAAGAGGGTTAAGGCAGTGCTGAAAAATAATGGTGGCCATACAAAATATTGACACTTTGGGTCCAATTTGGACATTTTCACTTAGGAGTGTACTGACTTTAGTTGCCAGCGGTATAGACATTAATGGCTGTGTTGAGTTATTTTGAGGGGACAGCACATTTACACTGTTATACATGCTGTACACTCTACTTTACATTGTAGCAAAGTGTCAATTCTTCAGTGTTGTCACATGAAAAGATAGAATAAAATATTTACAAAAGTGTGAGGTGTGAACTCACTTTTGTGAGATACTTTATATACTAGACTGTAAATATATATTAATACACTGCCTGCACTGACTGAATATAGAGTAAACACTGAATATAAAGTCTATGCTAAATGCAGAGTATATATATATATATATATATATATATAATCTCAAATACACTGCCACTAACTAAAAAACCTGCCTGCTTAATCTAACTAAAGCTATCTCTCTGTCCATGCCAACAACACTACACACAGCGGCTTTGTAAGCAGTCTTATATAATGTGGGACGTGGACTTAGTCCCTCTGAGCCATGATTGGCCAAAGGCACCCTGCTGCTGTGATTGGCCAAAGCATGCAGGTCAGGTGCATGCTTTGGCCAATCATCATACAGCAATGCACTGCGATCTTGCAGTGCATTATGGGGCATTCCGCAGCACTCGAATTTCCTGCAGATTCCCCATATGTTCGCTTCATTTTAGAGGAAGTGAACACCCAATGAACCATGGGCTCATCCCTAGTTAATAGGAGCCACACAACAACAAAAAACGAATATGTACCAAACCCTTATCTTTGATGAGGGTATGGTATGGATTTCAAGGGTAACCTCACACAAAAAAAACAAAACAAAATAGCATGCACCCCCCCCCCCCCCCCAAATTATATACCAGACACTTGTATTTGCCTCCCAGGCTAAAGGTTTCCAGCCTTCCCCTGGCCATAGGTCTGAAAAGGAGGGAATATTTAAGTGGTTGGAGCTGGGCAAGTAGGTATTATTAATATTCTTTTACATGCTGTTTTTATTTAAATCCTTGAATTTTCTGCAACAGGGTCAATTTAACATTTTTTTTGTTCCATTATCATTCTGAAGTGCTTGTTAACATATCAATCTTACTGCAGAATTAAGTAATTCTCCCAAGCTGCACTTTTAATAATGTATGCCAAAACCAATAAACATGTTATAATTGTTAATATGCTGGGATCCTGGAAATAATAATATTAATAATGATGCATTACAACTGCTGTGTTTTTTATTACCTGATGAATAAAAATAATTAAGGCAGTGCTTCAGTGACTAATATCCTTAATAAATATCTTAGTGCTAGAAAATATATTACACTATGGAACATAATCCCTTAACGTTTTGCTGAGCATGGTAGTATTCAGTTTTATATTTGTAAATTGTATAGAGCATATGCATTAACCCCCTGGCGGTAATCCCGAGTCTGGCTCAGGGTGGAACTTCAGTACCATAAGCGGTAACCTGAGCCTGACTCGGGCTCGCATTGCAGGGTACAGGGAGACTTACTTACCTTGTTCCCTGGATCCTGCGATGTCTCCCCACTGTGTGTTGCGAGCTCCTCCGCTCGATTCACACAGTGCCCGAGTGCCGCTGATCTCCGTTCCCTGCGACGTTACGACGCACGGGAGCGGAGATCGGCGCCAAATTCAAAAAAGTAAAAACACGCAAAACACATACAGTACTGTAATCTTACAGATTACAGTACTGTATAAAAAAATGACACATCCCATTTGTCCCTAGTAGTTTGTCTAGTGCCCTGCATGTACCGTATTTATCGGCGTATAACACGCACCAGCGTATAACACGCAGCCCAAGTTTAGGAGGGCATTTTAAGGAAAAAAAGTTTTAGGAGGGAAGTTTAGGGAAAAAAAACACTTACATTTAAGCGTCATTTGCAGCTTGCCCAGCGTCATTTGCAGCTTGCCCAGCGTCATTTGCAGCTTGCCCAGCGTCATTTGCAGCTTTGCCAAGTGTGATTTGCAGCTTGCCCAGTGTGATTTTCAGCTTGTCAGCGTCATTTGCAGCTTTGCCCAGCGTCATTTGCAGCTTGCCCAGTGTGATTTGCAGCTTGCCCAGTGTGATTTGCAGCTTGCCCAGTGTTATTTGCAGCTTGCCCAGTGTGATTTGCAGCTTGTCAGTGTCATTTGCAGCTTGCCAGCATCATTTGCAGCTTGCCCACATTTAAATTTGCTGCCTAGAAAGACCGCGCCGCCGGAAAAGGCAGAGCGACGCCGGAAAAGCCTGAGCCGTCTGTTCGGCTCCACTCGCAGTCCCGCCTCCCTGCTGTTTCGGAAGCGAGCACAGGGAGGCGGGACTGCGAGCGGAGCCAAACAGACAGATCGGTCTTTTTCGGCGGCGCCCGCTTTTTTTTCGGCGGCTCTCGTTTTTTTCCGGCGACGGTCGCTGTTTTTCGGCGCCGTTTCATTTTTTTTAGCACTTTTTTGGGGGGGATCGGCGTATAACACGCACCCACGACTTTCCCCCGATTTTAAGGGGGAAAAAGTGCGTGTTATACGCCAATAAATACGGTAGTTTTATATTATAAATACAGTTTTTTTTCTGCCTGGAAAATTCTGAGATTGTCCATAGCAACCAAAAAGTGTCCCTTTATGTCAAAAGTGATTTTAGACCTGCTAGAAAACAGCGATAATAAATTAGAATCACTTGCAGAATTGAGCGATAGCGATTTGTGGGGAAATTCGTCATCAAGCACTAAATCTAATGACAGCGACAATTCGGCAACTGAGCAAATTTCTGTGTTTTTGATTTGATTAAATTATTTAATAATTTTTATAGTTATTTATTATATTTTAATTTATGATTTTGTGTTTATCATACCTGGGATGTCTACTAGACTCTGGTTTTGACAGATTTAAGTGAGTTATTCCTAAGAATTGCCGGGCTACAATATAAAACGCCAAATTTCCATGCAAAATAATTGTACCGCTTTCAGCACCTAAAACCAGAAAGAATCATATCGCCAGGGAGGTTAAGGTGAAAAACCTTCTGTGCTGTAGCTCCCCCCAGTACCCTCCTTTTTCTTACCTGAGCCCAATCCGATCAACTGATGTGCATGAGTGCAACAGCTTCTCATTGGACTGATTGATAGGAGCCATTGGCTCCTGCTCCTGTCAATCAAAAGCTGTAGCACGGAAGTGGGGCCGAGTCCCGCTGTCTGTGTCAATGGATGCAGCAGGGGCACTCAGGAGCGAGCATGCATGGATTCCCCCAGGGAAAGCGGCTTTCCATGGGAGTATCCGCTGAAGAGGAGGGGCCTGGAGTGCCACCGGAGGACCCAAGAAGAAGAGGAGTAGAGCTGCTCTGTGCAAAAGCATTGCACAGAGCAGATAAGTATAGGCATTTTTGTTGTTTTAATTGAAAAAAAATAGGGATTAATACCGTTTTAATACCAGAAATGTAACTTTTTTATTTTTAAAACATTTTTTCTAATAAGTGTCTAAAGCGAGCCTTTAAAAAAGCTACTTTAAAAACTAGACAAGAATTGCTCTATAAAAACAAAACCAATAAACTTGACACCAACCCTCTTAACATTATTACTCGGCTTTCTAACGAGCAGGAACATTTAAAAAAAAAATCATTAACAAATATTGGCACATCTTAACACTTGACCCGATAGCCGGATCTTGTGTTCCCGAACGTCCGGCTTTCACATTTCGGAGAGCTAGGTCTCTGAGAGATAGACTGGTCTCAAGTGAGTTTAGAGGTCGCAGTAGGGATCCATGCAAAAGACTGGGTACCTTTCGATGCAAGGGGTTTATTGTCAATATATCTGAGTAAAAACTCTTTTTAAACCTTACCTACAGCCATAACTTTGAAAACAGACCCACTACTCTCAGAGCGGCGCTGCTCTCTCTCTTCTCTCCTCTCTATTGTCAATATATGAACACCTCCACGCACCCAGATCTTCCCAATCGGGTTAAATTCACACCCAGGTATTATGCTAATTGCCGAACACAAGAAGTTTACTTGTTGCAGTGTGACTGTTCCTGTTTTTACGTGGGCAAGACCAAAATGGAATTTTGGCAGAGAGCATACTGCCATATTCGTAGCATGCAATTATGCAATCCAGATCTACCACTTGGTCAACATGTGACTTAATTCCATGGAGGCTCTTTCCCACAGATACAATTTTTAATTCTTGATAGAGTACACCCAGGCCTTAGAGGTGGGGACTGGAATAAGACACTGTTGCAAGGTGAACAACGCTGGATCTTTAAACTCAATGCCACTACATTTCCTGGCCTAAATGAGACAATATCCTATAAGCCCTTTTTGGAAGGATTCGTCTCAGGTGGTCCAGAAAATGACTAACTCCCTTAACTGTTCTGTTTCAGATTTAATTGTTACTATAGTAGTCCTCATGGGTGTCATTTCTGTAATAATGATTTATACCATTTTTGACAGTATATACAGTACTGGTTTGCTGGTCCATCAACTGTGTTGTATGGTATGTAGTTATTCCATTTTCTGACAAATTATATTGTCATCAATGTGGTTGAATTTCCATATGGACCATACGTGTCAATTGTCATTATACTATAATTACATTTTTCAGTTTATTTCCTTTTTCCTTTTTCTTTTTTTCATCTTTTTTCTGTATTGGCACCAAATGTGGCTAATCTACTCCCATTTCCGATGGCTGCTTTCTTTAATGTATTTGTATACATCTTTGTCCATGGTTCTCCATAGCCTAGCTGAGCCCTTTCTTTCCCCCTTCCCCTTGTGTTTGTTGGTTCTGCTCTCCCAGCTGGCACACCCATGCCGCATGGGCCGTCCCCCTGGAGGGACGGTTACGGCGGCTTTTTTCGTGCTCTGGTACATGGTCTGTTTCCATGCGCCTTTGTCCTTTATGCATCAGTGGGCGGGCGGCACAGCGCGCCGTGGCGTCACGTGATCGGATCTGACGTCTGCCACATCATCATTCACATCAGTTTATCGCAGTGAATTGCGGGCAGTGCTGCGACCCACCGTCACTGCGATCGGATACACCTGTATCGGCGGCATGGTGTAGTGTGCCATCGGCTCAGGGGGGCCAATCGTGTGGCTGCATTCGGGAGGCTTAATTTGATGACATCATTCACCACACCTCCCTCTCTCACTATGGCCACCATTTAAAAGCAGGCAACCTCACATGCTCCTTGTAGCTCCTTGGAGACATGAGGAACTGCCACACCTATAACACCAATAAGGCTTACAAGGTATGTGATATTTTCCGCTGTTTGGGGCTTATTATCCGCTAACTTTTGTGTACTTTTGGATTCATTTTCTGGTCCCCTGGTACAATACAAATGTATAATATTTTTGATTGTAGGTCTGGCTGTTGTTTATTCATAAAAATATACAAAATGCTGCGCTAAGGGATCCTGCTGTGATGAACCCTCCTAGTGAAGTGAATAAATCACCAAGTGAAAATAAGTAGCTAAAATGCAAAGCTAAATATAAAGATTACATGTGACACACATTAAGAGTATATATCTGTATACATACATCCCCCACAAATAACCTCAAAATAAAACGATCAAAAAATGCAAAGAAAAATGCAATCTGTGACAAAGTTCCCAATTTCTGATAAAGAGAAAGAACAGGTCTTTTTCTCTAATCCTACTGAGTCTAGAATCCAGAAGATAGTGACAAAAACAAAATCAAAATCAGAGATAATGTTCCAACATGGATTCCTTTTCAAAAGTGAGTGTTGTGTCCCAAAGTGACAGGTTCTCAATATAATGAAGGTGAGTGAGGCTCTTTAACCCATCTGTTGGACCCCCTTACGAGCGGAGTCAGTAGTGCAGGCAGACATGATCCTCTGCAGGGATACAGGATGTTCCTCGATTCCTCTCTCTCCCCTCAGGGGAACGAACGCGATCCGGAACTCAGTTACCAGTCTCTGGGATCTCCCGACTGCTGCACACGGGCGGAGCGCAGTTGATGGACAAGGCAGGTAGCCAATCACAGAGGTCCTATAGCGTCTGTGTACGCCGGCATCTAGGAGTCTCCCCGAAAGAGATGTAATAACTGGGGGACCCTCCGGAATGGCACCTGCAGACACAATCAGCACTCAGGCCCCTCGGCCATGAGTGGAGATTAAAAGGAAAAGAAAGGACGAGCCCCAATAGTGAAATACTGTTTGTAAACAGGGGGATATTTTATTGAAATAAAAAAAGACCAAAGGTATAATCCATAAGGTCACAATAGTATGCAAAAAGGAGACTTTTTTTCTTATTGACAATAGAAAAAAAGGGGATTATTAAAAAACATAAACATTAAAAATTAAAAAAGACGGTTAACTTTAAAAAACAAAATATACACCCGTGCATGGGAATCTATAGGACGTGATGGTATCAACATAACCTGCCCGACATGTTTCGCAATACCTTGCATCTTCCTGGAGCACAGGTGATATGTTGATCCATCACTTAAATAGTACTAGGTCCAAACCAAGCCTCAATTTGGTTCAGCCACCATTTTTTCTTGTTTTTTCACAATATTGTGTCTAAACCAAGCCTCGATTTCGTCTAGGCACCATTTTTTTGTAGTTCAGGAATGAACCAGACTATTTTATCAGAAGATCACTTTCCTTATCGATCTCCCCTATTAAAATCGAATAATTTCTATATTAAACAACTTTACTCGATCTTTCCCATTTAAAAAAAGGGCATAGAGACCAAAAAATGTTAAACGTAACTAGAATTGCAGATCTCTTAAATCCTATACAGGACCATATAGAGACAGGACATTATTTCTTTTCAGATGAATCCCTTTATATTTTACCTCGTTAATCACTTAATGGGTATTCACCTTATGGACCACCCAATATCAAAATTGGACGCCCCCCTCTATCCTCCCTAATTAATAGAAAGAAAAAATGGGGGGAGTTAGACTTTTCCCCACATGATAATAAGTTTAGGCGGATATACACCCTTCCTCAATTAGTGGGAACATGTAGGGTCTCATTAATTCCTGTATATAGCAAAAAATTCCAAATCCATAATTAGTAGAAGAAATGGGGGAAGTTAACCCTTTTTCCATGCGTTAATATATATATACGAATGTACTCCCTCCCTCCATTAACGAGGACGTATAGCATCTCGTTCATTCCTGTACATAGCAAAAATTTCGAATCAGCACACCAGCAAGACTACCACAACTTAACCCCAGAGATTATGGAAAAGAGAAGAAGGAAAAAGGGGGGGTGTTACCCTCCCCAACTTCTTGGATGGTATTTTAATTTTAAAACAGATGGTATCCCCCTCTTGGGATTTCTCTATTATTGTCAATATCACATAAATCAATGGTGATAATCTTCAAGCATTGTCTATAAAGGCGTTAATTTCAATGTCTACATTAAGGCCGAAAGGTTTGAGACTCTTGATCTTATATATCCAACTCATCTCGAGTTTTGATATAGCTCTCCTCTTAGGTCCCCCTCTCCAGGGTAATTTTAATTTATCAATCCCTATTAGAGAGGTTCCTTTAGGATTTTGCTTATGTATCTCCAAGTAGTGTTTGGAAATCGGGTGTCCCTTGAATCCCCTTCTTATATTGCCCAAATGTTCCCCCAACCTGACTTGGAGTGGTCGTACTGTGCGTCCTACATAATGAAGGCCGCAGGGGCAGGTCAAGAGGTAGACTACTCCTGTTGTAGAGCAGGTTATAAAGGATTTTATGGGAAAAATCTGATTAGTAATTCTTGAACAAAATTCTGTAGTCTTTCTTTCTTTTATGCTGTTAACTGTACAGACTACACAGTTGTTACATTTATAGAATCCCGTCATATTTTGGAAAAACATAAGTTTATTAATGGGTGGATCGCAGACATTTACCGCAATTTTCTGTTTGATTGAAGGACCGCCTCTAAAAACTACCTGGGGTTTATCTGGCAGGGACGAACCCAAAATTTGATCATTTTTTATTCTATGCCAATGTCTCCTAATCATTTTTTTTTATGGAAAAATGTTGTTGTGAGTATCTAGTGATAAATGGACATTGAGAATTGTTGAAAGTGGATTCCTCCTCATCTCCTCGTGTTTTTTCTTTGAGAAGAAGGTCACGATCAACTAATCTTACTTCCATGCATTTTTCTTTGAGGGACACTGCATCATAGCCTTTTGCTGTTAATCTTTCTGTTAGGACTTTTGCTTGCACATCAAAGTCCTCCACCCGTGAACAATTCCGCCTCAAGCGGATGAACTGGCTTTTTGGTATCGATTCTAGCCATGCATTATGGTGACAACTGTCCCGGGGGATAAATGCATTTCGGTCTGTATTTTTGAAGAAGGTAAACGTCACTAGTGTGACTTCTTCATTCCAAATAGTCAGATCAAGAAAGTTAATAGTTTGTTGACTTGCAACATATTTGAACTCGATACCCCTATCATTATTATTAAGGTTGGACATGAAGCCTTCCAGGGATTCTAGGGTGCCGTTCCATAGGAGGAGGACGTCATCTATATATCTGGCCCAAAGGACTAACTCCACCCTCCTATCAGTATAGATGACGTCCTCCTCCCACTTTCCCATGAATAGGTTAGCCAGGCTGGGGGCAAACTTGGCCCCCATGGCCACACCCTTTTTCTGGAGATAATAACCATTGGCATGTCAAAAAAAGTTATGTGTGGTTGTATATTCCAGGAGTTCCATGATAAATCCCTTCTGCAAATTAGACAGAAGGGAATCCCGATCCAAATATTATTTAACAGATGTAAGTCCCCACTGATGAGTAATGATGGTATACAGGGACGTTACGTCTGCCGTAACCATCCAGTAGCCTTCCCTATATCCGCTCTCCTTCAGAATATTGATCGTGTGCCTGGTGTCTTTAATATAAGCTGGAAGAAGCTTCACCAAAGGTTGCAAAAACCCGTCAATGTATTTACCCGCCCGAGATGTCAGGGAGTCTATCCCGCTAATAATTGGTCTACCAGGCGGGTGAACTGGATCTTTGTGTATCTTGGGCAGGTAATACATGATGGGTATTCTGGAAGATACAGGAACTAAGAATGATTTTTCTTTCTTATTAAGAATACCTGCATCGAAGCCGCATTTAACAATATTTTCTAGTTCTTTTTTAAATTAAAATCTGGGGTCCCCAGGGAGGGGCATATAAGTGTCACTGTCCCCCACTATTTTATTGAGCTCTGCGAGGTAGTCTGACTTATGTAAAATAACGATGCCCCCCCCCCTTGTCAGCGGGTCTAATTACTAGGTCCTTTTTTTTGCATAATTGGTCCAACCCTAATTGTAATTCTCTATTCATTTTGGCTTGTTTTAATTTCAGATTTTCCAGGTCCTTCAATACCAAATCTCTAAAAACCCTAATTGATGGTGATAAACCACTAGGGGGGTTAAACAGGGACGCGTTGGCTAGACCAGAATGTTTGATATCTGTAGAAACAGTCATTCTATTATTCCCTCCATTGGACATCATATACCTTTTAACATTTAATTTCCTAGTGTATTTATGTATGTCCATATATGTCTCAAATTTATTAAGGGCTTTGGGGGGTGCAAATTTCAATCCTTTATCCAATATGGAAGTCTCCGCTTCAGTAAGAATGACATTACTGAGATTGAAAACTCCCTGTCCTTTTACACTCTTTTTCTCTTTGATTTTTGATCTCCGTCCACCTCTCTTTCCTCTCTGCGTTCTAAAGGCCTTTCTACATTTTCCTCGGCCCTGGGAAAACCCCAATGTTCTGATTAATGTTGTTCTTCCCGTTGTGGGTATTGTGAAGAACCCCATTCATAGTCTCTCCAGTGTGAGTATGGTGGTTGGTACCAGGGAGCTTTTTCCATTACTCCATTCCTGTTCTGTCCATCATATTCCCCGGGATATTCTCCCCTCCTTTCAATTTATTGGTCTTGTTCTCTAAAAGGTTGGAATCTATTTTGAACAGGAACATTGTATTCAGAATACCTATCGTCAACATATGGTTTTCTAGGTGGACCATATGGTCTATAGTCATTCCCGTAGGCTCCTCCTCTGTTTATTCAGCCTTTCTCTGGATACTTTTGAGCATTATTTGCTCTCTAACCTCATATGCGGCACAGCCTTGTTTGACCACCAGTTGCCTTCTACAGTGGGATCTGTCTTTGTGCTATGGACCAACTTTTATGGTGATAGATTCATCTTACAAACCTCTAAATGATAGCTATGTTTATCATAATAACCCGTTTTGGACAACACTACTGAGCACCCATTGTTCGGGTGTATTCATTTTTTGTCTTATAGTACGATTTTTTATAGTATAACCTATTCATTATTGGGCTATCTCTTTACGTTTTGTTTATGTATATACCTAGATTTTTGTTGGATTTTCCTTTGACGTTGCTCAGGCCCCCTTTTCGGAGGCAGGTTCAGGCGAACAGCCACAGCTCAGTTTTTTCTCCTGCTTTGGCTACATGGCATTTTATTGGCGTTCTAGTCTCCTTTTATCTGTTGAGCTAGGAATCTATTCTGATTGACACATAAGACATGTGAGGTCAGCATGAATACCTGCATGCACATTTTGTTCTTATGTTATAACTTTTATGTTATAAGTTATGTTACATTATGAACTTTGATATCCGTTTGTAATTTTGTATCTATTGATATTATAGATTGTATGTATTGATTTTGAAAATATTAGCCCACATACCCTGAAGAAGACCTCTACCTCATTCATCGAAACGCGTTGGATTTCCTATGTCTTTCCAACTGTTGATCTGGGCTTTCTTCCCCCTTTGTATTGTTTGTTTTTCATGTGTATTCTCATCACTATCATGTTTGTCAACTGTGTAAATTTTACTAACATGTTGTAATAAATTAGTATTTTTACAAAATTCCCTACTTTCTGAGCATTTCTGGTCCATTAAAGTCCCACTTTTTGAGGAACTTCGTTTTTACACTGAAGAAATGACACCTTGCTATAATGTAAAGTAGTGAGCGTACAGTTTGTATAACAGTGTAAATTTGCTGTCCCCTCAAAATAAATCAACACACAGACATTAATGTCTAAACTGCTGGCAACAAAAGTGAGTACACCCCTAAGTGAAAATGTCCAAATTGGGCCCAATTAGCCATTTTCCCTCCCCGGTGTCATGTGACTCGTTAGTATTACAAGGTCTCAGGTGTAAATGAGGAGCAGGTATTTTCCTTGTCAAAAGATTTTTATTAAGTTCAAAGTAATAAGCTTAACATACATGTTAATAGATACATGTTAACATAAGGAATGAAGCTCAATAATTACAGAAGTAGGTAAGAATATAAAACATAAAATGAAATATGATAAATAAATAAGGATACTTGAAATAGAGATTTTAGAACCAATACATTTTATCAAAAGATATCCCTCTATTTCTACCATGTTAGTTTCCAATATAACGTGGATGAAATACAACATTAGTAACAATGAGCTTCAAGAAACAAAGAGGGGGATGGGAGAGGAAGGAAAGGGTATAGAGAAAGAAAAGGAAGAAGAGAGGAGAGAAGAATTTTACTGGATTGATCCGAGAGCCAGTGTGGGGTTTAGTAAGGTTTGAGTTCCATCAAATATAATCAACTACCATGGCAGGAGTACTGAATTATCAAAGGATGAAGGTGTGAAAGAATGAACTCATGGGCGCCACATATTTTCAAATTTTGGAATTTGATTATGTTCTATGGCAGCCAGTTTAGAGTGAATCATGAAGTTGTTCATTCTATGTTTTGACTCAGCTACCTCCAAAGAAGGAGATTTCCATGCTTTCGCAAGAGTTTGCTTAACAGCTGTAAGGAGCCGGACAAAAAGCTTGAACTGTATATGTGTCAAGTATACAGGTTTAAGAATAAGTAATGCCGTGGTAGGGTTTGGTGAGGAGCAGGTATTTTAAATTTGGTGTTATCGCTCTCTCTATCATACTGGTCAATGGAAGTTCAACAAGGCACCTCATGGCAAATAACTCACTGAGGATCTCTTAAAAATAATAGTTGCTCTATATAAAGATGGCCTAGGCTATAAGAAAATTGCCAAGACCCTGAAACTGAGCTGCAGCACGGTGGCCAAGACCATACAGTGGTTTAACAGGACAAGTTACACTCAGAAAAGAAGTTGAGTGCACGTGCTCAGCATCATATCCAGAGGTTGTCTTTGGGAAATAGACACATGAGTGCTGCCAGCATTGCTGCAGAGGTTGAAGGAGTGGGGGGTCAGCATTCAGTACTCAAACCATATGCCGCACACTGCATCAAATTGGTCTGCATGGCTTTTGTCCCAGAAGGAAGCCTCTTCTAAAGATGATGCACAAGATAGCCCGCAAATGGTTTGCTGAAGACATGCAGACTAAGGACATAAATTACTGGAATCATGTCCTGTTGTCTGATGAAACCTAGATAAATGTATTTGGTTCAGATGGTGTTAAGCGTGTGTGGTGGCAACCAGGTGAGGAGAACAAACACAGGTGTGTCTTGCCTACACTCAAGCATGGTGGTGGGAGTGTCATGGTCTGGGGCTGCATGAGTGCTGCCAGCACTGGGGAGCTACAGTTAATTGAGGGAACCATGAATGCCAACATGTACTGTGACATTCTGAAGCCCTTACCTTCGGAGACTGGGCCCCAGGCCAGTATTCCAACAACCCCAAAAACACCTACTAAGTCGACCACTGCCTTGCTAAAGAAGCTGAGGGTAAAGGTGATGGACTGGCCAAGCATGTCGCCAGACCTAAACCCTATTGAGCATCTGTGGGGCATCCTCAAATGGCAGGTGGAGGAGCGCAAGGTCTCTAACATCCATCAGCTCCGTGATGTCGTCATGGAGGAGTGGAAGAGGACTCCAGTGGCAACCTGTGAACATCTGGTGAAATCCATGCCCAAGAGGGTTAAGGCAGTGCTGAAAAATAGTGGTGGCCACACAAAATATTGACACTTTGGGCCCAAATTGGACATTTTCACTTAGGGGGTGTACTCACTTTTGTTGTCAGTGGTTTAGACATTAATGGCTGTGTGTTGAGCTATATTGAGGGGGCAGCAAATTTACACTGTTATACAAGTTGTACACTCACTACTTTACATTGTAGCAAAGTTTAATTAATTCAGTGTTGTCCCATGAAAAGATATAATAAAATATTTACAAAAATGTGAGTGGTGTACTCACTTTTGTGAGATACTGTACATTGCACATTAATACTTAGAGTTGGGCAAGCGGTCCGGTCCGAACATGAGTTTGGACCAAACCTTGGCTGTTTGCCTGTAAACTGCCTGATTTGTGACATGCCCACTTTGGCAATGCTGCAGTGGCTGCACATGCAGCAGAGAGCCTTCAACAAGTAGCTTTGTGAGGATGTCACAACAACAGGTTCAGGCTGGCTCAGCTTTTTTTCCCCACACCTATGATGGCTGATAAAGGATGCATTCACTTTACTGTCTGTGAGCTGTGACAATGCATGCATCAGTGACACAATCCCTGTTTCTGCTGGAGCAGACTCTGCGCGGCATTGTGGACAGGGTGCTTGAGGCAGAGCAGCAGGAAGAAAAGCAGGGCTTCCTTTCCTCTCATAGCCAGCTTTATGCAGACACCATTCTTCCTATGCCATATAACACACAGGAGAAGAGGGAGGAGGAGGATTCTGGCAGCTTTAGAGGCATTGAAGCAGAGCAAGACATACATCAACCCTTAACAGATGGTTTTCCATCCCAAGAACCCTTTGGGAGTAGTATGTGGCTGGGTGTAGGCAGTTCCAGATACTGTAATCCTCAGTGACCCAGAGGAGTCTGCTTCTCATGCCTTCGCAAAATTGTGGTGCATGGACTCCCTCATTCAAAGCCTGCAAAAGGACCCGAGAATATGTGGCATCAAGGAGAAGGATCACTATTGGTTGGCAACACTCCTTGACCACCGTTACAAGGGCACCTTAAAGAGAAGTTTATGTAACACCTTTCCTGGCTCTGTTAGCTTACAGTTTGGTGTAAAACTTAATTTTGAGGCTTCTGTTGGTCAAGAGAGGAGCAGTGGAGAAGGGAGCCGACTCGGTGCCCATGGCTGTCAGCTTCCACATCCCATTCATCAAATGGTGGGAGATTATCTAGGGCGGAAACAGATATGGAGAGCTTTTCAGTTGACGATCCACTGGGTTACTGGGACATGAGAATAGACAACTGGCCAGAAGTTGCCCAGTATGAAATAGAGCTGCTGGGCTGCCCTGCATCTAGCATTCTTTCCAAATGGGTATTCAGTGCTGCCAGAGGTTTTCTGACAGATAAGAGAGCGTGTCTGTCCACAGACTCAGTGGACTGGCTGACACTTATCAAAATGAATCAGTCCTAGATTAGCAGCAGCTATCAAGCCCCTGATGCCAATGTCACTGATTAAGTGCTTTCTTGATCTCAAACCTCTGAAAGACTGTCTAGGCTGTCTAGCTTTGTGGGTGTTGATTTCATCTGAAAGAATTTTTTTGGTGTAGATTTCATGAGCACAATTAACACCCAAGGACCAATTTTTCCTCACCTGTTTGACAGGTGCATATCACTGCAATTTTTGACAGCAAGGCCAAATTCTTTTTTTTCGTCAAGAGTACCTATAGGGTTACAGTGTGAAGGCACCACCGACACCCAAGGTCCAATTTTTCGGCAACTGTTTGAGCAGGGCATTAAGTTAAAATTTTTTGACAGCATGGCCAATTCTTGCTTTCATAAAGAGTACCTCTATAGGGTTACGGTGTGAAGGCACCACCAACACCCAAAGCCCAATTTTTCCACACCTGTTTGAGAGGTGCATATCATTGCCACATTACGCCACATATGTGCCACATTACAGGTAGACTAAGGGGACCCCCCAGGCACTATATTTAAATGAATTTTTCATTTTTATTGTTATTTCTCATTTTGATGGTTTCACTTTAAGCATCAGTAAATCACTGCTTATTTAAGAATGTTTTTTACAAACTTTTTTTCATTGATACATGTCCCCCAGGGCAGTACCCGGACCCCCATAACCATTGTATGCCCAATTACTTGCATATAAGCCTCCGAAATGGGCATTTTTTCCAGTTGATTTGTTATTCGGTTCTGAACTTTTGTGATGTTTGAAAATTCTGCTGGGAACTCAACAGGGGGTTGTTTGGCCCATCGCTATTAATAATTATGTTATCAAAATTAGTGTGTGCTGTAAATGGCCTCCAGCATTGCTTCTGTTTCTTCTTGTCGAAGGCTGCCATTTGCTGCCCAGAGCCTCTGAGCAGCAGTAAATCTTTAGGCTGTCTGGAGATCAGCCTCTAGTGGCCCAATGCCAAGAATGTAGGGCAACTGAACATGTGCAAAGCAGAGTAAAACAGTGTATTACTGGATTTTAAACAGTATAGGCACTTTTTTAAGTGTTTTGCTGCAAAAGGGCCAAGCCTAAAGTGATCTATCAGGACCTAGAAGAGTAAAGAAAGAGGGGCGTGGCCTGACGCAGCATGGAGTAGGACGTGCATGCTCTGAGCTCCGTCCACTACTCCTGCTTTAATTAATCCTGGACTCCACAATTCTCACCATCCACTGGGCAAACCTTCCTGGGGACATCCACTATCCCCTGCACTGACCCTACAGGCGACCGGACCAGCGGCACCCCGAACAAAGCGGCGCTCCTCCACACCGTGACCACATTCAGGCAAGTCCGCGGCTTCGGCCTACACACGGAGGTCCGTGGCCATCTTGGTCCACCCGTACACCCGGCCTGTATGACATCTCCACCCTGCTGCCTTCTGGATTCCCTCAGGAAACTTACTTGGGGACCTTCAGCACACCCCACCCCACCCTTACAGGCCTCCAGACACACAGCACCCCAAACGGAGCGGCGGCCTCCCACATGGCGGCCGCATTTAGGCAAGTCCGCGCCTTCGGCCTACACACGGAGGTCCGTGGCCATCTTGGTTCACCCGTACACCCAGCCTGTATTACATCTACACCCTGCTGCCTTCTGGATTCCCTCAGGAAACTCTCTTGGGGACCTTCAGCACACCCCACACTTACAGGCCTCCAGACACACAGCGCCCCAAACTAAGCGGCGGCCTCCCACAAGGCGGCCACATTTAGACAGGCCCGTGGCTTCGGCCTACTCACGGAGGTCAGCGGCCATCTTGGTTCACCCAAACACCTGGCCTGTATTGCATTTCCACCCTGATGTCTTCTGGATTCACTTGGGAAACCTTTTTGAGGACCTTCAATGCACCCCACCCCACCTTTACAGGTCTTTAGACATTTAGCACCCCAAACGGAGCGGCGGTCCTCCACGTGGTGGACGCACCTGGGAAGATCCTACTCCTGGAGATCCGCGGCCATCTTGGTAATCTTGAGACCAAGGCCAGTGCTGTCTCCTGTCCTGCAGGCTACTAGATTTACCAACATAAGATCAGAGACCCACTAAGTGACACCCCAGACTCCCCCAGCATGTCCCCAAAAAAAACGCAAAAAAAAGCAGCGCCGGTGAAACTCGAGCAGTACCCCCGACAAGACAAGGAGGACATGGAGGAAGATGGCGCCCCTGAGAAGGCAGGGGGGTAGAACGAACGGCAGGCGATACTGACAGATTACTTGAAGCAATCACTTTCTGCAGAACTTCCTAACAGGTAAAGATGGATATTTCCCTCATTAGGCAAGACTTCCAAAAGCTCAGGGACCGAGTGAAGGGAGGTGAGACCAGGCTGAGCACAGTGGAGGATGTCATTCCACCCCTACAAACATCCTCAGACCGCATGCAACAGCAAATACACCAACTCCTCACCAAACAAGATGATATGGAGAACAGGCTGAGAAGATGTAATTTGCGCCTTATAGGCCTGCCAGAGGGGACTGAAGGCAAGGACACAACCACGTTCTTGGAACAACTCCCAATCAACACCTATGGGCTATGGGAGAGAAGCCTTTTCCCCCATGTTTGCGGTGGAGCGGGCACACCGCATGCCAGCCAGACCCCCCCCCCCGCACATTCATAGCCAAACTCCTTAACTACAAAGACTGGATCCGGCACAGAGGATGGTGAGGGAGAAAGGAAACATCCCAGCAGGGAATGTTAAAGTAGCTATTTTCCCAGATTTTTCAGCGGAGGTACAACGCTGTCGCCAGAGCTTTATGGAGGCCAAGCGTAGGCTGAGGAACCTAAACTACAAATACTCCATGCTCTTTCCTGCCTGACTCAGAATAGAACATGACGGCCATGCAGTCTTCTTTGAGGATCCGGAAAAAGTGATTTCCTGGCTGGAGCGCTGTGCTGTCCGTGAAAGAGCCGATTAAACAAATCCCAGATATACAGCTATATAACTATTATGCCCAAAATCATCTACAGCGCAACTTTTTCTCCAGAGTCGCATGGTCGCATTGTCCCCTGCAGTCGCATGGTAACTTATTTGAAACCACCCACTTGTGGACGTGGAACATCTTGTATCACACACAGCAAGCCCCTGAGTGCGACTTGTAACCGCTTATACACCAGCGCAAGTACAAAGCACAAACTCTAGACATTTACCGTACAGGAGTCCAATTATTTCCCCGGAGCTCCGGAGAGGCAAAAGTCCTACCAGCCACATGCATCGTGCAGAGAGACTTTACCCCACACACCACTGGGAAGCAGTACTATGTTTACGGGAGTTTTCTCTGGAGCGCGCTAGATGCCTTTAACAGGAAACAAGGGGATCGGATAACTATGACATATCTTGAACTACTGATATGGGTGATATCCCTGGACCTACCCAGACCCCAGAGACTCAGCCAGATGTACTACATCCTCTATACAACCTGGAAGATGGAATGTTTCCCAGTTGAACACAAGTTAAGGGAATACGCCCGCACCAGTTTGGGAAAGTGCAGGGCAGGGAGGGGGGGTTAATTTGTTTACAGTTTTGTTGAACTCGATTGTGCATACTAACCACAGAAAACAGGTAATATTCCGAAAGCCATGTTCATGTGAGTGTTCATATATGTTGCGTGATACAATATTGATGCATCCATGTCTGAATATTAGGAACCTAAGGGCCTCGCGCACAAAGAGAAAATCGCTTAACATCACTGTGCCATTAGACTTCAAAAAGTTCTACACATGGTACCTCTAAAATTTCTTACGTGGAATGTGAGGGGCATGCGCGAGAAAATTAAGCGTGCAGCAGTCTTCACATTCCTCAAGAAACAACATGCCAATGTGATAGCCTTGGTGGAAACACATTTTGAGGGGAGCATCCAGATGGCACTTTGCCGCCCATGGGTCGGATGGGCGTATCATTCTACCCACACATCCCATGCCAGGGGAGTCTCAATCTTGATAGCTTAATCTATACATTTTGAGTTGTGAATGTGAACTATCCACTGATCCACAGGGACAATATGTATTTCTCCTAGCTAAATTACATGGGGAACCTCTCCGCATATTGGCCTTTTATGTGCCACCTAATTTAACATCACCATAATTAAAGAGGGACTGTCGTTCATGGCCCGCTACCCTGCAATATCTGCAGTCTGGCTAGGCGATTTTAATACCACACTAAATCCAAATCTGGACAGGTTACAACTGACTCCGCCCACCTTGAATGCTCCCAACGAAATTAGGTTCTATAAGATCATTTCCACCTTGGTGCTTCTCATCCTCGTGCTTCTCATCCTCTCATAACTCCATGTCCCGCATAGACATCATACTAATTTCTCACAGACTGACACCGCAACTACTAGAGGCTGCATTCTGTCCCAGAATACTCTCGGATCATAGTCCCTACTGGATCACATAAAACATCCCCATCGCCAAACCACCACGATCCTAGCGTTTGAACCCATTTTGTCTCTCTCTCCTACCGGAGGATGATGAGCTTGCGGGTAAGTGGAGACTATACTTTGCGGAGAATGATAAGTCAGCATCACCCTCCGCAGTATGGGACTCCTTTAAGCTATTCGCTCGCTCAACGTTAATTACTGATATCAATAAAATTAAGGCAGATTCCGTCAGTGCACTCTGTGAGGCAATGGCGGACCTGTGCTCCTCTGAGAGAAACTTTGCCACCACCCGACCATTGCAAATGAAAACCTGCTCAAACTACAAACTAGAGTAGTCACCCAGCTACAATTTCAAAAAGCAAGACAAAAACTTTTTTGTCCGGTGCACTGCGAATTTCCGAAAAACCGCAACCGTCTTTGGTGCAGTGCGGGGCGGATCAGGTGCGAATTCAGGCCCATTATCTTCTATGGGCACGCATCTGATTCGCACCTGGCTTGCGGAAATTCGCAAGTCATTGCACCACCTCTTTAGGGGAAGTGCACGCCCAATTTTTGAAAAAAAAAAACGGCATGGATTCCCCCTCCAGAGGCATACCAGGCCCTTAGGTCTGGTATGGATTTTAAGGGTACCCCCTACGCCGAAATAACGGCGTGGGGGTCCCCCCAAAATCCACACCAGACCCTTATCCGAGCACACAGCCTGGCAGGTCAGGAAAGGGGGTGGGGACAAGCGAGTGCCCCCCCTCCTGAACCGTACCAGGCCGCATGCCCTTAACATGGGGGGGTGGGTGCTTTGGGGAAGGGGGGCGACCTGCGGCCCCCTCACCCCAAAGGACCTTGTCCCCATGTTGATGAAGACAAGGGCCTCTTCCCGAAAACCCTGGCCGTTGGTTGTCGGGGTCTGCGGGCGGGGGGCTTATCGGAATCCGGGAGCCCCCTTTAATAAGGGGGCCCCCAGATCCCGGCCCCCCACCCTATGTGAATGTGTATGGGGTACGATGAAGAAGAAGAAGGCGACGACAGCGGCAAGAACAGAAGAGACCCCGGAAGACCCCCGAAGGCGGATCGAGACCCCCAGACGACGGCAACATCGGTGACTAAGAAGAAGAAAGCCGGGCTTCTCCGCTCGGTAAAAGAGCAAGGTAAAATAGCGGAGGAGTCCGGCGAGAAGACCCCCCAAGACGGAAGAAGACCCCCGGAGCAGTGCAATAAAATATTTTTTTAAAATTGTGTGGTTTTTTTCTTTACATTTTACACCTTAGGTGAATGGGTAGGGGTACATCGTACCCCATACTCATTCACATAGGGTGGGGGGCCGGGATCTGGGGGCCCCCTTATTAAAGGGGGCTCCCGGATTCCGATAAGCCCCCCACCCGCAGACCCCGACAACCAACGGCCAGGGTTGTCGGGAAGAGGCCCTTGTCCTCATCAACATGGGGACAAGGTGCTTTGGGGTGGGGGGCCGCAGGGCGCCCCCCTTCCCCAAAGCACCCACCCCCCCATGTTGAGGGCATGCAGCCTGGTATGATTCAGGAGGGGGGCGCTCGCTTGTCCCCACCCCCTTTCCTGACCTGCCAGGCTGCGTGCTCGGATAAGGGTCTGGTATGGATTTTGGGGGGACCCCCCATGCCGTTTTTTCGGCGTAGGGGGTACCCTTAAAATCCATACCAGACCTAAGGGCCTGGTATGCCTCTGGAGGGGGAACCCATGCCGTTTTTTTTATAAAAATTTGGCGTGGACTTCCCCCTCAGAAGTAGTAAAATGAGTTGCGAATTCATGCTAGCAGCTGATTCGCACCTAAAACGCGGACAATCCGCAGAACAGCCGACGTTTCACTGCGCAGTCACGCAGGGCCTTAATTTGCACCGCACTAGTCTGAACCCAGGCTCAATGTATCAGTTACCAAGTCTATATGTAAAAGCAAACATAACATGTACGCACCAGTTGATTAATAAGAAAACCTTTGTTCAACTTAAAAAAAAAGGAGAGTGAAGAAAGAGAGTATTCCATATTTGCTGGTGTCCACATTTCAAAAATGTCAGAGGATTCCTGCACTCTGACGACTCTCCCAAGGATGGATTATATGTCTCATTCAATATACTATGTAAGATAGCTTTGCCCATCCATGACCATCTTAACATTTAGATCAGGGACCAAAACTAATAGGAGATTTTTGTATCATGGATTAAATTCATATTATTCTGACTACAAAATTTCAGAAGGATTTTTTTTTTAAGAATTGCATTTTATGATTAGCCTCTTGTCCTGTATATGTCCTGTATATGTTTATGCAGATATTCACCAAACATGTGCCTAGACTTTAATATCTACTTACCATAAGTGTCAGCAACTTAAGTGGCATCATTGAAGTAGATGTAAACCTTAAATGAATGCAATTTAGTTTGCTAAAGCAGTGCATATCATCAACAATTCCCATGTTTATTTATACTGTATATAACACAATTTTCTCAGTTTGTTTTTATCCTTTGTTTTCTCTGTGTATCGATCTTCTTCAGAATCTTAGCAGCTATTTCTTGTCTACATGCATGCACTCCAGTAATGGCTGCATGGAATTTCCTAGAACAGTTTTCCCAGGTGATAGCATTGGATCATACCTACATATTGTGTGTTGAAATTACCACTTGTAGTCGCCATCAGAAGTTTGTGTGACAGTGCAAGAGTACAAGCATTGTCGCCCTATAACGGGAAGTGCCTTCATATGGCATCTTTATGTATCTGTGCCACATTTTATCCTGGCACAAATACGCAGATGATGTTTTTATCTTTTAACCACTTCAGCACCGGGCCATTTTACACCCTTCCTTACCAGAGCACTTTTTGCGATTCGTCACTGCGTCGCTTTAACTAACAATTGCGCGGTCGTGCGACGTTACACCCAAACAAAATTGACGTCCTTTTTTTCCCACAAATAGAGCTTTCTTTTGGTGGTATTTGATCGCCCCTGCGGTTTTTATTTTTTGCGCTATAAACAAAAGAAGAGCGACAATTTTGAAAAAAAACACAATATTTTTTACTTTTTGCTATAATAAATATCCCATTTTAAAAAAAAAAAAACGATTTTTTTTACTCAGTTTAGGCCGATACGTATTCTTCTACATATTTTTGGTAAAAAAATCGCAATAAGTGTATATTGATCGGTTTGCACAAAAAGTTATAGCGTCTACAAAATAGGGGATAGATTTATTGCATTTTTTTTTTACTAGTAATGGCGGCGATCTGGGATTTTTTTTTCGTGACTGCGACATTGCGGCGGACACTTTTGACACATTTTTGGAACCATTCACATTTACACAGCGATCGTTGCTATAAAATTGCATTGATTACTGTGTAAATGTGACTGGCAGGGAAGGGGTTAACACTAGGGGGCGCTGCAGGGGTTAATGTGTTCCCTATAGGAGTGATTCTAACTGTGGGGGGAGGGGACTCACAAGGGGAGGATACCGATCATGTGTTCCTCCGTACTGGGATCACATGATCGGTCTCCTCTCCGCTGACAGGACGTGGAGCTGTGTGTTTACACACACAGCTCCACGGTCCCGCACGGTCCCGTTGTTTTAATGGGCAATCGCAGGTGCCCGGCGGATATTGCGGCCGCCGGGCACTCGCACCAGGTCCCGAGCGACGCCGCGGGCGCGCGCGCGCGCCGCCGGCGGCACACGCGCGCCCCCCAGGCGGCCGGGAATGGGAGGACGTCATATTACGCCCACCCAGGATGGGATATCCACCTTGTGGGCGTCATATGACAATACGCGGGTAGGGAAGTGGTTAAAATGATAATTCCATCTATAATTTGAAGTTCACATATGGCATTGGTGAAAACTCCCCTTTCTAGAAGTCAAGATATGTAAAGATGATGGGGTAAGTTATGTATGATGCTATACTGAGAAAATAAATATTACCCTAGAAGCAAGTTTTGCTCATCCAAAATCTTTTCTCAAACTTATTTAATGCAGATAATATTTAAGAATTAAAATAAACTGTGATTGAAGTGAGGACTTTGAAAGAAATATATTTAGTGTACCTAGTGTATGATGCTAAATAAATTTAGTTTGTGGCTCCTTCTGTAATCAAGGAAGTAGTAATTGTTTGTTTTGGTCTGTTCAGATGTTCACAGGCTGGGAGCTGGATTGCTTCCCCACCTCTAGAAGAAGTTTCTAGAGCTTAGTGAAGGAGAATTTTAATAACCAGTCTAAATATTGATCAGGGCCTAGCCCATCTCTGAGTAGGCTGGGGAGTGTGATAAATAGTCTGAAGCCCCGGAGAGATTGTCTTCCCTAGTAAGGCGAAGTACCAGCAGTGGCGGCTGGTGCTCAAAATTTTTTGGGGGGTGCAAACAAACTGAAAAAAAAACATCAATTGCAGCCACTTTGCCATCAGGCGAGCCACTGTGCCATCAAAAGAGCCACTGTGCCCATCAAATGCTGCCACTGTGCCATCAAACATAGCCACTGTCTCAAATGCTGCCAGTGTGCCCATTAAATGCTGCCAGTGTGCCATCAAATGACGCCAGTGTGACCCCCCCACCCGCTCGCTGTCTGTCCGGCACTTACCCTGTCTTGGTGGGGCAGCGGGTGACGGCGACGAGTGGGTTCCTTCAAGCCAGCGTCTCCTGCCGTCCTAATCTCCCGACTCCCGTCCTCTCCTCCTGAGAGTTTAATAGCGGTGCTTGTCATTTCAGCCAATCAGGTGACAGGTAACAGACCTGAGCATCTGATTGGCAGAGAGGCTGTTCATTGTTAGGAAAGTGAATATTCATTTGATTTCCTAACAGAGCTGAGTAAACTGCGAGCGCCATGAAATAGGTTGACACCTATTAAAGCCTATGGGGGGTGGCCGCGGCAGCCATGGATAGATTCATGCAATGCATGAATCTATCCATAGTGCAGAGAGGGGGTGGCAGGAGAGAGGGGGCAGCGCCCATGCACCCTTAATGCACGGGCCACCACTGAGTTCCAGCCTTAGAGGGAGCTGTTTCCCCTCTGAGGCAAGCCTCTGAGGTCTTGGGGCAGAAGACCTGGAAAAGACCTGGACTGGCTGCAGGACTTCCCCAAAGCAATCTGGTTTGGAGAAGGATTTTCCATACTTACTGGGTGGTGTCTGGAGGAAGCTGGGAGGTGGCAGCTATCTTGGGGACTTGTGAGTAGGGATGAGCCGAACACCCCCCAGTTCGGTTCGCAGAAGAACATGCGAACAGGCAAAACAATTGTTCAAACACGCGAACACCGTTAAAGTCTATGGGACATGACGGTAAAAAATCAAAAGTGCTAATTTTAAGGGTTAATATGCAAGTTATTTTCATAAAAAGTGTTTGGGGACCTGGGTCCTGCCCCAGGGGACATGTATCAATGCAAAAAAAAGTTAGAATTTTTTTTTTTTTCAGGAGCAGTGATTTAAATAATACTTAAAGTGAAACAATAAAAGTGAAATATTCCTTTAAATTTCGTACCTGGGGGGTGTCTATAGTATGCCTGTAAAGTGGCAAATTTTTCCCAAGTTTTGAACAGTCCCTACACAAAATTACATTTCTAAAGGAAAAAAAGTACCGTATTTATCGGCGTATAACACGCACTTTTTCCCCCTTAAAATCGGGGGAAAGTCGGGGGTGCGTGTTATACGCCGATACCACCAAAAAAAATTACAAAAAAGGCAAGCGCCGCTGAAAAATAGCGAGCGCTGCCGAAAAAACCCGAAGCGCGGTCGAAAAAGAACGAAGCGCCCCCGGAAAAAGCCGAGCAGACTCTGCTCTGCTCGTAGTCCCGCCTCCCTGCGCTCGCTCCGGAAACAGCAGGGAGGCGGGACCGCGAGCTTAGCCGCCCGAGTTGGCTCGGCTTTTTTACGGGGGCGCTTCGTTCTTTTCCGGCCGTGCTTCGGGTTTTTTCGGCGGCGCACGCGACAGCGTCTTGGCGGCGGGACTGCGTCGCTTTAACTGACAATTGCGCGGTCGTGCGACGTGGCTCCCAAACAAAATTGGCATCCTTTTTTTCCCACAAATAGAGCTTTTTTTTGGTGGTATTTGATCGCCCCTGCGGTTTTTATTTTTTGCGCTACAAATAAAAAAAGTGCGTCAATTTTTACTTTTTGCTATAATAAATATCCCCCAAAAATATATAAAAAAAACAACAATTTTTTTTTTCCTCAGTTTAGGCCAAAACGTATTCTTCTAAATATTTTTGGTAAAAAAAATCACAATAAGCGATTATTGATTGGTTTGCGCAAAAGTTATAGCGTTTACAAAATAGGAGATAGTTTTATGGCATTTTTATTAATAATTTTTTTTTTTACTAGTAATGGCGTCGATCAGCGATTTTTTTTATCGTGACTGTGACATTATGGCATACACATCGGACATTTTTAACACATTGGGACCATTGTCATTTATACAGCAATCACTGCTATACAAATGCACTGATTCATGTGTAAATGACACTGGCAGTGAAGGGGTTAAACACTAGGGGCAGTTAAGGGGTTAAGTGTGTCCTGGGGCGTGTTTCTAACTGTGGGGGGCGTAGCTACGTGTGGCATGTCACTGATCTCTGCTGCCGATCACAGGGAGCAGAGATCAGTGACGCTGTCACTAGGCAGAACGGGGAGATGCTTGTTTACATTAGCATCTCCCCGTTCTTCCTCTCTGTAAGACGATCCTGGGTATACGCCCACCGGCCGCCTTTTAAAAGGGAGCGTACAGGTACATTGCCTGTATGTGCCCTTCTGCCGCAGTATATCTGCGTGAGGTGGTTGGCAAGCGGTTAAAACTACTCGTGGCTATAATGAATTGTTGCGTCTCAGCAATACAGATAAAAGTCATCGAAAAAAACAGCATGGGGGTCCCCCCAAAAATCCATACCAAACCCGCCCTTTGGGTCTGGTATGATTATTAGGGGGAACCCAACACCAAAATAAAAAAATAATTGCGTGGGGGTCCCCCTCAAAATCTATACCAGGCCCTTCAGATCTGGTATGGATTTTAAGGGGAACCCCACAACAAAATTAAAAAACAAATGGTGTGGGGGTCCCCCCAAAAATCCATACCAGACCCTTATGCGAGCACGCAACCTGGCAGGCCACAGGAAAAGAGGGGGGATGAGAGAGCGCCCTCCCTCCTGAACCGTACCAGGCCACATGCCCTCAACATGGGGAGGGGGCTTTGGGGTAGCCCCCAAGCCCCCAAGGTGGGTAGCCTCCCACCTCATCCCCACGACCCTTGCCTGTGGGGGTCTGCGGGCGGAAGGCTTATGGGAATCTGGAAGCCCCCTTTAACAAGTGGACCCCCAGATATGTACCCTGGCAACCCGGGTACATAAAAGGGTGGCCCGCCCCCCGCCCCCCGCCCCCTCTGACACCACAGGGAAGCCATTGGAAAGTCTCCGTGCATCAGAGGGGTGTGGTCACCCAGGTACATCACTGTGAAGCCCTACCCTCAGTTATAAATTAGCTGTCACCGCACTAAAGCGTCATAAGGTGGGTGCCTCCCATGGAGGCGGATCTTTTCCGGATCTTTTCCGGTCTGTCGGTCTGGCGAGAGAAGAAGATGAATGGACTTCGTGGGACATTTTTGTTTTTTAATTTTTTAATAAAGGACTTGTCCCAAGATGTGTCTTGTGGTTTTTTAACATTTTGACACTTTTTTTGTGAAATTGTAGGGGTACAATGTACCCGTTACCATTTCAAACGGGGCCGAAACTGGGGTCCCCTTGTTAAAGGGGGCTTCCAGATTCCGATAAGCCACCTGCCCGCAGACTCCCACTAGGCTACCTCAAAGCACCCTCCCCATGTTGAGGGCATGTGGCCTGGTACGGTTCAGGAGGGGGGACGCTCTCTCATCTGGTATGGATTTTGAGGGGGACCCCTACGACATTTACAAAAAAAGGTGCAGGGTTCCCCATACCAGACCTGAAGGGCCCAAGCAATTTCTTTTTTTACATTTTGGTTCGGGGTTCCCCTTAATATTCATACCAGACGCAAAGGGCCTGGTATGGATTTTTGGGGGGACCCCATGCCGTTTTTTTCTATGACTATAATCTGTATTGCCGAAAACCAACAATTCATTATAGCCTACTTTACAGGCATACTATAGACACCCCCCAGGTATGAATTTTAATCGAATATTTCACTTTTATTGTTTCACTTTAAGCATTATTAAAATCACTGCTCCCGAAAAAAACAGCCATTTTTAAAACTTTTTTTGCATTGATACATGTTCCCTGGGGCAGGACCCAGGTCCCAATACACGTTACGTTTGACTCGAACATCTGGCTCATCCCTACTTGTGAGTAATGACCCTGTACTGATTCCTGGTGACTGTGTGAGTTTGGGATACAAGTACTAGAAGTTGCTCTGACTTAAACTGCTCTCATAGGATCTCAGATACTGGCCATTCCCCAGTCTTTGGCAGTTTTCTGGACTGTGAGCTTTGTGAAGATTGCTTTCCTGTACTATGCAGTGTTCCTGAAGTTGCACTGGTAACCTACAGCTGTGCAGAATAACCAGGTGCCAAAAAGACTTGGTCTCTAGCTGTGAGAGTTTCAGACTGTTCACAAAGACACCTCATGTTCCCCAGCTTTGAGGGTTTAGAGTGTCCTCTCATTGATGATGCTAGCAGTTTTGAAGTATCCAATGCCTCAATCACAAAAAGACAACCCCTAGACTGTTTATTGGAACCAGAGTGAATTGACTATTGCTTGGGTGGATACTGTGGCCTCTGTACAGTTTAGGAGATAACCAGTTAAAATCAATGACCCCTGTGGGGGTAGTGCTACATAAGGTTATAAAAAATAAAGTTCTTTGAATAAAGAGGTTGAAAACATAGAGTGGAAAAGTGTCCCCAAAAACACACTGGGGCATTGGGGATGTCAGTATTGTATTGTATTTTTATCAATAAATACAAGGTGTTCTCTGGCTGGTGGGAACCTTGTAATATATACCAAACAGTTCAAATAAGTGAAGTAGTTCTCATTGGTGCTCAGCGCACATGGCCTACTCATTAAATGAGTCTTCTGAGAATAAGTCATACTGAAGGCTGTGCCACAGCTGTGGACTTGGAAGGTGCTCTGCTGCTAACTAACACAGTACACAAAGTTCTGGAAAGCACCACAAGCAGATCCCAATTCCTGAAGTTCACATTCCAGGTAGGCCTCGTTATGTTCCTGTCCAGCGGGGTCCAAGTACAACCTCCAAAGCTATTGCTGCTAACCTCCAGTGTGCCTGAAGTTCAGAGAAAGGAAAAATATTGAAATATATGTTTCTACAGGATCCAGCTGTAGGCAAAACTGTACAGGTAAGTTAGGTCAATAAAGCTGTAGGGCTAAAAATAGTTTTTAGCTAAACTTCAACTTTAAGTGTTAATACAGACTGTATTTAGAGCATGGCACAATGGGGCAATTGATATGTTGTATTTGGCCAAAGGACAAGCATAACTATGAGATGTTTGTGCAGGACATGTGTTAAACACATTTTTGTGCAGGGTTCTTCTGTCTGCTTGTCCCTGACACAGGTGCAAAAATCCATGTAATATTTTTTTTTCAAATGACTAGTTGATTGAACATGTCAAACATTTATTTTTAAGCTATAATATAATTTTGAAAGATTATGATTTTTTATTTATTTTTTATTATTGAAACACTGGTGAAAATGTATTTACAAAATTAAATGGTTTCTTAGCAATATACCCTATTGCTTAGTGGTGTCAGTGTTCTTCTATGGCCTCACAAATGTCTTGTATGATCCAGATGAAATCAAGATTTCCACAGTTTCTGATACTGTGAGCTTGAAAGTATAGCAAACATAAAAGAAACAATGTAGTCAGTTTCCGCAGGTCACAGATCACATGACAACACTGCAAACAGATTACACTGTTAGGTCATTGCACATAGTAATAGGATGAAACATATCCTAGCACAGAATAATACAAATGATATCTGGCAAATAGATATATATTTTAGACAAGCAACTCTTGGTGCTGAAAAACTGTGCGACAAGCCAGGGAGAAGATCTGTTAAACCTCTCAAGGTTTTCTATATGTACTTTACAAATATCTGACAAAGCCTGCTTTGGGTAGATACTATGGCTGAAGGCAGAGATTAGACAAAACAGGGACTTAAACTGAACGTTTACATAATTGCACAATTCACACATCTTACTCGGCTGCCTGTCAGCTCATTTCATGTTATGTAAAATAAGGCACTTGCTGAACATTTCTTGGAACTGTAAGTACAATACAGACAGTGCTTGTCTGATTTCTAAAAAAAATGTGTGGAATTAAGCTGTCAGCCATTAAATTAGATGCACTGCATTAACACCAATCTTGCTTATGTGGCACAAAAAATATTTACAATTACATAAAAAACAATATATTTAAAGAGGATCTTGAGGCAAATCAATGTGATAATGGGCAATTTTAATACTGGTATTTCATTATAGAAGACTTTGATGCAAATAACTCATTATTAAAATTACATCTCTGAAAGAAACATTTCATTTAAAGCTGTTATGGTTAAAAAGAATAAGAATAATATGATTTTAATGATCTTAAACATTTTATACTATCACTTTTTTTTTTTGTCCCAGGTTTCTAAAGATAAATCTCAGTTTTGATTGTTATTCAGGATGGTTCACCAGGATCATTCCAGTAGCTGCTTTATATGACTTTTAACATTTTCTGCTCCATCTCCTAGCTGAATTCTGCTCAATTTTGCAGCTGTCTAGAGTGACTCTGAAGAAAAGACAATGCTTGCGTCTTCAGGTATAAAATAGTCTCTTGTCAAATCCTGCAGCTTCCTGACTAGGCTAGACTTTCCATCTGCTGTCTGAAAATGGGTTGAATTAAAAAAACAAGAAGAAGCTTCTCTGGCAAGATGTATCATGGTTAGAGAAGGCAGGCACCAATTTCTATAAAATTATTATAATTTCATACATTCACCAAATGGATAGGAAAGTAAAATAGTCACATGGACTGTTATTTTGGTTGTTATTTGGAATTTGTGAGCATGGAAAACTTTTACTTCAGGACATTCTGTGTTTGGACACTCAGGTACGTTAATGTTTAACAAAGGGATGATTGATTACATTTCCATACACCATATTTTACATTGATCATCCACTATCTTAGAAGGGCACTTCCTTAGCAATGGTCATGGATTGTTCCTTTAATATATTTTCCTTCACGTCTGAATATTTTATTATAATTTACTGAGAGGAAGTTGGCTGTGATTTGGCTAAGGCATTTAGGACCAACTGAAAGTATTGGCTTGAAAAGAATGTGTGCATTACTGAGGAGGTCAGTATGAACGTTGGCAGTGGAGACACAACCAAAGATGAAGGCATTAAAGCAGTAGTAAACCGTAGCAGAGTTAAAAAAAACACCTCTAAGACAATGGCATAATGTGCTAGTATGCATCGCATACTAGCACATTATGAAATACTTACCTTAGAACAAGGCCTTCCAGCTGCATGCTGTCACCGCAGAGAGGGCTGACATCTTCCCCTGGTTTTTCTTCTGGGTTCCTGGGCTCCGGCGCTAGTAGCCGGTGATGTCGCCGGCTGCATTCAGGGTGAATATCTCCTAAACGGTACACGTTTAAGAGATATTAATTTTACCTACAGATAAGCCTTATTATAGGCTTACCTGTAGGAAAACATCACAAATTGGGCAAACATCGAACCAATCACTGTAGTTTTCACCAATATTGTTTGATTAAAAGATAAGTTCACCTTTTCGGGCAGAATGTCAGTTTTTATAATAAATAGAAGCATTTTCCAATGCCATTTCTGGCCCCGCCATCCCAATGTGCTTTTCCACGGGGAGGTTTAAAATCTTGTCAGTTTATTTGTATTTTTAAAAGGATTTTCAGATTCCATCACTTCCTTAGCTTTCACTTCATGTGAGGTCATCTCCCAGAAGCCTTTACTTCCTTCACAGAACAAGGTACAATACCACCTTTCTTTCCACTTCCTATACAATCTGATTGTGCAATCTCCTTTAGATCTCCCATCAGCTATGTAGTACATACATGTCTGATTTGATACAAGTTGAATAGATTGTTCAGGTGTGTACTCTGATTCCATAGTCCTGATAAATTTAAAGGAAAATGTCAGAGATTGTACAATCAGATTGCATAGTGTATGGCCATCTTTATACAAGTACATAGGAGGGAGTGGATGTCAGGCCTCATTCACATCTCCACATATCAAAGTCACATTCCCACATGCATTTGTTTTGGATCGTTTACACTTGTCACGCATAAATGGGCTGCCCGACATGCAATAATCGCCGCAGAGAAGCTCCAGGACTTTTTGGGAGCGGAGCGTTGTGCATTACTGCAGTTTTTCACACTTGGGGTATTTTTAATGACAACACAAGCACATTTCACATTTTCAGAATTTCTGAAACACATGACAAAGCGTGCATTTTATGTGTGGTTTGTCATGCAATTGGAAACACACAGATATGAATGGAGCCTCATTGTTTTTGTGTAAACACACCAATTTCACTTTCAGGCCCAATTCACACCTAGAGTAGTGGAAGCACATGTATTTTGGCTAGTTTTTCCATGGACACACATAAGACAGCCTGACTTTAATAGGCTGCGCTACATGTGGCAAAGTAGCTCATGGGACATTTTGGCGCGGTGCGAATTGCAATTTTTTTTACGTTTGTCATCTGTTTTTTCTTGTGACAAAATGTGTGTTTGTTTCTGTGTTTGGTGTGCTGTTAACAATTAATGACACTGAAAGCACAACTAGGTAATTTTAGATGTATAAATGTGGCCATACACTATACAATCTAAATGTACAATCTCCTTTAGATTTACCAAAACTATATAATAGAAGGACACATCTATCTATCCAATCACTCTCTATCCAATCACTCTCTATCCAATCACTCTCTATTCAATCAGGCAGGCCCTTGCACTACATTAGACATGTCCCGTGGGCTGCATGAAGTCCTAGGAAGTTTAGCATGCAGCCTGAGCCCATCTGAAGGGAACCTGGAGATGCCAGGCAAATGCACATGTGGAGGAATGCGGGGGGTGATGTGAAAACTTAGTTGATGGGTGAAGGTTTGCTAATGAGGTCAGCTGGTAAACTCTTTCCTGTGTATTACTGGTTCCTCTGTCTCTGTCTACATACTCTGAAACTTTCTAGGAAACATAGCAGGGGCTAAGGTAAGGCCTTGTTCTCAAAATTAAAGACATTTTTCAAAGAGATTTTTTCTGCAACCAAGGTACATTAATGGTATATTGATACATATGGGAGCTGGATTTTAGAAAAAAAATGATATTAAGATGAGGGGGCTTGGAGTGAGGGACTTTTGGAGGATCTTGTGCAAATGGATTTTCCGTTTGCAAACTAGAATACCTAGTGGATTAAACTGTGCCTGAGATGTTGTTCACTTCTATGAATATTTCTATGTCCCTCCCGCTTGTGGATCTAATTACTACTTTTCAGTGATTATTTTGTTGTATTTTGTTTTATTTTTTGTTTCATTCTGGCTCCTCTTGCTCTGGCTGTCCTTTATATTGTTTTTCATTTGTTTATTCTGTGACATCTGCTGACATGATGTTACTGTTTATTACGTAATTGTCACTATTTTCACTTTATGTGCACTAATAATATTCTATGCATTTTATAATATATACACAGTGTATATATATATATATATACACACATATATACACAGTGTATATATATATATATATATATATATATATATATATATATAGATAGATAGATAGATAGATAGATAGATAGATATATTTAGTATCTACTTGTGTGTGTGTAGGATCATCCTTGTTTTTATTAATATCGTATTTTTCAGCTTGATGCTGTGTTCTCCCCACCTCCCTAATTGTTTTTAAGCATTATGATGTGTGTAGGAGGAACGGTTAGCTGTCATGTTGAGCTGCTTGTAATGATATATATTGAAGGAATTTAAGTGTTCTGAATAAGTTATGGTTATGTTATGACTAAGCGCCATCTGGCGTGAAACGCGTCAACAGGTTCTGTCTCTCTCTCTGATGGTTTTCTGTCATGTTGTCTTGATCTTGTGGATTTACAACAAAGAGTTGGATTTTTATCTTCATCTGCATGCTATTATGCTATTCCAATTTATCGTCACACATATTTTGGGGTCAGGATTAAGTAATGCACAGAGTACAGGGGTCAGGGTTAGTTAATGATGAGAGTTCAGAGGTCAAGATTAAGTAACACACAGAGTTCAGGGGTCAGAATTAAGTAATGCACAGAGTTCAGGGGGCAGGATTAAGTAACACACAGAGTGAAAGGATCAGAATTAACTAAAATAGAGTTCAGGAGTCAGAAAAAAGTAACACCCAGAGTACAGCAGACAGGATTGCAATGTGGTTTGCAAGAGGTAGTGCAGAGAGTTCAGGGGTCAGGATTAAATAACACCCAGAGGGGTCATGCTGGATGCAGCATGTGATGTGCAGTACTCTATAAATAAAAACGTAACCCTGACTGGATACAAAGGTTCCTGATTCACAAATCCCCTTGTGGTTGGGGTATAATTTGATGAAATCATATGAGGCTAGATATCTGTATCGATCAGAGGCCTTTTCTACGCATGTAACCCAAAGCCCCTTATTGTTGTTTCCTTTTATTTCTTGTGACAGTTTTGTTGCACTCTGTTTTTCTTCTGAAAATATAAAATAAAGATTATATAAAAAAATAACACCCAGACTCGAAGCCAGCTACAAATTCCTGAACTCGAAGCCAGCTACAAAGTCCTGATACGGTGGTATCTGGTCCCGGCCAGGATCGCCAAGTTCCTCCCATCGAACTGCTTCAGAAACTGCGGTGAACGAGGCACTCATATCCACATATGGTGGACATGTCCTATAGTGAAAAGCTTCTGGGCAATAATATTTCAGATGATCTCTACATTAATCCAAGATGAGCTCTCCCCAGATCCCTCCCTAGCTCTTCTAAATCTTCTCCCAAATCACCTTACTAAAGCACAAACCCAGCTCATTCTGCAACTTACTACAGCTGCCAAGCAAACCATTGCAAAAGCCTGGAAAACCCCTACTCTCCATATAGCTGAAACTAAAAACAGGGTCACCCAAGCAATGATCCATAGCAAAATTGAAGCCACCATCCTAGACACAATCCCCAGACACCTAAAGATTTGGCACCCTTGGATTAACCATTTCCTACCACAAGATTTTGATAACAGTTTACTTGAGCCATAACTCTCCATAAAAAACCTCAACCACCAAACTTACTCTCTCGCCCTGTGTGTGCCGTCCGACCCTCCTCTCCTTTCCTATCCTCCTTCTTCCTGTTTCTTCCTTTCCCATACTACTGTTATGCTTTCCCCTCCCTGGCTTTCTTTTCTTTTCTCCTCCCCAAACCCAAGGTAACGCTTTGTCTTCTTATGACTGGTTTGGCTGACAGCCTATCCCCCCGCACATAGTGTATTACCCTCAGTTTATCCACCCAGTTAATGTGGGCTCTGGCCCGATTCTGTTTACAATTTTGTAACTGTCTATTCCCACATGTGCACTTATGCTCTCCCTGCCTGAGCACCTTGTATTGTACTACTGTGTCATCCCTACGCACATTATTGAGTACTCTGTATGCACCTACTTTAATAGCTAAACTGTTATTATTAATGTACCATTCTTGTTTGTTACCAATAAAAACTTTGAAAAGAAAAGAAAAATAACACCCAGAGTTCAGGGGCCTAGATTAAGTGATTCACAGATTTCAGGGGTAAGGATTAGGTAATGCACAGAGTTCGGGGGTCAGGAATAAGTAACACACAGAGTGCAGGGGTCAGGAATAAATAAGGCAGAGTTCAGGGGTCAGGAAAAAGTAATGTCCAGAGTGCATTAGACTGGATTAAGTACCACACAGAGTTCAGGGGTCAGGAGTAAGTAACACCCAGAGTTCAGGGGTAAGGGTTAAGTATACACAGAGTTCAAGAGTAGGGATGGGCCAAACACCCCCGGTTCCGTTCACACCAGAACACCTCAAACAGGCAAAAAGTTCTAAAGAACATGTGAACTCTGTTAAAGTCTATGGGACACAAACATGAAAAATCAAAAGTCTTAATTTTAAAGGCTTATATGCAAGTTTTTGCACATACTGCCCTAGGGGACATGTATCAGTGCAACAATTTTTTTTTTAAAACTACTGTTTTTAAAAGAGCAGTGATTTCAATGATGCTTGAAGTGAAACAATAAAAATGAAATACTCCTTTAAATATCATGCCAGGGGGTCCCCTTTGTCTGCCTGTAAAGTGGCACATCTGTACAATGTATAGAACATGCCACAGCAATAATGACATTTCTAAAGGAAAAAAAGTAATTTAAACTCGTGGCTGTAATTTATTGCCTGCTCCCGGCAATATCGATGAAAAAAATGAAAACAACGGTGTGGGTTCCCCCCAGTCCATCCAGGCCCTTTGGGTCTGGTGTGGATTTTAAGGGGAACCCCACCCCTCGTGTGGGGTCCCCCCAAAATCCACACCAGACCCTTATCCGAGCATGCAGCCTGGCAGGCCAGGAAAGGTGGGGAGTGAGCGCCCCCTCCTCCTGAACCATACCAGGTCGCTTGCCCTTAACATGGGGAGGGTGCTTTGGGGTGCCCCTAAAGCACCTTGTCCCCATGTTGATGGGGACAAGGGCATCTTCTTGACAACCCTGGCCGGTGGTTGTTGGGGTCTGCGGACAGGGGGCTTATCTGAATCTAGAAGCCCCCTTTAACAATCCCAGCCCCCCCCATGTGAATGGGTATCGGGTACATCGTACCCCTATCCCTTCACCAAAAAAGTGTAAAAAAATTAAAAACCACAAGAGACAGTTTTTGACAAATACTTTATTAACTGCTTCCGGACGTCCCCACGTACATTTAATGTGGCAGGGCAGCCCAGGTGCGCAAAATCATGTACCTGTAAGTGATTTTGTGCATGCAGTTTAGGGGGTGCACGTGCACCACTTCCTCTGTGATTGGACACAGCAGGCCCGGGGCCAAGATTATTGTTCACAGGAGAGTCAGAGCAGCGGTGTGCCAATATAAACAAAGGACATCGCTGGTAAACTCCGACAACCCTGGCCAGTGGGGGGTAAGGTGCTTTGGGGGCAAGCGACCTGGTATGGTTCAGGAGGAGGGGGCGCTCACTCTCCCCCCTTTCCTGGCCTGCCAGGCTGCATGCTCGGATAAGGGTCTGGTATGGATTTTGGGGGGGTACCCACGCCATTTTTGTTTTAAATTTTGGTGTGGAGTTCACCTTAAAATCTATACCAGAGAAATGGAGAAGTTAGCAGTGATTAGCTAATGAAATTGGTTAACCTCTGTCAGCTGGTGAGCGATCCCGCATTCAGAGCGATCGTTTGATAATCAAATCATTAGTACACAGCTTCTGACTGCCAACAACGACTGTTCATATGAAATTTTGTGAAGGAACATGAGCAAATGCTTTTTTTTTTTTTTTTCTTTATTTAAGGAATGCGGATCAAACAGTAATGTAATGGATCAGACATAACAAACAACATTGTCCATAAGTATGCTTAAACAATAGTATATTAATCAAGTCGGTGAATAATGCTGGGGTATTCATCAATGTTAAATTACATCGTAAAAGATCAATAGGGTATTTGTATTCATATGACTCTGTGATATGTATAATTGTGCAATTCAACCAGGACAATATAGGCGACATCCTATCTGGCACAAATTCTCACTTTAAAGGTCCTGTGTAAGCCATTCCGTTGATTCTCTAGGGTAAAGGGGGAGCCCCTTGGTAGGTAGGGAGGGTTTTGTCTCCTTTGAACAGATACTAAGTTATATTACTTTAGTGGGCTGATCCAAAACAGCATATTGCTTATCAGAAGTGGCTCTCTGTCCTAGTTCCCTAGGAGTGGTGCCAATAGGTTCCCGCAATCCGAGGGGATTTTTTTTTTCATTTTTAGGAGAGAACAAAGAAGTGAGTGGATGACACCAATCGTGTCAATGGTGGGAAAGCTATGAAAGGAATAAAGGGGGAGCAGGGGTAGGATAATAGGTGGGAAGGGGAGTGAGTGTGGCGTACTGGCAAGGCCGGCGATCCGCAGCCCCAAATTATCTTTAGTTAATATAATTAAGTGTAGGCCTTGTAATCATCCGAGAATCTGAACAGGTCCCAGTATGTCCAGCGTGTATTGTGTTCCTCCTCCTTTTCCCCTAGGGCAGCTGTAAGATGTTCCATTTGCTGGATATCTCGCACCCTGGAAAACCACTGTACTACTGTCGGTGGGGATTGTTGCTTCCAAGCACTGGGAATGCATGCCCTGGCCGCATTGAAGAGGTGCTTCAGTAGGGATTTGCGGTATCGCTTGCCAGACATGGGGGTCAGGTTTAGCAGGATCGCCGCCGGGTTATCCTGGAGGGCTATATCCGTGAGCTTGTAAATGATCTCTAGTACTTGTCTCCAGAAGGGAGTCAGTACCGGACACTCCCAGAAGATATGGAGTATTGTGCCAACCTGTGTACCACATCTCCAGCACAATGGACTGTGTCCTGGAAATATGGATGCTAAGACAGATGGAGTCCTATACCAACGCGTCAAGATTTTATACGTAATTTCCTGATATTTGCTACACAAGGAGGACTTATGTGAAAAAAAGAGTATTCGAGTCTTTTGGTCTTCAGAGAACGTGATGTTAAGATCTCTTTCCCATTTCTGCAGCAACGGAGGATCATTTCGAGATGTATGGGTAAGTAAAATATTGTAGGAAAAGGAAAGGGCTTTTCTTATTGTCTCATCTCCCAGGCACATGTCTTCAAACGGCAAAGGCTTTCTGCAGAAGCCATTGACTTCCGGGAGGGATCTGAGGAAGTGTGAGAGTTGCAGGATCCTCCATCTACCCAGGGCGGAGGTATTAAAGCTAGGATAAATGCCTGAGAGGTCGCTCCAGTCAGAGGGTCCTAGAAGAGAGGAGGCTCTAACTAGGCTCTGATTCGGGTGGAGTCGAAAGGATCTATCAGAGATGCCCGGTAAAAAGTCCGGGTGGCCAATTATGGGCGTTAAAGGGGAGGGGAAGCTGGGTGTCTCCGCAATCCTAAAGTATCTGTGCAGTTCCTTTAGGGTGGGTTCAATTAGAGGGTGAGAAAAGGACAGTCCAGAAACACGTGTCCCACTCCACGGTAGTCCAGCAAGAGGGAACGGCACCGCGTCCTGTTCCAAGCCGATCCATAACTTATGGTGTGAATGTCTGCACCAATCCACCACTCTATTCATGTGGACTGCTGTATAGTATGAGGCAGGGTCTGGGAGGCCGACCCCACCCCTGAGCTGTGGCCGCTGTAGTAGAGATCTCTTGAGTCGCGAGGGCTTGCCTTGCCATACATAGTTAATGAAGATTGTATGCAATTGTCGGAAAAAGTTCTGTGGAATCCTAACTGGCAGAGCTTGTAGAAGGTAAAGCAGCCTTGGCATAATGTTCATTTTCAATACATTGCATCTGCCAAACCAGGAAACTGCTAGGGTCTTCCATCTGTCTAGATCTGAGGAGAAAATATTTAGAAGGGGCTGAAAGATGAGTTGGTAAATGAGGTGTAAATCAGAAGGGATTTTTGTACCTAGGTACTGGATAGCCTGAGGGGTCCACCGAAAGGGAAAATTGCTGCTAAGGCGAGTCTGAGCATTAGGAGTGAGAGAAACGTTAAGCGCCTCTGATTTCTGCAAATTGATTTTAAAATTTGAAAGATCGCCGTATTGGCGTATTGCTGATAAGAGTATTGGGAGAGAGGTGTACGGTTCTGAAATCTAGAACAGAAGGTCGTCCGCATAAGCCGCAATTTTGTGATGGTATGTGCCCGTTTCCAGTCCCCTGATGTCAGGGTTGAGCCTGATGTGCTGCAAAAGGGGTTCTAAGGAGACTATGAAGAGAAGTGGAGAGAGTGGGCACCCCTGTCTCGTGCCATTGCTTATTTTAAAGGGATTGGATGACACTCCATTTACTCTGACCAAAGCTGTGGGGGAGGAGTAGATGGCGGAGACCCATGACAAGATGGAGGTCGGTATTCCAAGGCGTCGCAGGGTGGCTAGGAGGAAAGTCCAGTCTACCCTGTCGAACGCCTTTTCAGCGTCTGTGGACAATAGAATGAAAGGGGCATTAAAGCGTTTAGCCCTTGCCACCACATCTATCCTCCTTATAGTGTTGCCTCGTGCCTCTCTGTTCTGTATAAAACCCACCTGGTCCAGGGGGATTATGCGTTGGAGGACGTGCCCTAATCGTTCGGCCAGAATTTTTGTGAACAATTTCAAGTCACAGTTGAGCAGGGAGATTGGCCTATAGCTTGCGCAGAGGAGCGGATCTTTCTCCGGTTTAGGGATGACCGAAATACTGGCTTGTAGAAGGTCCGCTGGCATGGCATGATCATCTAGTATTGCGTTGAAAGCGGCGACAAAATGGGTTGCTAACTGGGCTTGGAAAGTTTTATAGTAGGTGGTAGTAAAGCCGTCAGGGCCAGGCGCCTTACCTCTTGGGGAGCCAGCTAAGGCATTCGTGAGTTCTTCTGTGGTCACTAGCTGTGAAAGCAAATCCACCTCCTCATTATTAAGGGAAGGCAGGTTTGCAGCCGCGAGGTACGTCTCTATGGCTTCCGAATTGTCCTGTTGCCGCTCCCCCGTAGGCTGGGAATGCAAATTATAGAGAGCTTCGTAAAAAGCCCGGAAGGATTCCGCCATGTCGGTGGAGTCGTAGATTTTGGTTCCTGAAGGGGTAGAAAGAGCGGGGATGTAGGATAGATTCCGCTGGGTTCATATGGCGTTCGCCAGAGTTCTACTACATTTGTCCCCATACTCATAGAAGGTTCTGCGCATTTTTATTAGATTGTTTTTAGCTTGAAAAAGGGAATGCTCCCTGATTTGCTCTCTGAGGCTAGTTACCTCTGCCTCTATGGCCCTGTCTGGGTGGGTTTTATGGCGTTTTTCGCAGACATGCAGTTTTGCTATCAAGTCTGATAGCGTTTTCGCTCTAGCCATCTTGAGTCTATGGCCGTGTTTGATGAGTACTCCTCTAATGTAGCACTTATGCGTGGCCCAAATAGTGAGAGGGTTAGGGACTGAGTCTTTGTTTCTCTCAAAGAAAAGTTCCAGTTCTCTTAAGATATCAGCTTTGACCTCTGGATCTTGGATAAGGGATTCGTTGAGCCGCCATGTTGCTGATCTAGTCGTCGGTTGTTTTAGGGCTAGGGTTATGGAGATCGGAGCATGGTCCGAAAGGGCAATGTGACCGATCTGTGCCCTAGAAACAAGTGGGATCGTGTTATGAGATACTAGGAAGAGATCTATCCTAGAATACGAGCCATGCACTGCTGAGAAAAAGGTAAAGTCCCTCTCTTGTGGATGAAGGATACGCCAAATGTCAACTAGACGGTGGGAATGTAACAGTTCCCTGATCCTGTTTCGGTATCTCAGAGACAAGGCCGAGGAGCCCGTCGACGAGTCTTTATGAGGGTCAATGGTAAAATTAAGGTCTCCCCCTAATACTAATGTTCCCTCTGCGAAGGCAGCCAGGGCGGTTAAACAAGTTTCCAGTACCGGAAGCTGTTCCACATTTGGCAGGTATAGGTTAGCAAAGGTAAGTATTTGAGACTGAAATGTACCTTTGAAGAAAAGATATCTGCCCTCGTCATCAGCATGGAGGTCTATCAGCTGCCAGGGAAAAGTTTTGGCCAGGAGGATGCTCGTGCCCTTTGATTTTGTGGAGGGCGATACACTATGGTACGCTATTGGGAAATGCTTATTATGAAGTCTCGGAATCTTATCTGCCGGAAGTGGGTATCTTGTAAAAATGCTACTTGGGGTCTTTGCCTCCAGAGCTCCGCGAGACAGCTGGAACGTTTTTCTGGGACATTGAGACCTTTCACGTTCCAAGACACACATTTCAACGACATTTCAGGTGGGGTGAGATCGGGTCGCCGGACCTTGCCAGGAACTAGATCTGTAGAAGATGTAGGGAGGGGGAAGGAGGGAAGGGGGGAAGAAGACTAGTCTAGGAGAGCTGAGGAGAAGGGGAGGAAGGGGACACAAAGAGAGTTCCGGGAAGGGGGAGGATAGCAATGTGAGGAACGAGGATGAAAAGATGGGGAAGAAGCTAAATCTCCAAACGGAGAATTACTGCCTAACTGGGTAGCTAGGGCCTAGTGGGGGAAGGAGTAAGGCACTTCAGAGGTCGGGCCCCCAGCTCGCGGGGGTCCCCTCAGCCACCCTCCGTTGAAGGCGGTCCAATTAGGAGCCGCATGTCTATGATAGACTTTTCATTAAAAAAAATAAATAAAAAAATAGTCCCCAAAGGGAGCATAGGATAATAAAACTTTTAACCATCAAACGTACAAGGAATGTTAGTAAGATCATGACAGTCCCCAACAACACTATAACATTGTTATTAACTCTAACTTCTAGAGAGCTTGTTCGCTCACCGAGGGTCCTTGCCCCGAGGGAGCGAACTGGAGCCCCATTGTTCAACCTGTACTACTAGAGAAGTAGAACCTCCGGGAAAAAGGTTAAAGGAAAATAAATAAATAAAAAATTACAAAAGGGGAGGGGTCCATTCTGCTCTGTATGGGAAGAAATGGAGAACCCGGTCTCTACTGAGACTACTTTTGGGGTCCTTGGATCAGGCATTTTTGCAGGAAAATTGTCCCCCTTTCACAAATATAAAACAATAAGAGACCTGGGGGGGGGGGGGGATAGGGGACACAGGGAACAAATTATCAACCTTAGGCATACTTGCAACCCACGACAGTGTTAAATCAACAAAAACATGTATAAGTCATTATACTGGAACCTCATGCAGGAAGCAGGGGGGAACACCGGCTTGGGCCGGTACTGTGTCAGGTACAAAGGGACTTATGTAGATGTACAATAAATAACAAGTGTCACGGAATAAATAATTGAATGAAACAATTACATGCATCCAACCTGTACCAATATTGTAGCAGCGCTTAGGTATCAGAAAAAACTGATCAGGTGGAAAGAATATCACTTAATAAATACATAAATAAAATAGATCAATAACTGGATCTAGATATATGTATCAATAAATAAATAAATAATCAATAGTAAATAATCAATAATAAATAGGGGGTAAAAAAAGATCGATCAATGAGTAAATAAATAAATAAATTAATCAATTAATCTATTAATTGGTATTAACAGAGAGTCCATTAATCACACGGTGACTAATAAATTAATTAATTAATAAATTAAAGTCCCGCTTTCTCCATGGTGAGGTAATAAATACAAGGTGATATTGCAAGCTCAGTATTCGATGTGTCGCAGAAAAAAACTGATTAGTCCATCCACCAGTGTACTCCACCACGTGATACAAGGTTCCCCTTTGGGGATGCACTCACCAGAACTACAAAGAATATGGGCATATATACACTCTCATCAGGATCCTGTGTCTCTCTCTATCGAAGTCCTCCAATTCTCTTCCACAGCCTCCTATTCAATAGCTCACCATTGGCAGGTAGACCATATGTAGAAAAAAATTGCACCACATAGTGTGACTCTGCTTAAAACCATTTATTAACCCCCCAATCAGTTGGAATAAGGCACCCCTTAGTAAAATATGCGTACCAAATAAATAAATCAAATCAGCATGTAAGTAGGATAAATGTAAAGCACTCTGCCTGTGTACGCCTTCCGGATCTTTTTTCAGCTGATTTCCGCTATGAAGAGCGGTGTTTCCAGCGTCCTAGGATGCTTCCTGGTCGGTGGACCGCAGGCTGGAGCGCAAACGTCACTTCCTTGGTTCTCTAGTCAACGTCCCTGACGCACGTTTAGTCCTGTCGGACTTCCTCACGAGGGCGTGACCAGAGAACCGGAAGTGTCACTCTTATAGTGATGGATTGATATTCTAGCCAATAGGCGCGCACGCATGAATGCCATAGGAACTCTTACAGCGCTAGTCCGCTCTTGTCTAATTAATTACAAAGAAAATGATATTGCAGAAGGCTATTCAAAACTTCATAGGCAATAATCATATATGAATTGTGGGACAATGAAGAGATGGACTGTCGTACTTTATGCTTAACTTTTAAAGATTTAAAGATTCCTCACATACATGCGCGTGCCTCCTTACATTAACCCTTGAGTGATCAGTCCTGTTCATGACACAATCTGATTCAGAGTGTGGATCCATGCAGAGGAGGGCTATGGCTCAGTTATATTGTAATAACAGCTTATGAGCATGTATATAATATATAGATAATAACAACAAATGATTTTAATGTACTCCTTGGAGTCTAAGTTAAAATGTGCGGATAATTATAAATTGTGAAAATATGCAAATGCGGATCTACATGTATAAAATTATATGAAAGACGCCTAAAAAAATCGCATATTAAAATCGCATATAAAACGCATATATAAAAATTTGTATATAAAATGGAGAAAAAAACACATTGAGTCCCCTAGATAAAACCATGTTAATAAATACCATTTATAAACCACGGGTGGGTCCGGGTAGGAAGATATATAAAAAATAATAAAAAAAAAATATATATATAAAAATAAAAATATATAAAAAAATATATATATATAATTAAAATTATAAAGGTATTCCACATTGGCTAAATATCTATCCAGCAAAGGATGGGATGCAGAGTCACTGTTGGTCAGTGCTATCCGTGTTATGAGGCTGATAATGAGACTCAATCAGATAGAGAATCAATGGTGAAAAGGTACTATGCTCATAGACCTCCTTGAATGGAATACACCCCAAATGCATTTAGGATGTGCAAGGCCATAAATAAATAAATAAATAAACTCAATAACAACGGGAACAAAAATTATAACATAAATAAGAAAAAATCAGAATCAATAAACAATCAGAATCAATAAAATCATATACGACTCCAAAATTATTGCAGAGGGGGCGGTTAAGTATCACTGATAAAACAATTAATGTCGAGCTCTACATTTAAACCTCTAGGGGCGAGAACGTCAGTCAGAAAAATCCATTTGGTTTCTTTTTTTGACAATTCTCTTACCCTATGGATGCCCCTCCAATGAGGTTGAAGGTGTTCGATACCCCAAAATTCCAGGCCCCTGGGATCGCTATCGTGTTTTAATTTGAAGTGTAAGGACACGTTGTGGTCTTTGTAACCTAATTTGATGTTCTTGATGTGTTCAGCTATTCTTATACGCAAAAGCCTTTTTGTGCGGCCAACGTACATTAGGCCACATGGACATTTCAATGCATAGACCACAAACATCGTATTGCACGTGATAAACTGTTCGATATCAAAAGATGTGTGATTTGCTGTTGCTTCAAATTTATCAAGTGCCCTTATAGGTTTCCCCACTTCCCTGCAGGCCTTACATTTCCGGCAGGCATAAAAACCTTTCTTATCCCAGAAAGTCGGTGGTTTTTTTGGGGGGTCTATGATTTTTTTGACCACCCTATCACCGAAACTGGTCGCCTTTCTATAAATGAATTGGGGGTTATCAGGTAAAGTCGTGGTTAGTTTCTTATCTAGTAATAACACATGCCAATGTTTTTTGAAAATGGTTTCTACTTCTTTGTACTGTTCATGGTATCCAGAGATGAACGACCATTCTTTGTTGGTATTTTTATGAGTGGTAGTGGTTGGCTGAACTAACGTTTTTTCTTCTAAGATGGCGGCTCGAGGTATTGCACCTACTTCTTCAACAATTTTCCTTAATTTGACCGGGTCATAACCACGGGTCTCAAATCTGTCTGTTAAAATTTTCGATTGGCAAGCGAAGTTGTTATCCTCTGAACAATTCCTCCTTACCCTCATTATCTGGCCCTTTGGTATGTTTCTTAACCACATAGGGTGATGACCACTTGATATAGGTAAATAACTGTTTCTGTCAGTTTTTTAAAAAAAAACTTTTGTTTCCAGTTGGTTTAATTTTCGATATATTGTAACGTCCAGAAAGTCAATCTCCTCCTTATTACTTGTTGATGTTAAAACGATATTATTGTTGTTTGTGTTTAAAAAGGATAAAAAGGTGTCCAAGCTTTCGCTTGTCCCTGCCCAGATAAAAAATAAATCATCAATAAAACGTTGATAAAACACTAATTCTGCCCGTTGGTCATTAAAAATAGTTTTGTCCTCCCATTCTGCCATGAACAAATTTGCGATACTTGGTGCGAATTTCGCACCCATGGCCACGCCTCTTTGCTGGGAGTAAAAATTGCCACCGTACCAGAAATAATTATGATTAAGACAAAAATCCAGAGCATTCTTTAAAAACACTTTTTGGTTCAATGGTAGGTCTTCTCTCTTACTTAGGGCCCAATTTAGGGCCAAGAGGGCGTCATCGTGCTGAATGATTGAATAAAGAGAGGATACATCCGCAGTGACTAGTAGAATGTCGTTTCTTTCAGATAGATCCACCTTCTGGAGACAATTTAGAAAATCTTTCGTGTCACGTATGTAAGACCTAGTGCTTCTCACACTGTTTTGGAGGAATTTGTCAAGATATTGTCCGAGTCTGGCTGAGATTGAGTTGATACTATTGACTATGGGTCTTGCTGGAGGGTTTGTTGGGTCCTTATGCACCTTAGGTAGTGTATAGAGAGTTGGTATTCTACTGCTCGCTGGGACCAGGTATCTCTTCTCCTTCTCGGTTAAGACTCCCTTGTTCGATCCCATGTCGATTAGTCTCTCCAGATGATCCCTGTATTCTGCAGTTGGATCCCTCTTTAAAGTGCAATAAGTGGTAGTATCTGCTAACATCTCTATTATTTGATTGTGGTAGATATCTTTCGATAAAATTACCACCCCTCCTCCTTTATCTGCTGGGCGTATGATTATGTTCTTGCGTTTTTCCAAGGCCATGATCCCTTCTTCTATATATCTGGTATTAGTTTCCCTTTTAGGTTGTAGACTTGCCAGGTCCTGTAGGACGAGTCCTTTGAACACTTCTACCTGGTGGTTCGGGTTGTTCGGAGGGTTAAATATCGATTTATTCTTTAATCCGCTATTGATGGATTGAATATTCATAGGTCGTGCTGGATTACTTGATGTAACTTCTCTTGGGGATTCACGTCCCAAAAAATATTTTTTTATGTTGATCTTTCTGATGAATTTATGGACGTCGATGTATACATTAAATTTATTAATTGTTTTTTTGAGACCGCATTTTAAGCCTAGATTTAGGATGTTGGTTTCTTTTTTCGTTAGTTCAATATTAGCCCAATTAAAAATTCCTCCTACTCCGACCCTCTTCTCCTTTTGTTTGAGTTTCCGGCCCGCTCTGCATCCTCGATATTTTCTCTTTGGGGTAGAGTTGGTCCGTGATCCCTCGGTGGGTGCGGGGGATTTCCTCTTCGTTGAGGGTCCCTGTGGGATCCTTGAGGGTGTTGTTCTCTGTATTGTTCTTGGGATTGTTGTTCCATGTGGTGGGGATGGTATGCACCAATTCTGGGTTGCACATTTAACCAAGTATATATATATTCAGTTATTAATATACTATGGAAATCTACCCAAACATATACTAAGACAATTTATCCTCTTGAGCGCAGAGAGTTGTTTGATAGAGGCGGGCCGAAATACCAAAACAACCTTATTTACAAAGGGACTTAAACTAGTCTCCATCCTGTGATTTTCCCTATGTTCCGGGCCTCTCGCCAAAAGCCGCCCCCGTGCCCGCACACAGCCCCAGAAGAGCATGACCCTATGACCTGGGTGCGTCCATATTTGTACTTTTGTAGAGCATACCAAAGTAGGTGGTAGGGACCCAGCTAGAAGGGAGTCCTTAATGGGGTGTTCGTGTGGGTCACTATAACCAGACCACCGCTGCCAGTTTCAGTGGGTCTAATCTTCCTTGCGGTAATTCACTGGGTGAGTCTAATGGGAATTCCTCCCCGCCTCCCTCCTGGTGTACTCTAGTTCAGGACAAATTGTAGCTTCGGATATTTTCACGGTGCCATCGAGCCTGGAGGGCCCATGATAATTAGTCTGGTAGGACTGGGGACCAATTCCCAGAAGGTCTAACTGACTCACCAAGCTAAGGGAGAAGGGTTAACGTAATCCAGTCTGTGGGTGGTAAAACTTACGTGTGATGGGGAACATCAAGAGTCTGGACAGTTCTTTAGCCCGAGACTTTCCCCTCTAAGGGGATCATGGTTCGTTGTCTTGTGGGGCCTGTGGTCTTCTGCGGCGAGAACGGTGATTTCGTTGAGGCCTTTGAGGTCTGCCAGAGGGGTTCGTCGTTGGGTTGTTGTGGTTGTCAGCAGGCAGAGCAAACGCTAACCAGTTGGGTAGCGACATCAGTGGCAGCCCGAGGGAGCTGAGGAAAGCAGGAACATCTGCAGGGTGTCGGAGGGTATATGTGCGGCCACCCTGCCGAGCGATCAAATGGAAGGGATGACCCCATTTGTAGGTGATTCCTTGTTCGCCAAATTTTTCCAATAAGGGTTTCAGGCAGCGGCGCATCTGAAGTGTCCTCTGGGACACATCCGGCAGGAGAATGATCTGTGCTCCATCAAAGTCCAAATGCCCTCTACGCCAGGCCCGTTGAAGAATGTCTTCTTTAAGAGAGTAATTGTGTAGGCAACAAAGGACATCTCTGGGCCTATCCTCCGTGGAACTCCTGGGGCCGAGGGTTCTGTGAACTCTGTCAATGGCAATTGAAGTTTCCGTCGGACGTTCAAGGTAGTCATTGAATATGGCAGTCACTGTGGACTTGAGGTCAGCCTGTCGGGTAGCTTCCGGTAAGCCGCGAATCCTGATGTTACGCCTGCGGTTGCGATTTTCCAAATCGTCCATTAGTAGGTGTAGCTGCGCAATTTGGTCAGTCACTTCATCATGTGTTACTTGTAGGGTAGAGACATCATGGCGGAGGGCTGAAGAGTCTGATTCCAGTGAGGAGACCCGTGCGGTCACCTCTGCCACATCCTGTTTAATTCCAGTTATTTCCCCCCGGAGTGCTGCTTCCATTCTGGCTGCCACAGAGTCTAGATCATCTCTGGTAGGCAACTTTTGCAAAAGTGTCCATAAAGCTCTGTCACTACTGAGCAAGGATAGGGGCTCATGTGAGGGCAGAGTCAGAGGAGCAGCATCCTGCGCTGCCTGCTGTGAGAGAGGCATAGGTGTATTAAGCGTTGGGGTCTGGTGCTGGGAGAGCTGTGCGCTCTGTGTTGGCCATTGCAAGGAGCTGCTGGGCTCTCCTCCCGGGCTGTTCAGTGGTGTAAGGGACAGAGAGCGGGGGAAGCAGGGGGAGAGATCGCTCGAGGGAGAGAACGGCAACATATCATTACCGTGGACTGCGGTTGATGCGGTTGATGCCACTTGCTGTTTGGGTTTCAGGAACCGATCCATTTGGGCTCTGGGCACTCTGTATCGCTGATTATCCTCTCTGCTTGTATGTGAAGGGGCTGAGAAGCCAGAATATCGGGTATGGCTGTGTGGGTGGTCTGCAAAGGAGCCGCAGTCCGGGAGCCCTAGGAAGGTGCGACTTCACTCTTCCATGCCGAGACCATGCCCCGCAAATGCTTTTTTGTAAGATAACAGATTGAACCATTTTTGTGTAATTAGTATGGTATTCGTAAGAAAAAATTTTTAGTGAACAAAATCACTCATAAGCGGAAATGAAAGTATGAACCGGAAGAAGAAATGGGCATGTACAACCAAAAATCATATTTTGCATATTATTTGACTTATTTATATACTTACTTTATTTGAAGGCATGGCAAGCAGAGGGGTCCCACATACATTACATCACTTCCGATGCCACAGTGGTATGTGGTAATGGCACATGGGAGATTGTATTGGATCGCACAATATTTTTAGTATGCATCGTAGCACTCTCGTATTTGATATGAGACTAGCATGCAAAAAACCCTGAATGATCATTCGGCTCATCGTGTGTACTAGACATAATGCAAAAATGGTTGTATCTTTCAGGTCTGGTATGGTTTCTAAGGGGAACCCCATGCTAAAATTAAAAAAATGGCGGGAAGTCCCCCCAAAATCCATACTAGACCCTTATCCAAGCATGCAGACCGGCAGGTCCAGAAAGGGGGGATGAGCAGGGACCCCCCTCCTGAACCATACCAGGCCACATGCCCACAACATGGGGGGTACACCTTCTCCCTGGGCTGTGGTTGTGGGGGTCTGTGGGCAGGGGACTTATCGAAATCTGGAAGCCTACTTTGACAAGGTGGCCCCCAGATACATTGTACCCCTACCCATTCACCAAAAAAGTGTCTAAAATAAATAGGTAAGAGGCGGGGCCACCTGGTCATGTCATATGGTGGCACTGCCCCCTTGTTACATGACCAATGTGGGGTTCCTCCTAAAATCCATAAAATGTTTTCACCTTTTTTGTATTGCCGGCAATGCTTTTTTTTTTTATTCAGCTGAAGGTGGGGAAGCCCGTTGACAGCTGATGACTCATCCATTGTTAAGGACACAGTGGCCGGCTTCCCTCCTGCTCCTTAACAACTAGCTATTCACTGTGCCCCGATTGGGCAAATCATTGCCCAATCAGGGCTTAGAATGCACTGTGCAGCAAATTCAGGTGTTCCCTGAACAGGCGATGTTTGGGCTGAACTTTTGCTTGGCTTGAACTGTACACTATTCATTTATGATCACCCTTGTTTTTAAAAAAATTGTAAAGCATGGTATTGCTTAATTGAGGACCTATTCATCATATGAGGGGTGACAGTCCCTACTTGATTTTGACACACAATTAAATGAGATTGTTCAGGAAATTAAATTGAATTTAACTGAGAATGAATAATCCATAACATTTTTGGATGTGAGGCTATATAAGAATTGTGGTAAATTGGACACCGATTTGTACTTAAAACCCACTGACAGGAATCAATTACTGCTATTTTCCAACTGTCACCCCTTGGTCTTAAAATTCATATGGTGTAGTCAGAGGACATGAGTGGCACACATAGTAAGTAATGATCAGGTTAAAAAAAGGGAAATTACAGGAGATGCAAAACAATTCGAAAGTTAGGGAATATCTGATCAATATTTTGTATACCGATAGAGAGCTGAACTTTACATTATGGCAAGGTGATGAAACTGATATAAATGATGAAACTTAAGCATAAGAGAATTCCATGCTGATTCCATGCTGATTCCAACCAAAACTTTGGTATGATTAAACATTGGAGGATTTTGAAAGATAATTATTGTGGAGGCGTTTTAACCACATTTACAATTATGAGAGGTAAAACAATTATGCCGCATACACAAGGTCAGACATTCCGACAGAAAAAGTCTGATTTTCAGTCGAAAATTCAGACAGACTTAGATAGAGAACATGTTCTATATTTTTCTGGCGAAAAAAATTTCTAGTGGAAAAAACGCTCGTCTGTATGCTGTTCTGATGCACCAAAAACCACGCATGCTCTGAAGCAGGTACGAGACGGAATCGCTCGGTCTGGTAAAACTAGCATTCATAATGGAGATAGCACATTCCTCACGCTGAAATTTTTAAAATAGTTTAATGCAGCGCATTCTTTTCTTGTTTATAATGCTAGAAGAATGAAGTTGTTTTTCTTCTCAAATTTGCACAAAGTTCTGACAAACTTATTTCTTTATTATTTCTCGTGATCTCATGAATAATCTTTTTTTTTTTTAAAAGCCAGATCTCCATAATAGTGTTTAGAATTATTTTTTATAGTCATCTTTTTTTAAATTTTTTTTTATTTCATCAAGATCTCATTTTTTTTTGGATTATTGAAAAATTATCACAAACTAAACAGCAGTAAAACGATCTGAAAAGCACAAGTCTGAAAAGCGTGAATCATCTCTCACCAAACTTCTACTAACACGAGATAAACACGCGATTAGAAGAAGGAGCCCAAAGGGTGGCGCAGTGGCTATTGAACTTCCTTTTTATAGTGCCATTGTACGTGTTGTACGTCACCATGTTCTTGGCAGTCGGAATTTGGTGTGACCGTGTGTATGCAAGACAGCTTGAGCGGAATTCCTTCGGAAAAACCTTCAGAGTTTATTCCGACTGGAAAAGCGGTCGTGTGTACAGGGCATTAGAGATATGGTAGTTTGGGATGATTTCTGGGGTCCACAAATGTGTGTTAAACCTTTCTTTTTTGTTTCTTTTTGGGTCCCAAACAAATGACAAACAAATTAAGATTGAAAGGTACTTACACATGCCAGAGCTTAATATGTGCATATTAAACCAATGGCTTTAAATGCGGATCTTGACTTACATTTATTTGAAAAGGTTATGTATTATAATATTTTTTAGCTTGTTTAGAAGTTGATTTTGTGAATGGCCAGGTGGAGCTACAACTTTATTTTAATTTGTGCATTGTTGAGTGTTAAAGTAAACCTTTCCCCCCATATACAAAATCCACTGATGCATACTACTAAGCAGCAATCATTCAACACTTTGTTTTGTTATTTTCTACTTATCCTTCTTTAGGACTTCTGGGTTCTGCTAAACAGTTGTCATGTAATCCTGGCCACTCTCATGTCCCCTGGAAAGACCACGTCATCACTTCTCAGGGGACATGGGGATTTTACTAAATCTAGAGAAATCTCGCTGTTAGACTTCGCTTTCATTAAAGATGAGTCAGGGGGTGCATGGACATACCAGGCATGTGAGTGGACTCACATCACAGAGTTCCCTATCTTCATCCTCTTGGTGGTCTTTTCGCCAGCTGCATCCCCACTTGTGACTGGCATAGATAGACTCTGCTCCCTCGCAGGATTCTAGCGGTGCCCACTGTGACAAGATGACTGGAACCATATCCCGCAAAAACGGCCACCCCTGATCTCCAGCATGGCGCTGCTGTAGCTCTGCCTCCTAGAACAACACGAGGCAGTGACAAGCCCATAGACACAGGCACTAAAAGTAAGTCCAGCCATCCTGCAGGCAAAGATAACCCTGATAAGCCTTTATTATACTAGGAAGTTGTCTGAGTTACAGGGGCAGAGCTGTGCTGCAGAAGGCACTGAATCTTCTGAGATATAGCACGATACTGAGTCAGACCTTGGGGCTGAGGCAGACATTTCCCTTCCAGACTCTGAGCACTTGCCAGGTTATGAATACATAGCTGAGGGAGAGGCGCAGCCTACACTGAAAAAAATATATAATAATAAAAATGCCATAAATCATTCCCATAGTTTGTATATGCTATACCTTTTGTGCAAACCAATCAATATACGCTTATTGTGATTTTTGTTTTTTTTTTACCAAAAATATGTAGAAGAATATATATTGGCCTAAACTGAGGAAGAATTTATTTTTCAATTTTGGGGATATTTATTATAGCAAAAAGAAAAAAAAATATTGTTTTTTTTTTCAAAATTGTCACTCTTTTTTTTGTTTATAGCGCAAAAAATAAAAACCACATAGGTAAATAAATACTACCAAAAGAAAGCTCTATTTGGTTTTTATTTTTTGCGCTATAAACAAAAAAAGAGCGACAATTTTGAAAAAAACACATTATTTTTTTCTTTTTGCTATAATAAATATCCCCCCAAAATATATATAAAAAAAATTTTTTTTCCTCAGTTTAGGCCGATATGTATTCTTCTACGTATTTTTGGTAAAAAAAAAAACTGCAATAAGCGATTATTGATTGGTTTGTGCAAAAAGTTATAGTGTTTACAAAATAGGGGTTAGTTTTATAGCATTTTTATTAATAAATTTTTGTTTACTAATAATGGCGGCGATCAGCGATTTTTATTGTGACTGCGACATTATGGCGGACACATCAGACATTTTTGACACATTTTTGGGACCATTGTCATTTATACAGCAATCAGTGCTATTTAAATGCACTAATTCCTGGGGTAAATGACACTGGCAGCGAAGGGGTTAACCAGGGGGTGGCAGTGTAGGGGTTAAGTGTTCCTAGGGGCGTTTTACTAACTGTGGGGGTGTGGCTGTGTTTTAGTGAACACTGATCTCTGCTCCAATCACAGGGAGCAGAGATCAGTGTCACTTGTTGCTAGGCAGAACGGGGAGATGCTGTTTACTTCCACACCTCCCCGTTTAGCCTTCCCATGAAAACGTTTGCGGGTATCCCCGCGGCGATCGAGTCCACGGGACCCGCGACCAGACTCATGGGGGTCCCGACCGTTGCGCGCGATGTCACGCCGGTATTCTTATAGGGACGTACCTGTACGCCCTTATGCCTGTCCGTGCCATTCTGCCGACGTACATCGTCATGCGCCGGTCGGGAAGTGCTTAAAGGAGCTTCAGGAGGAGGCTGCTTTGTTTCCTTCCTCTAAGGAACCTGGGGATGGCGGGTTACTGATAAAGGTGTACCAAAAATATTCTGAGATACTTTTGCCAAAGCTGTTGGAAGTCATAAATTAAGCTCAAACTCACCAACAGTTAAAACCCGATAAAAAAGATGTGTCAGAATTAGAGCACATTCACAAGATTTTGCACACAAATCATTGTGGGCTGGCAAAGGGAACACGAACAAGATGCTTGCCTATAATGATGATTTTTTTTTTTAAATTGTACGTTTTAAATGGTAAATGGTAGCGGGGAACAAGGAGGAAAATCAGGCACAGCAAATTGAAAAAGCGACCATGGCAAGTTACAAATTCAGACTGAGCTTACTTTAATGGTGTATTCAGAATTTCAAAGGTCTGCTTTAATTGATTAACTATTTATTAATTAAATTGATACAGGTGATACTTGTTTCCAGTTCACAGGGAGGGATATATATTAGGTATAATTTGTTTGATCATGTGCTTCTTGCACCTGAAGAAGAGTCCAGGACTGTGGAAAAAGTGTTTAAAGACTGTAGTGTAGTGATATTTAAAATGTGGCATTTAAACTAAATGTTTGAAAGTGAATAACAGATGCCAACTAAACAGTCTATTATCATTTTTAAATCAAATCCCCCTTTACCTTACATTTTTGTGAGGATGAAATTGTCCGTAAACACAAGCAATTTATTCACAAGGCACAAAGAATAATGGTGTTGCACTGAAATCAAGAATAACCAATCAGATTATAGCGTTCCTTCAAATCAGAACAATGTAAAATAATTACTGCTATTGATCACTTGCATTGTACATATTGTTCATTGCCTTACTAATTAGGTTTCTATATACAGCTAGTGATTTAAAGGCAGCTCAAGAATTCAGTGTTCATTTCAAAATATTTTAAAGTTATATTCATTTAATCTCTTGATTTTATTTAATTGTTATTACTCACAAATGATCCTGGTGGAAACATATGTCCTGTAATGAATTACACCATATGTAGATAGCAAAAGTGGTGAAGCAAAGACAGACACAATTTAATTAATTTTTAACTGTGAAAATTACATTTTATAACTATGACATGTTTGTGTTGTTTATAACATTTCTGTTATGTAAATTCTCCTATACTCTGTACATCCATTTTCTATTGCCACTAATGAATTAGGAATTAAGATGAGAGTAAATTTCCCTCCACCATTGACTGTATTTCATTCTGTGGGTGGCCCTGTTGTCAGTCACCATATGACTTGACAAAAGTATTTTTTTCTGTCGACTTTTGTTGAAAGAGCCAGGCAGAAGATTCTTGGTCAAACAATGACTGCATCCAATTAGATACAAGCAATGTTGTGTATTCTGACAGCCATAGCTGGTAGCTGTCAGAATACAATACCCGGTACTGTAGATTTGTCAATGTACACTGTTTAGCATGGCTAAGGGAATTAGGAGATTTTTCTTGTTCTGCCCATGATAATGAGAGAAATCCTAATGCATGGCCAACTTATGAGTAAGCTTTCAGGTTAAGTCTGACTTAAACTAGGAAAATTTGAAAAATAAAGATGTAAAGAGAAGTATTGCAGCTCTTAACTGAAGCACAAAGGCAGATTGTAAACTAACAAGGTTATAGTGGCTGTTGAGATAATTGCAATGTCACAAAACCTTTTGCCCATGTAAAGATAAACTATAGTTTAAAAAAAATATATAACATTTGTGCCATAATTGCTACACCATTCATTACTGTATGTAGCTCAATTTTGTTAAATATTACATTTCTATTTCGACCTCTGGTAAGCTTTTCCAAAATATTCTAATTTGTCAAGTATGAAAATAATATTTTGTAGATGGGTTTTCCCAGAATTCTCACCTCTCAACTTTTTTTAATTGGCTCTTGTCTTTCCTAGAAAGAAGAGGAGATCTAGAGGTCAAATTTCAAATAACCTCAGCAGTGTTTTGGAAGAAGTTACATTTTTTTATAAGATACATGCTAAAGGTACTCTTTATCTAAAAGGAAAGTGCACTGGACAAGTCTATTACAATGTCTACAGAACAAAAGTAGGTAAAATATGCTAAATCCCTTGCAATGTTTAAAGCTACTCTTAATGGGTTTGCCTTCTCAACAAAACTTTAGTTCCACTTACATTTTATGTGAGAAAATATAGGAAAGAGAGTTAATAAACCTTTTTGATATTTTAAGTCTATAGTCTAGGATCAGTTTAGTACTATGATCCAATATATCAGTTAGCCTCATAAAAAGGAACAATACTGTAACACTGTATAAAGCTACCGTACTAGCCACAGTATATAAACATGTAATAAAAATTTGATTATTTTCTCTCAATATAGGCTTTTTGAACTAAGCTTAAGGCCCTCAACTTTTAAAAATGTGACTATAATTTTCAAATTTCATTGGACTTATCTGAAAATACCTGTAATTTTTTTTTAAATAAGGATTTTTTCCTGGTGTGTTGGCTCTGTGACTTGAGCACACTTGAGTCTGTACCCGATGTAAATACAGTGGTTTTATTGCTCATAAATATGATATCTGTATATTTTACCTGAATAAGACTAATATTAGCAGCAATATCAAATTATTCTCTCTAGATGTAGGAATAATTTGAGAAAAGAATTGTGAAGGAATTCTTGTATCATCACAAATATCTCTACATAGTTTATTTTCTATTTGATAGGTAGGGAAAATAAATTTAAACTGAACTCCTGCCAAAACTGACTTTTGGACATTTGCACTGTAAAAATAAATTGCCACTAATAAAGTGTGTGACATATGTGGCTGCTGCTGTGTTAGGGAAAGTTTTATCTGTCAAAAAAAGAAGGTAGCCGGCAGCTCCAGTAATCAAAATAAAAAGTCTTTGTTGCTACATACAGGAACGGTGTAAGAACAGTGCAACGGCTAACACGTTTAGGCACAAAAGGCCTCGATTACAGGGAAAGTAGGGGGAGTTTTACCTTGACCGTGTTCACACAGTACAGAAAAAATGACATTTTGGAGCTAAAACGTACAGAGCTGAATGTAGTAAACAGGTCACAGTGGGTCACTTACTCAGCACCTCTTCCATTCAGAAAATATCTTGCATTATTTTCCAGAATGCAAAGTGTTTTGTGAATGGAGGAGGTGCAGATAAGCATTGCAATCTCCTCTCATTCAACACACTAAAAAATATGGTGGTTCCTAGTATATCACCATGTTTAGTGTACCACAGTTTGTTTTGAGTAATAAACACATTTTAATAAACATACACTACTCCCAATAAATTAATAGATGTATCCCTTACCCCTTTTACTCTTAATACACCAAGCCCTAAAGCAATTGCTAGTGCGTAAGATTTTATACAAGGCCACTTTATCCAGGGACACGTTTCCTGTGTAAGACTTTAACCACTTCCCGCCCAGCCTATAGCAAAATGACGGCCGGGCAGTGGTTCAGTTATCCTGACTGGGTGTCATACCACTAGGTATGCCTTCCTAAACCACCAGGGATATGCCAATCTGTGCCCAGGAAGCTGCCAATCAGTGACCAGGCAGCTTCCAATCAGTGACGATTAAAAATGCCTCTCAGTGCCAGTGCCACCAGTGATGCCTGTCAGGGAAATCTATCAGTGCTGCCTATCAGTGCCGCCTATCAGTGCCCAGCAGTGCTGCCTATCAGTGCCACCCATAAGTGCCCATCATTGCAGCCTTTCAGTGCCCATCAGTGTCGCCTATTAGTGCCCATCAGTGCCCACCAGTGCCACCTATGAGTGCCCATCAGTGCCGCCTAGCAATTCCCATCAGTGCTGCATATTAGTGCCGCCTATCAGTGCCCATCGTTGGTGCCACCTAATCAGTGCCACCTTATCAGTGCATGTCAGTGCATCTTATCAATGCCCATCAGCGAAGGAGAAAACTTACTTTTTTACAAAAAATTTTAACAGGAACAAAGAAACTTTTTTTTTCAAAACTTTCAGCCTTTTTTAGTTTGTTTAGCAAAAAATAAAAACAAAAGAGGAGATCAAATACCACCAAAAGAAAGCTCAATTTGTGGAAACAAAATTATAAAAATTTTGTTTGGGTACAGTGTAGCATGATCGCTCAATTGTGACAGCACTGAAAGCTGAAAATTGGCTTGGGCAGGAATGGGGGTAAGTGCCTGGTAAGTGGTTAAAGTTTATGTCCAGCCAAAAACATTTTTACTTTGTTTTGGATAGAGCAGTGAAATACAGGAAGTAAAGCTTGCCATGCACGTATTATATTTTGGTTAATTCCTGCTGAAACAAAACTTGTTTCATGGGTGGCCTGTCTGCACAACCTAGCTTAACTAAAGTCGATCTTTAAATTGACTTTTGCCAAAGGTTCAGGTTAAAAATTATTGGCTGAACAGCTTCTCTATCTAATCAGATACAGTGACTTTTCAGCTTCAGGTGCTGGCTGTCTAAATACAATCATCTGCACTTCAGATTCATCCATCGATGCTGTTGAGTGTGGATGAAGAAAGAAGTGATTTCTCTAATTTATTCTCGTGTGTTGTCAGCTTAAGAAAAACACCAACACAGACAGAAATAAAAATGTTTTCCTTTATTAGAGTATAAAATGCTTAATTTCTTATCAGATTTTTGTGTTCATGTTACAGATTTATCCTCACTTTTTGTCTGGTGAAATTGTCTGCAGGACAACAAATTTAGGTAAAGCTCCCTAAGGCATGATTCACACCTATGCATTTTTTGTGTTTTTTGCATTTTGCAGATTTGCACTACAGTGTAGTGCAAATCTGCAAAATGCAAAAAGCACTAATAATGCATAGGTGTGAATCAGGCCTAAAAGACCCATGGTAACAGTAATTAAATTTGTTCTAATTCTTCACCACTCTTTTCAACACTAGAAAAGACATACACTTTAATTATATTTTCATTAAGCAAAACATTTATTTTACAATGGTCATAGCTGGCTTGAGTTTTGGCAAATTCCTGTTGTTTAGCATAGATGGAGAATAGAGTGAGTTCTCTTGTTCAGCCCAGTGGGGGTTAGCCTAAACATGCATGGCTAGCTTTACACTGGGTACTGTTCTCCAATATGTCACTCATTTGCTTCTTGGTCTCATGGTTTCCTTAAGGCTGGGTTCACACATGTCCGACTGCGGTTTGCAATTCAGGTGCAAATTTTTGCCTGGATTCACACCTGAACCTGGCCCAAAAATGCACAGGAGCCTTTTAAAAACCACACCGCGTCTGGCAGGGACATATGTGAACCGGCTTCATTGAAAACCGATCAATTCACATGTTATGCGAATTGGATGCGTTTAAACGCATCCAATTCATATATGTGTGAGCCCAGACTAAACCTGTTTTCCTATTAGAGATGACATAGAAAGCAGCATTCACTTCTGTAGAAGTTAAAGTGGTTGTAAAGTTTCATAGTTCATGGGTCCTTGCCTCCTCATTGGCTGAGCCAGCGGCTCCCACTACTGTCAATCACAGCCAGTGAGCCAATGAGGAGAGGCAGGGCTGAGCCACGGCTCTGTGTCTGAATAGACAGACAGAGCAGTGGCTCAGGTACCCCCATAGCAAGCGGCTTGCCGTGGGTGCACTCAGCAGGAGGGAGGGGCCAGAAATACCGTCACAGGATCTGAAAAGAGGAGGATTGGGGCTGCTCTGTGCAAAACTATTGCGCAGATCAGGTAAGTGTTATTTTTAAAGAAAAAAAAATCTAAACTTTTAATATCACTTGAAATAGACTATAAATAAGGGATTATATTATTATCTGTACTATCCTAGACTATACACTGTTGGTGTATAACACTTATTTATTTTATGGTATTTATTGAACTGTTAAATCATTTTTGGGGAAAAAGGTAGCACATTACGATTGGGCTAGTTGGATACTCTATATATAATTGAAATTTGGCCCTGAGGTTGAACTGAGGTGTGCAGCATGAAAGATCACAGAAATAATTGTACGTTTTCAACAAGTAGTAGAATCATTCTGTAGCATCAGAATAAAACACCCAGGTAGTTTAGCCTTCAGAGGTTTTCATCTAGGCTAGAGAGAAATGACACACATGCTTCCTAACTAATCTAGAGTGCATTCCTCTTTAACATTCCCTTGAAAAAGTATGATGATGCAGGAAAGAAAGTGAGAGTTCTAGGAGAATGTTTCATTAAGGTCATATACTGTATTGGTATTCATGTGTGGATTCACTTGCCGCATAATTTTAACAGCACAATAATGAAGCTACTACACCAGCATATTAATTTACAAATCCGTTTAGACGTTTGCATACAAGAGACTCTATATTCTGCTCATTGGAGAGGGGTTAAAATACTGTCATAGAGTTTTAGTACACTATTAAAAATGCAGTTATAATTTGACTCATATAGGACATGCAACTAGAGCACTCAAATAGCAGGCTGTAGGGTCATAATTGTAGGGATTTGGTGCCTGAGCCTCCCCGGTTAGTGTGGATGAGTTTTTGAGCAGGGAATCATTTGTCACAAAACCCTGGAAGTTTTATCTTTTGGTATTTTGTCTGGGTATAAGGAGATGAGGATCTGAGTATATTACAATGAGCCTATCCAGCTGCATACCTGAAAGTACAGATAGGTATAGCAAATTTGCAGTGGTGGCTGGTGCTCAAAATTTTTGGGGGGCGCAAACAAACTGAAGAAATTTTGAAAAAAAAGAAAAAAACAATTGCAGCCACTGTGCCCATCAAGCGCAGCCACTGTGCCATCAAACGCAGCCACTGTGCCCATCAAACGCAGCCACTGTGCCCATCAAACCCAGCCACTGTGCCATCACACGTAGCCACTGTGCCATCACATGCAGCTACTGTGCCATCAAACCCAGCCACTGTGCCATCAAACTCAACCACTGTGCCATCAAACGCAGCTACTGTGCCAAACGCAGCCACTGTGCCCATCAAATGCTGCCACTGTGCCACCAAATGCAGCCACTGTGCCATCAACCACAATTACTGTGCCCATCAAATGCTGCCACTGTGCCCAACTGCCCATCATATGCTGCCAGTGTGCCATCAAACGCAGCCACTGTGCCCATCAAACGCAGCCACTGTGCCCATCAAACCCAGTCGCTGTGCCATCACACGTAGCCACTGTGCCATCACATGCAGCCACTGTGCCATCAAACCCAGCCACTGTGCCATCAAACTCAACCACTGTGCCATCAAACGCAGCTACTGTGCCAAACGCAGCCACTGTGCCCATCAAATGCTGCCACTGTGACACCAAATGCAGCCACTGTGCCATCAACCACAATTACTGTGCCCATCAAATGCTGCCACTGTGCCCAACTGCCCATCATATGCTGCCAGTGTTCCCATCAAACGCTGCCAGTGTGCCCAACTGCCCATCAAATGCTGCCAGTGTGCCAAACTGCCCATCAAATGCTGTCAGTGTGCCCATCATATGCTGCCAGTGTGCCCATCAAACGCTGCCAGTGTGCCCAACTGCCCATCATATGCTGCCAGTGTGCCCATCAAATGCTGAAAGTGTGCCAAACTGCCCATCAAATGCTGCCAGTGTGCCCAACTGCCTATAATATGCTGCCAGTGTGCCCATCTAATGCTGCTAGTGTGCCCAACTGCCCATCATATGCTGCCAGTGTGCCCATCAGATGCTGCCAGTGGGCCCATCAAATGCTGTCAGTGTGCCCATTAAATGCTGCCAGTATGCCCAACTGCCCATCATATGCTGCCAGTGTGTCCATCAAACGCTGCCAGTGTGCCCATCAAATGCTGTCAGTGTGCCCATTAAATGCTGCCAGTGTGCCCAACTGCCCATCATATGCTGCCAGTGTGTCCATCAAACGCTGCCAGTGTGCCCATCAAATGCTGCCAATGCGCCCATTAAATGCTGCCAGTGTGCCCCCTTCATGCCAGTGGGTCCTCCATGCATCTCCTCTCCTGCCTCATCTCCCATCCTCTCCTCCTGATATGCGTCCAATAGCGGCGCCTGTCGTTTAAGCCAATCAGGTGACAGGTAACAGACCCGAGCACCTGATTGTGGCAGAGAGGCGGTTCAGTGTTAGGAAAGAAAATAGTCATTCGCTTTCCTAACACAGCTGGGTGGACTGCAAGCGCCAAGCATGGCGCTCACAGTTCACCTATTTTGCAGCCTTAGAGCCTTACTTACCTTACCAGCTCAGCTCGGGCTGTGCGTTCCAAGGAGCTTCTGACATCCATTACAGTTTCCCTGTGGCACAGGGAAACCAGAAGTAACCTCTTAACTTAAAGAACAAAGCACTCAAAGAACAGTATCACTATGAGCGGAAGTTGTTTGGCGCGATGGAATGCGCCACAAAGCAGGTAATGGGGGGGCCGCGCCAGTGCGCCCCCTATGGACAGGCCACCACTGCAAAATAGTAAACTGTAGCAAAGAATATACTATTTCAATCCTGAAATAGTGAGTTCAGTTACTTTTAGGTTTTACTATAGTAGCATCTTCTCTGGCTCCCAGTTATGGTATAGAGTGTGCAGATGATACAAATAGTGTAACTACACCAAGAAGAAGCATCCAGCCAAATTTCTGCACATTAATAATATTTCACCTGACTCATTTCCATTGGAGCTTAGAGCAGAGCTAGCAGAATATGGCTTCTGTGGACACAGGGCGCAGTGTAAGCAGTTTTGGGGTAATACTGTAGATTGCAACATTTAGCTGTAAGAGAAATAGTTGTGTAGAAGAGGAGCAAATGGGCCAGTTTGTTTGTTAAGCTTAGAACAACATGACCAGGCCTGCCATTCCATCACTCTTTCTGTCCAGTACATACAAAATAGAACAAGAAAAAGAAAAAAGCACAAATAGACTGGTGGCAATATCTAATTGACTTTCCAACTCAGTGGGATGTTACTCTTCTGGGCATATTATAATTTTATTTTATGGAGAACTTAAGTAGGTGGACTTTGTATTTACAATAAATGAAAATGAATGAACATTAATGAACATCTGATGATGAAACGTATCAAGCTAGAAACGCACGATTTGCCATGCAGAGCTCTAGGTGGAACGCACACCGACACCTAGGTGGCTTTTACTAGTACGGATGGATTTGTAATGTTTTTCTGTATGTTAAACCTGGTGAAGGTTCTTAATAAAATACCAAGAAGTTTTTACACTATGACGAGTTTGTCTTCTGTCTTTTTTCCTTCTACCCTGCCTGCTAGGAGACCTAAATCCTGGAATCATGGACCGTTGTGAGGAGGGGTTGTGCGGAGCCGGCCGGTGGATATTTCTCAGTCATGGAGACCATCTAAGCCCTATTTGACCTCTCTTGCTATATGACAAAGAGGGTCAACAACATCTGTTGAGAGGAGATCTTCACTTCACCTACATGAGGTGTCTTTTTGGGAGCACACTGAGCTACGTGTCAGTCACTGTGGGATATACATGGCAAAAGTTGTGTGAGCTTGAGAGAACTTTGCATATTGAATATCACATGAGGAAATGGGCACACAGCTTTTTTATTCTTTTTTACTAATTTTTATTTTATTTTTTATTATTCAGACTTTATGATTGTTTATTAACTATGTTCACAATTATGCACGTTTATGTTATATGAACACTTGTTACGTTGTTGCCATTCACAGTAGCAAGCGCTATTTGTTCACAGAGAAGGTTTTTTCCTTTTGGATTCCTTTTGGATTACTAAATCAATTTACAATAACAAAGGTTGACGCACAAACTGTTCACTAGTTGGTAGTTATTGCTTTGAGGGAGTTCAATATCTCACAGCACAGTTCTGGCTACATTATTTGCTATGTGAAGCTACAGTAGTGTTCATTATTGCTTTCTATGTTCACCTAGGTCTAATGATGCACTGAAGGACTAAAGGATCTCAGCTAAAGGGAAAGACTACAAGCGTTGAACATATTCTCTCAGGAGAGGAGACGCTTGAGAGGGGATATAGTAGGATATGTACAAATACCTCAATGGTGACCTTAGCCTAGGGAAAATCTTTTCTGTGAAAGGGAGTTTAAAAAGACACGCCATTCACTGAAATTGTAAGAGAAGCGGTTTAACCTTAAACTGCATAGAGGATTCTTTACTGTCAGAGCAGTAAGGATGTAGAATTCTCTTCCACAAGCAGAGGTATCAGCAGGGAACATCGATTGTTTAAAAAACTATTAGATAGGCACCTTAATGATCACAACATACAGGCATATACGATGTACTATTGACATAAACACAAGCACACTCACGCAAACAAGTTGAACTGGATGGACTGATGTCTTTTTTCAACCTTACCGACTATGCAACTATGTAACTTCATGATAATATCTGCTCACTACAAAATAGGTACCCAGAGGCTCTCTATGTGATTTCTGGTAATATCAATCACATTGGCTTGACATACTTAATAAAAAAAAGTTTCATCAGCGAGTCACTTTTGCTATCTTAGGAGTGAACATGCTTGGTCAAGTATATGCAAATAGACAGATGGTATATAAAGCTATTCCTCATCCTCACCTTGGCCTTTTTAACTACATTTGCAACAAGTTGGCCCCTTCCTACCAACCTTTGCTGAAAGCCTGTAAAGCAACAACAAAGACTATGGTGTGGCCTAGCAATGTGGCTTCAATGTAAATTGCAATTGTTTAAAAATATGAATAAAAAACTCAAGGAATATTAAAACTATATAAAGAATTGCAAACAGTAATATTACATGTGTCTGATATTCTTTATATAGTTTCAACATTCCTTTCCTTTTGAAGCATAGTGCCACTTCATATTTGTAAACAATTTCTATTTTAGATGTGGGGACACATTAGGGTGGATTTACTAAAGGCAAAAGGACTGTGCACTTTGCAAACTGCAGTTGCACTCTGCAAGTGCACTTGCTCCAGAGCTTAGTAAATGAGCAAGAGCTCTGCTGACTTCCATAATCCAATCATGTTCAAGCAAAAATGCTGTTTTTTTTTATTTTCCTTGCACGTGATTGGATACTCTTTGCACAGTGAAGCCTTACCTCATTTACCATGCTCTGGAGCAACTGCACTTGCAGAGGGCAACTGCACTTTGCAGAGGGCAACTGCACTTTGCAAAGTGCACAGTCTTTTTGCCTTTAGTAAATCAACCCCATTGGTAAGTTGTGAGCAGTTGCTTCCTATTTCTTATAAGTGGTAGCGCATAGGATTCTATATCTACATATTCAATGTAAATTAATTGTTTATGAGGTGTCAAATGTCTTAGGAAAATCTAGGTAGACTATGTATGTCCACATGCCATCCGCTATCCAAATTACAGCTCACCTCCTCAAAGAATGTTAAAAGATTGGTCTGGCAAGAATGGCTCTTCATAAAACCATGTTGGTTACTACTAATTATACTATTTTCATCAAATTCTGAAGTATGGTTCCTTATCATTCCTTCCCAAAGTTTAGATATTATTGATATTAGGCGGACTGGTCTGTAGTTTCCAGGGTATATATCTTGGGCCTTTGATTATTGGCACCATATTTGCTTTTTGCCAATCAGCGGCTACCATTCCAGTCAGTAACATGTCCTTAAAAATTAACAAGGGTCTGGCTATAACATAGCTAAGTTATTTGAGAATTCTTGGGTGTAAACCATTTAGACCTGGTATTTTTTTTTTTATACTTTGTTTTTTATCACTAGTCCCTGTCAGCCATGAGGATACAGTCCATTCAGTATACTTTTAATTATATTACTGCCTTGTTTTTTATACTCATCACTTTCTTTTGTATATACCGAGGAGAAGTATTTATTAAATACAATTGCCTTCTCCTTGTCACTTGTGACCAACTTCTCCTGGTCATCTTTTATGGGTTCCCTTTGTTCTGACCTCGTAATTTTTACTATTATATCAATATATATTTGAAAAAACTTGTGGGATATTCTTTACTCTCCTTGGCAATGTTTCTTTCATAATCTATTTTACCTGCCCTGATCGCACTTTTGCATTTCTTATTGCACTCTTGTAGCTTTAGAATGCTGACCCCATTGAACTTATATGTAATAAAGTGCTGTTTTATCTCATTAATATGTGCTTTATGTTAGTATTTAGCCACCCATATTTAATTGTTCTTTTATTCTTGTTGCCCAGTGGAACACATTAATGAGTGCAATGGTTTAATATTCCCTTAAGGCTGGGTTCACACTGCTGTGAGGAGCGTCTCACAGTAGTCAGAATTTTTGTCTGAATTCGGACCTGAAATGGACCAGAAGACACACAGGACTCCTGTGCATTTCCCTCCAAAGCCATCCCAGACCTGTGTGTACCAGATGTATTGAGAGACGGTCACAGTCTCCTGACATGTGAATTGGATGCAGGGAAACCCGCATACAATTCGCAATAGTGTGAACCTGGCCTAAAGCACTCCCATTTCTCTTCAGTGTTCTTTGTTGCAAGAATTTGATCCTATTTAGTGTAATGTAGTATATAGTGCAGCTTGATAAACTTGGCTCTTTTAAAATGACGCATTCTGTGTCCTTTTCCTATAATTTATGAAAAAATATAGTTACTTTGTTATCACTTTTAAAGCGGAGTTTCGCCGATTTTTTTTTTTAAAGTCAGCAGCTACAAATACTGCAGCTGCTGACTTTTACTATATGGTCACCTACCTGCCCAGGGTGCCTGCGATGTCCTCACCCAAAGCCGATCTGTCCCCCGGCTTCCAGGTGGAGGCGCCGGTATCTTCGGTAAGGGAATCAGGAAGTGAAGCCTTGTGGCTTCACAGCCTGGTTCCCTACTGCACATGCTCAAGTCACTCTGTGCCTTCTCACTGGTCCCTGCTATTTTCTGGGACCTGTGTGTCTCCCAGAAGACAGTGGGGGGCGGGACGGAGGAGAGACCGGCATGGCGTAAATAGCTGCGGATACTGCGGCGATCTATTCCCAGAAGTGGGAGCAAATACCTGGATTATACAGGTATCTGCTCCCCCCTCCCCCCTGAAAGGTGCCAAATGTGACACCGAAGGGGGGAATCCGAAAAGCGGAAATTCCATTTTTCAGTGGAACTCCGCTTTAACTAAATTATCCCTTACATCTACATCTGCAATCAGCTCTGTGTTATTTGTATCTAGTAGGTCCAGAAGAGCATTATCTCTAGTTGGGGCTTCCACCATTTGACTTTTAAAATTGTCCTGTATTTCAGTCAAGAAATGATGACCCTTAGCTGAGTGAACAATTCCATCTGCCCAGTCAATATCATGATAGCCAAAGTCCCCATGATAAAAACATTGACCTGCCTCCCTGCCATCTCTAACTGCGAAAGTAGATGGGTCTCCTCCTCTTCCTTAATTAAATACACGCACAAATAAATTACTGTTTGTTTCATCCCTTTAAAGCTCCAGGTACAAAACTCCCCCTCCTCACCAGCCTGTTAGCAAAGTCATCCCCACATTTACTATCAAATTGCTCTACCCATAAAAGCACACCTCTTCCCTTCTTCTACCCTCCTGGTCCCTTGGATACATGGAGTACCCCTGGGCAGTGGCAAGCCAGTCATATAAAATCAGGTTTCTGATAGCCTCCCAAATTTAAAATCTTACTCAGGTAGCAGATGTTCTAGTTCTTCCATTTTATTAACCAGACTTTTAGCATTTGTGTGCATGCCTTTTAAGTTTGTACAAATGCACATTTAATACTTGCTCACTTTTTAATTCCCTTTAGGTTCAGCATGCCTGTTAGCCTTGTAAATTTTATTTCAACATTAGTTTAGTTAGACTTCTCTGTTTGTTCCCATCTGTGCATCTGTTTATCATTCCAGATCCTCCCAAGAGAGTCATCAGGCCTTCCTCAACCAAGGTCCTCCTCCTGGGTCTTAATCTTGGTTCAGTTTCCCACTTAATTAGACAGGACAGCTTCCGAGGACCACTTCTGCCCTAACTCCATCTCCCAGCACAGAGCACATGCTAAGCCACACCCAGGCAATGGGCCTAACAATTCAGGCCAATCAGCAGCATCTCTCCGGGCTACAGCCCAGGAGAAGAACAAGCTCACAAGGTCCACCGCAAATATTTCTGCTATCCTCCAGCATGCTTTAGTGGCAATGAACCTCCTACTGGTGGGCTAGAGGAAACATAAATATTCATAACTCAACATCACTGTGACATCTCATACTATGAGCTAGAGGAAGACAAAGTGAGCAAATCAACTACAAATCAGCTTGGGCTGACTACCAACCATTGAGGCTACATTTAATTAGCCACCCCTGTTTAGGAAAGGGTAGCTACAGGAGCTTAAATAGTTCAGGAGAATAGATAGGGAAAATAGTCATCAAACTAAGTTTTAAGAAATGTGTTTATCTTTAGTGCATATTTATGGAGAGATTAAATTAATTCATATAAGAATTAATTATGAATAATGATCTAAACACATTTTATAGGTGATTGATATAAGAAGTAATTCTAAATAAAAATACCACAAGCAACTTCCTGTTTTGTTTGTATTGCAATAAATGTGTAGCCAAATCTAGTATTATGATTGACTATTTAATAGCATAACAAGATTCACTTAAGTGGAAGTAAACCCTTCCACATGACTTTGGCCTACATGTAAGCCTAGATTAAGGCTTACCTGTAGGTCCAATAAATATCTCCTAAACCTACATGGTTTAGGAGATATTTAGCGATGAAAAGGCATCGCTGTCTACGGCGCATGCGCCGTAGACAGCGGCGCGCAGGCGCACTGAGGGCACACTGAGTATGCCGATCTCACGGCAATATGCCGATCTCGTGCGCATGCACGGGAGTGACGTCATCGCCGCTCCAGCGAATGATATCGCTGGAGCGGCGAGACCCGGAAGTCACTCCAGCCCTGGATGGCGGCGAAGAAGATCGAAGATAAGGACCGCTTCGGGGGGTTCGTTTTCAGGTAAGTTTTTCATAATGAGCTAGTATGCTATGCATACTAGCTCATTATGCCTTTGCCTTGCAGGGTGTCTTTTTTTTTTTTTTTTTTTTTAAAGAGGCTTTACTTCCTCTTTACAAGGTGTACTCAGAGATGGCCATTGGCCTAATAAAAATAAGCAACTGGCATTAAAGCTGAACTTTACATAAAAAATAAAACAGGCAGGCTTATTATTGCAGAGAAGACATGGGACTATGCCTCTTCTGCAATATAAATCATTCACAGGCTCCTTGATAATGTATGCTGAGCTGTACATGCACAGCTTAGTGTAAAATTCTGGAATATGTTGGCTGCTGGGATGAATAAAACTCCTTGCTGCATCCCAGTAAAGATGGCCAAAGATCCTGAACTCAATATAAGACCAGGCAAAGATGTTGGCATCATCAAAGAAGCTTACAGAGGTTGTATTGATGGAGGGAAAGTGAGTATAGTTCCACTTAAATAGCATTACACATCAAGGTCAGGGGCATGTATGCACATTGGTGGTGTTGCTGGCTTTATTGTGGTTAAATGTAACATCATGAATATTAATAAGTGCCCCATTTGGCATATGTTTAATTGATTTATGCTTGGACCCCCCTTAGAGAATTAAGCAAGGTATGTTAAAATGCAATTTAATTGATTTATGCTTGAATTAACATGAACATATATGCATATTACTTTGTACATTAGGAGATGCTGTGATTTCAAGGCTATTTCTGTTCCTGCATTTTTCTCTTCCTGTTTGACCTGAAATAAAACACCCCCCCCCCCCCCCATGTCAACAGATTACCAAAATATCTTGCTTTCCTTACCCATGTGTAAATTCAAATAGGAGCTGTGCATTATTATGACCGAATGGGGTGATTACTACATGTTACAAATTAAAGTAAAGCATATAATGGATTTGGGGAGAAAATTGGTAATTGATCCTTGTATAATATCCTTGTAGTATAATATACAAGATAAGACCAGTAATCATTTCCCACTCACATAAAAACAGGGTGTATAGTCTTATGCGTAATTGTTTAGTGTCTCTACTTAGTTACTATTTCTATGATACATGAACTCTCAGTGTCAGCAGATTGGCATTAATAGTTCCTAATGCAAAAAGTCATAACCTACTCAAGACTACCTCCCATAATACTTACCTGTAATACTAAGCTAACCTTAAAGCTGGATTGACATGTTTTCACTGCGGTATAGTATGAACAGTGGTACATTACGGAACCATTCATAATTTATTTAGCACACTGCAATGAACACATGTAAATAATCTAAACATTATGGTGAGCTGAAAAAAATGTGCAGGTCAGTTAAGGATGAATTCACATTTATTTATTATGGTAAGGTAGGGTAAAATGAATTTTAACTCCAAATTACTGCAATGCACAGTAACATGTAAAGCACAGTGTGGTGAAATTCATGTTGAATGCGTCCCCCATGCAGTATAACAGCAATATGAGCAAGATACCCACACTGCAGAGCACCGCAATACACATGCTGAGCTTTCTGGTTTGCTATGTTAACAAAAAAAATGACCTGTCAATTTTCCAGTTAGGGTACATTGTCAGCCTATTCAAAATCCTGTTGGTGCATTAACACGATGAATAGTTTAAATGGGCCTCAAATGTCCATTGTGCTGCATTTTATTTCATTCAAAATAAATGGACTGCCTTACTACAATATGGATTAGGGGGGACCCCACGCCATTTTTTTAAACATTTTTGTATTGCCGGCAATGATATTGTGTTGCCGAGTCTATTTAAATGTAATTTTTTTTTTTATAAATGTCAGTTTTGCTGCAGCAGGTTCTATACACGGTACAAATGCAACACTTTTTACAGGAAGACTTTTCCTTTTTATTGTTTCACTTTAAGCATCATTAAAATCACTGCTCCTTTAAAAACAATCTTTTTTTAAAGTTGTTTTTGCATTGGTACATATCCCCCAGGGCAGTAGCTGGGCCCCCATATCCTTTTTTATGGCCAATAACTTGCATATAAGCCTTCAAAATGGGGACTTTTGATTTTTCAAGTTTGGGCCCAATAGACTTCAATGGGGTTTTGCCGTTCGGGTCCGTAATTTTGCGATGTTCGAGAGTTCTGCCAAAAAAACAAATCGGGGGGTGTGTGGCCCATCTCTACTGATAAGCTACAATATATAACATTTTTGGTTTTGGGTCTGGATATGCTTCAAATACTCTGTTTGATTTTTACTTCTGTACATGTTTGTAACTGTAGAACAATCATACAGCCCATTGCTCAGCAATTGCAGCTATCGCAAGCATTCTAGAGTGTATATTGCAATATTAACTGATATGCTGCCTCGCTCATATTAGGATGTATTACTGATGTAATAATAAGAATGTCCATGTGCTGACCATAGACTTCCTCTATTATCTATTAGACCAGGGGTGTCCAAACTTTTTTCAAAGAGGGCCAGATTTGATGAAGTGAACATGCGTGAGAGCCGATCATTTTGCCTGATATTCTTTGAACCATTAAAATTCGGTCTAAGTGTGTTAGTTTGAGCACTAATACACTGCCCAACAAGAATTCATTCTCTTGTCTTTGTCGCGCTCGTTCCCGACACACACAGACGAATGCTCTGCTCTTTAGGGGTCCCGTTAATTCTTACTGGTACCCCACACATTGGAAAACGTGGGGTGGTTTTGGTGCAGTGCAATTAAAAAAAAAAGGTTGGGGACTTCTTTCCCTGCATTTTTGTGGGTAGGGAAGCCCATTGAAATTAATAGGCTGCCCTACACACAGCACACAGCCACACAAATGTGAACCAAGGTGCTTGTTCACATGTCAGGTTGGAGGGGCAGTAAAACCACATGCTTAAGCTGTTTTTACCACCTTCAACTTCTCCCCCTTTAGCTGCAGAGGGAGCAGCTTGGGGTGTACACATGCTGTGGCTGCAGCTGGAGGTATACCCAGGCGTAATGGGGCTGCACTGCAACTACCCCGCAACTGTGTGCATTGCACTGTTGCGGTATAGTGTTGCTGCATTTACGGGCCTAAAACAGGTGGTGAGGAGGCAACATAATGCCTCTTTACTACCTTTAAAATGCCTCTGAAAAGCGATCTGTGCATGGATTGCTTTTCAGAGGAGCAGCAGTCCTGGCTGCTATCACAAACAAGCCCTACAAAAGCAGTTCTGATGGTACAGGAATGGGTGGGGGGGTCCAGATTAAAAGTAACATACACACAGACACATGCACACATATACATACAGACACATACATACAGACACATGCACACACATACAGACACATACATACAGACACATGCACGCACACATACATACAGACACATGCACACACATACATACAGACACATGCACACGCACACGCACACACATACAGACACATACATACAGACACATGCATACACATACAGACATACATACAGACACATGCACACACATACATACAGACACATGCACAAACATACATACATACATACATACAGACACAGACACACACATACAGACACATGAATAAAGCCCTTTTAAAACGAATCTAGCTTCTAGCACAGACAGTACTGTACCTTTCCAGCTTCCTCATTCAGCCGGGTACTGCACTGTAGGGGGAAGCAGAGAGCACAGCACACTCCCCTGCACTTTACTTTCACTTTTGAGGCTGATGGAGCTTCTCACAGTGCAGATGTACAGTTCGGCAGGGGATCAGCTCATCTGACAGCCCTGATCCCGTGGCACACTGGTTGTGAGAGGCTGGTTTAGATAACCAGTCGGGACGTTCAAAACCGGACCGCGGGCCGTGATTGGCCCACGGGCCGGACTTCGGACATGCCTGTATTAGACCATCTTCTATTACTGTTTAATCTTTATACATGATGTTTTCTGTTTGGGTTTTAGCCCACCATCTTTTGGAATTGTGTACTGTTTGAATTGTAAAACTTGTAATACTCAATAAAAAAAAACAATAAAAAAGAGGCTGTTTCTAACATGCCTCTGGAACTTTGTGTGAGCTTAAAATTACTGTATGATCTATTCAGAAAAAGAAGAAGAAAAGTATTTAAATGAGAACTGAGCAGCAGATTTGATGCCACAATATGGCTGGCATAAACACGACCTGTAGTAAATCACAAGCACTCTAGTTAACATTTATTACAAAATGTGAAATGCAGTGATTCTGACTGACAGCTCCTCATACATTTTCCCATCTGATCTTGGCTGTCATTCTTTTATGTTGAGTTTTGTACTTTCACAATGTTTTCTATATTAAAAAGCACTAGTTAATTACAATATTTACTGTATAAACTGAGCTGCCATATTAATAAAAATTCAATTAAACTATTTTCAGACATACAGTTTTAAGGACATACATATATTTAGAAGCTCTATAGCCTTTACATTTCAAGAGACATTTTCAAATGATTACAAGCTATGGTAATTAAATGAAGCATAGAGAAGTAAATTATTTTTTTTTACACATCACTAAGCAATTTGTTTCATTATGAATACCTCTTAAAATCTTCTACGTCATAGAGTCCAATGATATCTTAAAAGAAGAATACATGCTAATAATAGAAGGAATAATATATTAACAGTTCAGAAATAATTTTTAGGAGAAAGAATAATGGTTATTTAATTTGAGAACATCTCTACACATCTCTAAACTCAGCTAGGTGTCCCTACAAGGAGCAAGAGAGTGCTGAAGGAACCAGAGGTATGTACTTTCATAGATTAATAATATACTGGTAAATAGAGCCATCAGAAAATCAGTGAGCTAGGACCTTGCTCAATTTTAAAGATATCAGGCATAAAGCTACCCCCCAAGGCTGACATAGTGTATCATATAATCCAAGGATTTAAGGTACCCAATGTATGCCTTTATAAGAGAAGGATCCCCAATTGGAGTAGATTCCTATGATATGTAAACAGTACTCAATTAGTGGTCCCATGGCATTTAAAGGCATACAAATAAATAATGAAGTGACCCCTAATTAATAATAAAGTGCTTGCCATTGAACAGCTGCAGTGTAGTATCTCCTCCTTTTGACCAGACTGCCAATTTGCTGCCAAATATGGCCTCTTTATATAGGGGACTTGCACCCCCTGATTCTTCCCACCATACACAGTGTTGGCATGTAGACCGAGGCTGTGTTTTGCAGGGTGGGTTTGCCACTGGGAATGCATTGTACGTACATCACAAAAATGATAGAGGAAACTGATTCCACCCCTCATGAGTGTGATCATCACACTAAACTTGAAGGATGCCCAGCAGAACCCCATGGGGTTATGAGCATGAGTGCAATGGTTTTTATCAATGTTTTTGTGGAGAAATATATTTAAATAAACGATTTGATGTTCATTTTTTTTGGTATACATGTTTCTTTCCCTGAGAAAAAAGCACCAGGCTAAAGTACCATACTATTTTACTGCTGATTACTTGACTTAATGATCTTTAATGTTATCAGTAAGAAAATAAATCTGCCCATGTATAGCCAGCATCAAACAATGTAATTACATGTAAATGTTATATATAAGCTGCTCAATTTCATATAAAAAAAATCATGTCAGTGGAAGAAAGGGAATAAGCCAACACTCACACATGCAAGTGCAGTCACCACAGGGGTTCATGTTGATAAGCACACTTCTCAAACGCTGTGTTTTCAATTTAAGAATAGTGTTTGACAAGAAAAAGCTGTATTTAACCTGCTTTGCCTGTGGTTCAAAAGCAATTGAAAAGACAATGCAAAGCAGGCCAAATGCAGCCTCTAAACTGCTGTCTGTACAGCTCCATTGACGTCAATTGGATTTTGCTGAGCTGCGGTTGATGTTAGTCACTCAAAGACAGAGGGAATCTTGAACTGGCTTGCCTTTCTAGCATCAGACAAAAGCTGAAATAATAGACTCAGATGGATTGGTCCTTTAGGACATTTTTAACAATTTAAACTTTACTAGTTAAAAACAAAACCATTCTCATAAACTAAATTATATTTTAATATACGTTGTATAAAATTATTCTTTCACAATTGATTCCTAATGTTGAAATCTGCCAACTAGTATTCAGTAAAAGGGAAAAATGTAGGCCCCCCCAATGTGTGCTTAAGAACAAAACCAGATTACTTGTTAGGATGCCATTTACACTTTTTCCAACACAATTTTTTTTAGAAAACAGCAAATTAGATATTTACTGTGGGTATTTTGGATTGTACTGCAATTGTTGGATGGTCTAAACAAAAATACACCTTGCAAGTAAGCATAACACATATTTTGGATAATTTTCTTGCATGCTTTTCTCTTGGATATTAGAAGTTTTAAGGGGAGCCTGCAAAGAAATCATATCAAGAAACCCGTGTTGGGGAAAAACCTCCTTTACACGGAATCTGCATAGATTCAGTTTCAAAGCCCTACAATTGCAGCATTTAACTGAAGTGTTCAAATAAACATTTTTCTAAATAAATACTTTTCTAAAAAAGTTTCTTTGTAAATACTTCAGTATTTGCACATAAGTCATGACTCATACCTATAATGTGTGTGAAATATGAGTTTTCAAAGGGTGAATGTACACTCACTAATGCCACGTACACACGGCCGGAATTTCCGATGGAAACAGTCTGATGGGAGCTTTTCATCGGATTTTCCGACCGTGTGTATGCCCATCGGTCTTTTTCTGTCGACATTTCCGACGGACTTTAGATTGAGAGCCTGTTCTTAATTTTTCCGACAGAAAACCTTTCTATCGGATTTTTCGATCGTATGTATGCAATTCCGACACGCAAAATTCCGATGCATGCTCAGAAACAATTTTACGCATGCTGGAAAGCATTAAGCTTCTCTTTTATAGTGCCGTTGAACGTGTTGTATGTCGCAGTGTTATTGACCGTCGGAATTTGGTGTGACCGTGTGTAGGCAAGACAGTTTGAGCAAAATTCCGTTGGAATTCCGATGGGAAAACCATCAGAGCTTTTTCCAACGAGAATTCTGATCGTGTGTATGTGGCATAATATTCCATAAATATCAGTTTTTTAAAAGGCGAATGTAGCACTCACTAATATTCCATCCTAAGAGAAAAAAGCATTTGACCAGAAGAATCAAAGAATATTTGACAAATAGAGAAAATAGCCCAACACTATAGACTAAAAACTTTTGAACAGAAAGAGAGTGAAATGCTATACAGAATTAATACAAAGGTGCATAGATGTAACAACATTGTTTGGCAAGGTTAATCGAATGATAACCTTCACAAATGAGCAACAACTCCCCCGAGGTGAAATATTATAGTTCCGTTTCTGCAACCTTCCATTATTCTGTATTGCAGTTTACTGTCAAGGGTAAGAATAGGAATTTCCATACACGTGGTCCCCAATATTTTTTCCTCTTCTGGATGAATTTTCAGCATAACATGTTAGACTATTTTCTCAATTGGTCGAATGTCCTTCATTGGGTGAATGACATGCGATTTGACATGTGAAATCGCATGCCAAATCACTGCCTATTGCTGGCAATGGTACCGTCCGAATCGGTACAACGCGGACTTTGCAGCGCCGTACCAATCCCCAAAAGTAGTTCCTGCACTACTTTTGGCGACTTCAGGGGCGATTTCAATAGACATCTGTGCAGGAACCCACACAGATGTCTCTCAAATCACCCCCAAAGTCGGACTGAAATGGTGGTTTGAAAATGTGCAAGCTCAGCTGAACTCACACAATTTCAAACCTGCATTCAGTGTGAACCCAGGCTTAAAGTGGATGTAAACCTTCTTCTATACCCAGTGAAGCGAACAGCATCTGATGATACACAGGGATGAAACAAATCTCCCTACATAAGTTTTACATGCATATCTGCTGTCTTCAGCTTGCTATATTCTGTAGAATTCTTACATTGTGTTAAAATCTTTATTTCCTCATTCAGCAGGAGGTGTGGTGTCTGGGCTTACACTGTGTGACAGCTGATTGGAGGAAAGGCGCACGCCCCCACTCCACTTAGGCAAAAGAACGAAGATACTTTCAGAGCTGTGCTGTGACAAGACTAGCTCTCTGCTAATCTATTTACTGTACAGCATCCACCCACGACACATATTTCAGGCTGGTTTTATCTCCCATCTCAGAGAACTTGTCAGAAGTTATCATGCTGCTAACAGAGGAACAAAACAGCAGAAAGACACGGGACTCAGGGCTTTGGAGAGAGATAAGTAAACACTACAGATATATGTGCTCAAATTTCATGAATCAGGTTTACATCTACTTTAACTCTACTAGGCAAAGGTTCCTAAGCCTTTTTTTCTCCTAGCATCAAATATTAAGGAATGTTATGTTCACCCTGCAAAAGGTCACGATTAGAAACTGACAATTCACACAAATTACAAACATTAGTGGTATATTTCCTAACTTTTTGTGAATGATAAGACATTGACAAACATTTTTAAATGGATCCTAGAGTGGGGATCAACTTTCTGCTATATAATCATGTTTCCAAAGTAAATGTCAAAATTATCTTTTTTTTTACATTGCTTCATTCAGCATTTGCTAGAATCCTGGCTCATGTGTGACATATTTGTTTTAAAGTAACATTTTTTCTTGTTTCTAAACTTTATTTATTATGTTAACAATTAAAAAAAAATGACTTCAGTCAGTGTATGATTTAATGCAATTTAACATCATGTGGAATTGCAAATGAGAGACAAACTGCATGTATTAACAAACAGCCCCATATTATATGGTGTTCAGTAATCTTGCTATAGCTTGTTGACTGCATGCACCATTGAAAGCATTAATCTATCATTAGTTTAATGGCAACAGCTCAAAGGTTTAAAAGCCATTTATTTAAAAAGGTAGTTAATAAAAGATGTAATAGTAAATTATGTTAACATGCATTATTTTTTCTCTAAGCAGGCTACATTTGACATCAAGACAAAGAACAAAGCTGTCAAACGGTATACCCACAAATTATCTCTTTCATAATAATCTGTGCTACATTTTGTTTGCTATATAAGATTTCTTGACATGTTTGTCATGATGGCATTTTTCTTACTCATTTTGTCATACTTATATATTACAATTGCATAGAAGTCTTGGGGATAGAGAAAGAAGAAAAATCATTAAAACATTAACCATATGATGTTAGACATTGGTCATACAGTAACTGGTAAAAGAAAAGAAATACAGAGGAATGCAAAAAATGTAAACAGCAACAATGTAATGATATCAAAGACCTTATACAGAATAAGTAATTATAGAACCACAAGCTGGTTCTAGAGTCCAAAATAATAGTCTTTTATTTCACAAGCAGAATAACATGAAATGAAACAGCCAATGTGCTTCAGGGGTTATAAACAGCCCCTTTTGTTTTAAACACTGTCTTTCCAAAAAGGCTGAAAGCTGAGCTATTTAAAAGATGGTTTCCTGGATTCTTTGTGTTTTAAAAAAAAAGCATCTATTTTGCTAACTATCAAAGAAGTGCCGCAAAATAGTCAAACTCCCATCCAGCCAACCTAGTGTAGATTTGAAAATGATCTCTTGAAAATGATCTCAGTCCATGAATCTGCACCAAAGCCCCACTCATGACATGTTTCGCCCCATCCACCAGAACTTAATCATATGGTCCCTATGATTAAGATGTAAGGGGGGGAACGAAACATACAAGGGGGCATGGGTTTGGCTAAGACTCATGGGCTGAGGTCGTTTTCAGGTCTTCACTAGGTTGGCTGGAGGAGAGTGTGACGCTTCTTTGATTTTATACGTTCATAATCTAGCACCAGTATCATTCTAACTAGTCAATGTTTCTTAACACAGAAAAAATAGTAAACCTAAATTTATCTCCAGTCTTCTTTATACATGCAGAGTTTAAAGCTTTGATGAAGGTGGTTTGTCTGTAACCCCTAAAAACATTGGATGATTTATTTTACCTGATCATGCTTATGAAATATACTGATATTATTTTGGAATGTAAGATAAGTGACCTGGTGCTGTCATTACTTTGTTCACCATAGGATTACACACAGGAAGACCAGCCAAGCCCCTATAGATGTGAGATGCCTAACCAGAGCAATTGAGCGCCATTAACTGTCTACTTTATTGCCTTCTTACATTGTTCCACATCTGTTCATCAGTGGTAGTAAAGGAATAAGCCTTACTTGTTGGCATATTTTGTGTTTAGCCTGACCAAGGCTGGTCCATCATGAATGTCTTTCCTAACATAATCTTTGCTGGAGGGGTATCTTATATTTCTCTAACAGATTCACAGTCTCTCAGTACCCTGCAAGTCCACAGACCCATCTCTATCAATCACCTAACAAGCTCTTAAAAAGAAAGTGTTCTCAGTAAGCATATATAAACACACTTAGGGGAATTCCATTGGGGCACAGCACTGAAAATGTCAAGCTTGCTCCTATTTCATGTATATGTCACAGACAGGTACATAATTCTCTCTGTATTTGCAATGAGGAAGGAGTGTCCACTGAGGAGACTCATTCCTCAATGCACTCACTCATGTCCTCCCTTCCTCCCTCCATGTCTACTGTGCCCTTCACACTGATAGGCCCATGGCCAGGAGTTTTTTTTACTGGGGTTGGCAGAGCCTGATAGGGAACTGGGAAACTAGTTCCCCCATCAAGTACACTTTACTTTTGATTTACAGCACATAGCAGAGGGTGGATCCATAGCCTCTATTCAGTCCAAAATCAGCTTTTGAATCTGCCCGTTGCTGTGAAATATCAACCAAATGTAAAGTGGACCTAATAGGAAACTAGTCTCTAAGTACACGAACAGTCTTCACCCACCCAGTGACAAGTCACTTCCCAAATATGGACATAACATCACCTGTATCCCCATTAACATTTAGTTTTTGGCTAGGGAATCTCCCGCCTGGCAGCTAAATGGGTAGGGAATAGAGTACTGTGCAGTAAGCTGTCACATATGTAATGGCCATAACCCCTGGGGACAGCTATGAATTTGCTGGGCTTACCAATTACCTCCTCCTTGTAGCTTGTCGTTTGTTGTCTAGGGGTTCCCAGGGTTAGTACCCAGTAACTTCAGAAGCTGACACGCAAAAGTCCTTGTAAGAATTTTTATTTGCAAGGGTAACATTCAACTATAACACAGTCTCTCAATTGGGAATAGAGGGCACGGGTGATAAAACTCAGGCACTTCAGAACTGCTGACATAAATTGAATGTCTCTTTAGATAGCCCAGAGAGTAGCCACTTACAACTGGGCGCTTCATTGCTGGATAAACCTCTAACTGTAGATTTAGCAGCCAACAAGTGACTCAAAGATTTGCAAAGTCTCTGCCACAGACTAGGTTGTAACTGAGGATAAATTAGGAACTTTTCCCACGGTACCTGGATCTTTCAGCTGCTTCGCCAATACTGTAAGAAATGCGGATTCGCTAGTGTCCATACAGGTTCAGCTCCCAGGCTCTTACCGAGCAGCCAGCTTCTTGGCCCTCCTCCGAAGAGTCCTCTCCTGGTCGCTTGTATGAGTTGCTGTGTCTCTCCAATGCCGAGAGCACACTGGGAAACCTCTGAATCCTCCTTCAGTTACTGGGCCTTGAACTAGCCAGTTCCGAGGCTCGGGAACGGACGGATCCCCACCCCAGACCATAAGGGCCTCTGGGGCTGGTCAGGGTCACCATGCTCATAGGGACGGCAGACACTCCTGGATCCGGGACCCCTCACGGGGTTGGTCCGGACCGGAACCAGGAATCAAAGAGAGCTAGCCAAACCTTGAACATGTGACTTTAGCATCTTAAATACCCCTTCACAGACTACACAGCGGGGCCACACGCGCCCACTGATTGGCTTAGAGAAAGATTGGTACCTAATACATCCATCCAGGCTTGGTTCTCAGCCCGTCACAGGTGCCTCACTGCACCTATAAGCAGGCAGAACTCCAGTACAGCCCAGCCAAACTGATGCCAAAGTAAAAGGCCTACACAATTAACCCCCAGAACTTCGTTACAGTTCTGGAAAACTAAATTTGCATTATAGCGCACACTTTAGAAAAGTGTCGGCGCTACACATATATTCCCAGTACATGCACTGTAATGGCCGTGCGTACTGAGCACATGAATAGCTGTGTGTGTAGCAGCCATTTTGTTCATGTCACAAGTCTCCTATACCATTTTGTCATAAGAACTACATAGTACAGTAACCTTTCTCCCCTTCTTCCTTCAGTTTATACAGTACACAAACTGTTAACTGATGCCAGGACCTTGTTATCAATCCATTTATCAGATACACAGACGTCTCCATTACCCAATCCACAACTTCAGTCTGGAAACCCTAATAAAACTGTCACCCTCGCAAGCTTGAGCAATCCAGAGAACTAACAGATACCGGGTTGTACATAGCTCAGCTGAGTTATCTCATGAAATAACAATAGCACAGCCAGAATATAGACGTATTTACTTTCCTCAGTTATTTGTAATGTATCAAGTCCAGATACCCCTATGTCAGACCATATGGGGAACCGCTGACATACCTTATCCTCACTAAGTAAAGTAGACCTCTGAAACCTGCTATATTTATATTCATTCTAAAGCAAATTCCATGCTGGACAATAATATGTTTGTTTGCAGTCTGTAAACAGTGGGTATTCAGAAATATGAATACTTATGGAAAACTGTATCTAGGATATGGTCATAAACATGGCGGCACCCCATGGCCACTCCTCAGCCGCTTAATTGGCCAGATGGTCTCTGACAACACCCCCTGTGAAAGAGAAAAAGGAGGCTGCTCCTAATGTTGACATGTCTGTGGTACCATCAATACAAAGAAGACCTGTCAAGTTATTAGAGTCAATTGATCACTTTGCTCACAGGCTGAAATATGCCGAAACAAGGATATTGTTAAGTATTCTTCCTTTTCAACAAATTAGATAACACATTTTTTCTGTAAATATTTTATTTGCACCACTTTGACATTTTCACTATTAAACCCTGTTTTAAAAAACCTTGAAATTGTCTCTAAAGCTATTAATGCAAACTGAAATAACCCCATGTCTCTTGAAGAGTGCTACTGTCAAGACAGCGTGTGTTACAGACATTTATTTGATAAATCATAGTTGTTGTTGCTAAGATTGTGAGTTTCCTCCTTCTCTGTAAAAAGGGGGTGGTGGCTGTTTGAAGGGTTAACCGACAAATTACCATAACCCAGTGACAATCGCTCTTGGGTTGCTGGCACCTAGATTGTGGTCCTACGAGCTGATGAATGTTTGTGCAGGGTGCAGCTGAGAGTGGCATTGTTATGTAAGTGATAGCATGATGTGAGATTGGCCAGTCGTTTGTCACAAGTTGGTGAGAAGGGCAGGGGTCTGATATTTGCATTCCTCACAGGCACTACCCGCTCTAACGCCAGTACAGAGTTTGGCTTAATTACTGCAATCTGCATCTGATAATTGGTATAATTTTTTTAAGAATTTTCACCACTTTAAGAAACTTCAAGAGTTTCTTAAAAGTGGTGGTAGTAAGAAACTACCTGAATTCTCTGCATGCCTTGGTAATGTTACAAACTAAATCCAAATTAAAGTTGTGCTGCACAAATATCATTAAAATGTAACAAATAAAGAAAGTCCATTAAGTGATGTGAAATCCAATGAATCTCTCAGTGCTTTAACCTTTCATGAGAAGTGGATTTCAGTAAAAAAGGTCTCCACCTCTTGAGAGTGGCTGCTTACCAGCTCCTTATGACCTCCTGTTACGGGAGGTCCTTCCCGATTGTGGCTATATACCCAGCTAGGGCCTTTAATCCTCAGAGGGAATCCCGCTGTCAAGCCTCCACCGCAATAGACGGGCCCGATCACAGTTGAACCCCAATGAAAGATATGGCTTTCATAGTGTAAAATCTTAACCACTTCAGCCCCGGACCTATTGGCAGCCAAAGGACCAGGCCCCTTTTTGCGATTCGGCACTGCGTCGCTTTAACTGACAATTGCGCGGTCGTGCGACGTGGCTCCAAAACAAAATTATCGTCCTTTTGTTACCACAAATAGAGCTTTCTTTTGGTGGTATTTGATCGCCCCTGCGGTTTTTATTTTTTGCGCTATAAACAAAAATAGAGCGACAGTTTTGAAAACAATGCAATATTTTTTGCTTTTTGCTATAATAAATATCCCCAAAAAATATATAAAAAATTTTTTTTTCCTCAGTTTAGGCTGATACGTATTCTTCTACATATTTTTGGTAAAAAAAATCGCAATTAGCGATTATTGATTGGTTTGCGCAAAAGGTATAGCGTTTACAAAATAGGGGATAGTTTTATAGCATTTTTATTAATATTTTTTTTTTACTATTAATGGTGGCGATCAGCGATTTTTATTGTGACTGCGACATTATGGCGGACACATCGGACATTTTTGACACATTTTTGGGACCATTGTCATTTATACAGCAATCAATGCTATTTAAATGCATTGATTCCTGTATAAATGACAGTTGTAGTGAAAGATTTAACCACTAGGGGGAGGGGAGGGGTTATGGGCTCTGACGTGTGTGTGTTTTTTTACATTAGGGGGCGGGGCTGACGTCTGACATCATTGATCGGCTTTCCCGATGACCGGGAACAGCCAATCAATAACAGGCAGAGTAGGAAGCGCGGGGAGAGGTTTGTTTACACATACCTCTCCCCGTTCTTCAGCTCCGTGACCCGATCGCGGGACACCAACGGCGATCGGGTCCGCGGGACACCAGCGGCGATCGGGTCCGCTGGTCCCGCGGCTGGGGTTACAGAGCTCCCGACCAGGTCGCGAGCGCGCCGCTGGCGGCGCGCACGACCCACGGGCAGGCATTTAAAGGGCCACATAAGGGTACGTGGTTTTGCCTGCCCGTGCCATTATGCCGACGTATATCTGCAGGAGGCGGTCGGGAATCGGTTACGGTGTTTAATTGTAGAAAAAATGTTTGCACTTACATCAAAAAAGTTAAAATAAGCATAAAAGAAAAGCTGGCCTGCTGGATATGGCAGACCGTCTTTCCGGGACTTGCGAAAACGTGGTGACGTCGGCACGTCGCTCCTCCCTATGCATTTCGTCACACATGATGTCCTGGGGCACGAGTTGCGTACTACTGACTCACTGCAATAAATACAATACAAGAAGCAACCACACCTCGTTCTAAACTTTGGGCAGTCACTGTATACAATGCCCCATTTTGAAAAAGGGCAATACCCACACATAAAAGAGAAAGAAAAGTATTCTGTAGCACACTGTTATAAAGAACCCAATGAGTAAAACGACAATGAGTGGTTACAAAAGCACGACCACAAATTAACTGGCTAATGTCCAACTATTCCTGTACAGATTGATGCACTTATACCATTATAGTATTGGGACCTCTGCATATTAAAATTAATCAGGATAATCACTATAAATTATTTCCACGTTGCAGTGAACAGGTTGCTCGACTTGACTTCAGAATGCAGGCTAATATTTTAACTAATAGATTTGTTGAAAAAGGTTACAATTTGGAGTCCTTACAATCCATTGTAGATAAGGTGGGTGTGATTGATAGGTCTAACCTACTAATTAAGAAATCCCCCGATGAGAGAAAAAATTGGTTTTCTTTGGTGCCATTTATTACTACTTTTTCGACTCAACATCAGCAAATTTAACATCTTATTCTTAAACATTGGCACCTATTGGGTAATAATAGAATAATCAAAACTTTTTTTGCCTGATAAACCACAGATCATTTTCAGGGGTGCCCCTTCCCTCAGGGATAAAATTGCTCCCAATGTTTACAACCTTCTCAAAAAACATGTTTTTTCCAAAACCTCACTGGCTACTATCAATGCCGTAAATGTCAGGTGTGTTCCTTGAATGGATGTAGGAGCAGAAGGATGAATGTTTTTTTCTCGGCCAGTACTTTGATTGACTTTTAAATTGAGCCTTTCATCACATGCTCCACTACAGGGGTAGTGTATTTGCTGCAGTGCCCATGTGGACTGTAATATGTGGGCAGGACCATATTAATGAACATATCAACAATATCAGAAAAGGGTTCAGATACCATTCAGTATTAAAGCATTATGCTATCCACCACAATAGAGATACCATTAATACTATCTTCCTGGGCCCATTGGAGAGGTAGTTTGTTGGTTAGAGAACTATCTAGAATGGAAATGTCATGGATACATAGAGTTAGGTCATAAGTTTCTTATGGCTTAAATGTGGATGTCAACGTAAATGCCTTTGTTGATAACTCATAATTTTCTGCTAGTCGAACTGTCTATGGTATATCTGTCACTCTTTGTACACTCGTTCTGAGTTTTTGGCCTATATCGATTTATCAATTCTCGTATGATTATGAGGTATTTAATAATACCTAATTTACCTAAATACCTTCATACTAAACACTAAAAAATGATGTTCTTTTTTATTTTTAATTTAATTTATTTTTATTTTTATTCATTGGTTTGTTATTAATCCACAATTTTTGTGTGAGGCTGCCTTTGGATCTCATTGTCACTATTACTATTTTGTAATTTAATTTCCTTTTCAATATATTAATTAGACTTTACTCAGTAATGTGTAATTGACAATTGAGTAATCACTACCTACTATTTATAAGGTTTATAGTTATTATTCCTATTTCTGATAGAGACCGCTGTTGCCCTCTAGGGTGGGTGTCCCCTTACAAGATTTTCAGACATCTTCCAGTCTTTTTTGGATATATGTAGATGATATTTCGAGCAACCTGTTCATTGCAACGTGGAAAGAAATTTATAGTGGTTTTCTTGATTATCATCATCCAATTGGGATGAATTGGATGCTCATGAGATTTAATTTTAATATGCAGAGGTCCCAGTACTATAATGGTATAAAGTGCATTAATCTGTACAGGGATATTTTTAGATCAAAAAGAGCACATGTGAAAGAAATTGACTTTATAGGCACCAATTATAAAAATAACATCAACATTTATTAAACATGGATTTTACAAAAGTACACTAAAAACATTATTTTGCTAAATAAATATCTGCAAATTGCTATAGATGTCTTAATCCCTAAAATAGCTGAACCAATGAGAACGGACATCACATTAGTCCTGCAACGTAGTATGGTGTACAGTAGAACGCTTGCTCGACAAGTTTCACAAATGAATGCTTCATCGGGAGCTTAGTAGCTGTTCTATGGAGAATAGGAGGGAACAACATTAAATAAGCATCTTTAACCGCAAACAAATGTACAATAAACAATAAAAAATAGTGATAGTACTTTTCATATTGTTTGGTGGAGTATATCCGACGGTAACTATCCATGAGACTCCCGTGAAAGGCATGCATCAGGTAGTGAAGTTCTGGGCACGGGGGTGTACCAGTTAAACAAGGATATAGAATACATAAGTATATTGGTAGGATACAGTATATAATTATATTAGTTGCTAGCATGATACCGTTGTTGTTTGACACGGCCGTGTCAACGCACTGCGCATGCGCGTGCATTCCATACTGCGCTTCAGGCTGTGCAGGCGCACACGCGCCACTGCATGGGTGGACCCATAGAACGGCCGAATCAGGTGTTGCAGTAATTAACCGCAGACCTGATTGGGGTGTATAAAATTGGCTAGTTAATCTAGCCTTATAGGTTGTATCCCACCACAGACAGCGGTCTGCTGGTGTTTGTGGTCCATTTACTGACTTCTACTTTACCTGGTATGTTACTTTGTTGCTTGGCATATTCATATTTTGTTTTCCCCTTTGTGGATCTCTCTGGGTCAGGTCATGGAGAGTCATACTAGTTCTTTTATCTGTCTACATTCCAGATTTAGTGACTAGGCACAGATTTGTATGCGGTGTGCTGTATACTATCAGGACCTGTGATGTCTGAAGGAGCTATTGCCCCAAACACATCAGTCTTATGCCCCGTACACACAGTCGGAAATTCCAACAGAAAATGTCCGATCGGACCATGTTGTCGGAAAATCCGCCCGTGTGTGGGCTCCATCGGACTAATTTGAGATCCTGCTCTCAAATTTTCCGACAACAAAATCCGATCTGACTTTTTCCGATTGTCCGTCGGAATTCTCTACACACGCATGCTTAGATCAAATTACGAGACCAAAGCTATTGGCTAATATCCTCTACGTAGTTCCGTCGTACGCAACGAACGTCATCACATTCAGAATGATCGGATTTTCCAACAACTTTGTCCGACCATGTGTATGCAACACCAGTGTCAGACAAAATCCGTTGGAAAAAATCCAACGGATTTTGTGGTCGGAATTTCCAACCGTGTGTACGGGGGCTTATTGTTACCTTCTAACCACTAGACCGTTCTGACATATACTTTTCAATGCATTGGCAAGGTATGGTTTATGCATGACTTGATACTTCTATTATTCTGGCTATTATTGCTATTTAGTTTTACTGTTATACTATTGTATTGACATATACCCTTTATGCTGTAGGCTACCTTTGTGACCTGTTTGATGGCCCCCTCTTTCATATCAGCTACCTTCCGGCTCAGTACAATTTAGGCTTTTTTGATTGGTGTCCTAAGGTAGGCTGATTATTACTAGTGTTATATGATCTGATTACTAAAACACCTATACCTATGCACACCTTTCTCTCCTTTCCCTTCCCCTCTCCTTCTGATTGGTGACGTGTAGGGAGTTGCTGCTATCTTTTATCTCTCTCTTTTGGGTATTAACCCCTCACCTGACCGTTACACTCATCCCTTATGGTATCATGCTAGCAACTATATAATTAATTATACACTGTATCCAACCAATATACTTATGTATTCTATATCCTTGTTTAACTAGTACACCCCCGCGCCCAGAACTTCACTACCTGATGCATGCCTTTCACTGGAGTCTCATGGATGGTTACCGTCGGAATACTCCACCAAACAATATGAAACATACTATCACTATTTTTTATTGTTTATTGTACATTTGTTTGCGGTTAAAGATGCTTATTTAATGTCGTTCCCTCCTCTTCTCCATAGAACAGCTACTAAGCTCCCGATGAAGCATTAATTTGCGAAACTTGTCGAGCAAGCGTTCTACTGTACACCATACTACGTTGCAGGACTAATGTGATCTCCGTTCTCATTGGTTCAGCTATTTTAGGGATTAAGACATCTATAGCAATTTGCAGATATTTATTTTGCAAAATAATGTTTTTAGTGTTCTTTTGTAAAATCCATGTTTAATAAATGTTGATGTTATTTTTATAATTGGTGCCTATAAAGTCCATTTCTTTCACATGTGCTCTTTTTGATCTAAAATTACTTTGAGGACGTGGCACTGCTATATAATAAGACCCCCACAGCACCATCCTGTGATGGAGTCTTGCAATACTTGTTGATCTCTGTACAGGGATAGTTGGACGTTAGCCCAGTTAATGTGTGGTTGTGCTTTTGTAACCACTCATTGTCATTTTACTCATTGGGTTCTTTATAACAGTGTGCTATGGAATACCTTTTTTTTCTCTTTTATGTGTGGGTTTTACCCTTTTTCAAAATGGGGCATTGTATACAGTGACTGCCCAAAGTTTAGAATGAGGTGTGGTTGCTTCTTGTATTGTACTTATTGCAGTGAGTCAGTACGCAGCCGTGCCCCAGGACGACATCATGTGTTACGAAATGCGTAGGGAGGAGCGACGTGCTGACGTCACCACGTTTGCGCAAGTCCCAGAAGGACGAGCTGCAATATTGAGCCAGCCAGCTTTTCTTTTATGCTTATTTTAACTTTGTTGATGTAAGTGCAACCATTTTTTCTACAATTAAACATCTTAAGATTTTACACTATGGAAGCCGTATCTTTTCTTGTGGTTCAACTGTGATTGGGTCTGTCTATGGCTGTGGAGGCTTGACAGTGGGATAACCTCGGAGGATTAAAGGCCCTGGCTAGGTATATAGCCACAATCGGGAAGGACCTCCCGTAACAGGAGGTCATGAGGATCTGGTAAGCAGCCAGATGGAGACCTTTTTTTCTGAAATTCACTTATCATTCTCGTGAAAGGTTAAAGCACTGAGAGATTCATTGGATTTCACATCACTTAATGGACTGTCTTTGTTTCTTATACACAAGAAAAGGAAGGTTGGGACTTTAGATAAGGCCATTGACAAGTGGAGGTATAGATTGTAAAATCATTTAATTCACATGGATGGATGTATAAATACATTACAATTATGAACAGACAAGTAAAAACTGTTAATTTCATTTATATACATACATGCATTCAGGGCATGGACATCAAAAAAAATATCATGATTGCATATATATTGGCTTCATGGTATAGGATACATATCATACATATATATACCAAAAATAAACAAAAATTCAGCGCTCAATGGGACCAGTAGTAAAGAACTTTTGCTGATGGCATAATCAATAAAATTCATTTATTGGATGCAGGCTGAGATTTGAAATAAAAAACAACTGTCGATGAAAAAATTGAATGATAAAATTATTAGACTTCATAAGCACAACTCATTATCATGGTTGAAGTAATCCGAAAAATTGTATATACGATACCACCATGACTTCCAGATGACAAGGGGTTAATATCAGCAAGTGTGCTCCAAGCTCCGATCCTAATTGTCAGACCCAATGGCTCAATGTGCAGGGAGAAAAATAGAGGTGGAGAGACACCACTCTCTAAGGTGCACTTAGTGGCTGTACTCCGGATATCAGACTCGCTGTGATCCAGGAGGTGTATTGTAGATCGCACCTCTGAACAACATCGATCAAGCTGGCTGGTCAGGCTGGCTGGAACCTGGCATGCTGGAGAGCGCTCTGAATAGCGCACACTGAATCTGGAAGCCGGGAGATAGGGTCAGGGCTGGAAACTAGGAGTACCAGGAAGCTTGGCGGATCGCAAGCTCAAAGTAGCCGTGGCGACCGTGACTTACAAGTTTCACGCTCCTGCACTTTATCAAAGTCAATGGAGCCAACGGCAGCAGGCAGCTATATAGGCATATAGGTTTGGACAGGAAAGGGCTTTTAGCTCTTGTGACGTTAACCCCTTGTATACACTATAACAGTGAATAAATGCATGCATATTACACAGAACAGCAATTTAGATGCAACAAAGGTAGCAATCTGAAATATTAAAATATTTGTGACGTATTGAAATTAATGTAATACAAAACAAATTCAACTGTAGTAAATCACTCTAATCACTGCAGGGACTATAAAGACCCTCCAGTGGTAAACCACATTTATAACAACTTTATAAAAACTTTGTAAAAAGCTGGTAAAATCTATATTGTATATAGAGAGAAAGGTTGCCATATCTCAAAATGATTAAAACTGTTTAAAAGGACAGGAAATAAAATACACACACACATATATATATATATATATATATATATATATATATATATATATATATATATATATATATATATATATATATATATATATATATATGTAGAAAGCTTTAATAATATGTGGCTTCTTAGGCAGCTATGTGTTAAGTCCTATAGGGAGACCCCACAGAAAAAACACATGTGGATATTGATAATATCATCCAACTGACTTAATTGCGCACATCAATGTATTATCACACTGTGTACGGTCACACTTAAATGTTTGAATAAAGTTATGACACTGAATTTAAAATTACATTAACAACAGAGATGAGCTATTGAATCACACTAAAGACAGCAATCTCTTTGTTGAGGCCCTCAGGTGAAAGAGACCCCAATAAATAAATCCAAAAAGTCTCCCTTCGACAAAGAAGGGAGAACCTTCCATTATCCGTTAGGGTGCCCCTGGGGATGGCCTCAATTGCGCATACTTCTATTTGTCCAAAATCTTTATTATGCACCTGACGAAAGTGACGTGGAACACTATGTTTGACACAACCCTTCTTGGTTAGTCTGCGATGCTCACCTATTCTAGTATCGTGCGACCCACATATAGGAGACCGCATGAGCAACGTAAGACATAAATGACATATTCAGTAGAGCAGGAGATAAATTGTTTGATCTTGAAAGACCTGCCTCTATGGGTAGTTATCTCATGGGGGACTGACTGGCAAGTGAGACATCCTCTCTTCCGACATTGGAAAATCCAGATCCTATTGTCAAAATAGGTTCTGATGTCAAACAGGGGTCCACTATGGGGTTTTGTTAACTTACTGGGGGTAATGATGTTTTTTACCGTACACAAACGTCTAAAGGTTATTTGTGGTTTTGGAGGAAGAGCAGGGGCCAGGACATGGTCAAGTTTTAAAATGACATAGTGTTTATATATTATTTTGATAATGGCCCTATATTTAGTATTGAATGTTAATAGAAATCTGTCTTTATTAACTGTTTCCAAGGAGTTTCCATTTTTATTTTTATTTTCAGGTGGTTGTTCAAAAAAAAAAAAATACCTCTATACCTCTAGTCAATGGCCTCATTTAAAGTCCCAATCTCCCTTTTCTTCTGTATCTGAACCAGGGATAGAGGCACATTTCTATGTGCATCATTTAAAGTCCCAAAATCCCCCCTGGTATTGTCTTTGTTTATTATGTTTTAATGATTCTATATTCGTGCAGCACAACTTTATTTTGGATTTTTTGATATGTGCTGTTCTTATCTCACAGGAAAGTTGCTGCTTATATGGTTTTTGATATTTAATTATTGTTTGAATTTGACAGCGCTGTATCACTCTCTTTTTCTATAATGTTACAACACTGGTGAAAATGCTTGCCTGAATTAGCTACAGGTAGTTCTTAAAGAGGAAGTAAACCGCAGGGTTAATTTTTCTTTTCTGACCTGCAAAGTAAAGCCATAATGTGCTAGTATGCATTGCATACTAGCATGTTATGTGAAATAACTTACGTTATGTGAAACTTACCTGCAAATAAAGCCCTCCAACAATACGTTGTCACCGCTGGCAGGTCCATCCATCTTTCTTCCGGGTCCGCGGACTCCGGCTGTGTGACTGGCCGGAGCCGCATGACATTACTTTTGCGCATGAGCCTGGGAGCCGCCGGTTGAGACACAGGGCTTTGAAGGAACGGCACGGGTTCCTTCAGAGCACATATGCAGATGACATCACTGGCTGCATATACAGTAAATATCTCCTAAACATGCACTGTTTAGGAGATATTTACAGTACCTATAGGTAAGCCTTATTATAGGCTTACCTATAGGTACAATTCATGTATGGGAGCTTAAAACCACTTTAAGGAAACTACCACCAGAAAAGCGCTGTTAGGGCTGTTTTGAATTTCCCTGACTGAGTTACAATATTTATGCAATATTGATTTTTGTAAGTCACATTATACTTTATTTAAGTCACAATTGTTTATAGTGTGAACATTTTTTTTCACAGAAATTTGTTTTTTCTCAGGATTTTTTTCACAGAAATCTTGTCTTACACATATTGCTATATACTTTTGTATTGTAGCGCAGCACTATTTAAGATTAGTTTGGTAAAGCTGCAAGCTGAGCCTAAAGCCAGCCATTCACGGAAAGAAATTCAACAAGTTTAGCATGGACTGGCTGAATTTTGATCCATATATGGGCTGGATGGTTGTACAAAATCTGATCTACTGAACGATTTCTGTACAACCACCCTGTTGGACCTTTGCCAGTTGACCAGCACCACCAGCTATAGCCGGCAGCACTGATCAGTGTATTCTGACAGGAGGGAAGACTTCCTGCTGTCAGAATACAAAGGCTCAACAGGGAGGATTCCCCAATCCACCTCAAATGTGTGGATGGGGGGGGGATCAGGTCATTTTTTTTTCCATTTAACCAGCTGGCTGAATGAAAAAAATGAATAATCTATGGGCTGCTTAAGTATGTAATGAGGAAAAATGATTGTACATGCAATCTATAGTATGCACAGAATTTTTTTTTTTTTTTTTTAAGATTAACACAGACTAAAAATATTGTTTACATGAAATTGTACTCTTTTCTATATGAAATTTTTTTTTAAAAGACTTTGCATTCCCTTTAAAACAGAAGTACAGCCCGCGGCTATAACCTTTCTAGCCTTTTTAACACTTATGCAATAAATTAAACCTTGCCATTCTAAGAAACACATAACATATGCTAGGAATTCAATAAATTCCCCAAATCTCATTACATTAACAGAGGAATTTCAGTCATGATATCCTACAAATGCACAGTAAAATATTCATACTTATGTATAGATTATTTGTAAATATTTAGAAGGGAAATTCCTTTTGCAGTATATTCTCTTTCTGTCTAAATTGTGTTTGTGCTAATACCAATGATAAATACAGGGGTATGCTGTTATTATATTGTATTTTTGAAATACATTTTACTGTTATAGCTATATCTTACTAATAATACTTGTCTTTTTTGCACATATTAACCCTGTCCAAGACCACCTGTGTAACATATAGCCCACTAAAAAAATATTTAGTAATGTAGGGATTGACGTGCCAAAATGCCTCTCTATTTTATTCTCTTCCAGGATTTTTTCAGCCAGACATTACACTTCCACATTTCATGAAAGAATATACTGTGTTGTGCCCTAAAGAAGAGTACAGTGAACCCTCTACCCTGCCCTGCTCTATGGTCTAGTTTAATATTTTAAAGGTCTATAAAACCAAAAACAAAATTGTTATATATTTCAGATTCAGATTCAGTCCTTCGATGTGGTGGCTGTATCTTTTTTTTCCTGGCTTACTTTCCTTTATTTTTACCTGATGATCCTGCACAATTACCTCCAGTCCTAGCATAACAACTCTCATTTACTGTACCGTATCCATGAAGGAGCAACGTTGACACCCTAGGGCAGGAAAAGTTTTAGGGCTAAAGAACACCTATCCCTCTCTTCATTCTCTACAAAACACCTTCCCCTCTCATCACTCCTGTTCTGTAGTCTACAGAGGTGAATGTGGCAGGACTGGCAACACCGCTTGAGATATAACTGTAGAATGCACAGTTCTTGGTTTCTTTTAAATGAGGGTTCAGATAATTACAAAACAGATAGCAAAAAATACATTTAGGTCATGCAGCTTTACATTTGATAGAGTCTTCCTGCCCACCTTATATTTCCCTTTTAAATTCACCTTTAAGAAAAAAATAATAAATGTACATATGCATTATATAGGAAAAAAGTTGTTCATTTATATGTGATGTGTGACATCATCAAGGGGGGCTACGTGACCTGTGACATCATCAAGGGCAGAGTCTACATGATGGGGGTTCCTCTTTAAGTTAATGGTCCCCCATCATTGCATCACTTATACAGCTTCTACAGTAGTTGATGGCAAGGAAGTGCTGATCGAGTTAGGCCTTTTGGATTTGGCCTTGACTGCTCAGGCACCATTGGCCCCTAGCCCATCACCAATCTGGGCTACTCCCTCCCCTCACTGGGATTGTAGGAGACAATGTCAGGATCTCAGAGACTTGGCAGCATGACCTGGCTTCACTATTTAGCCCCAGGGGCTATATATTATTGACTCATACCATGCAGATATGTACCGTATATACTCAAGTATAAGCCGACCCGAATATAAGCCGAGGCACCTCATTTTACCACAAAAAACTGGGAAAACTTATTGACTAGCCTAGGGTGAGAAATGCGCAGCTACTGTAAGTGTAAAAGAAGGTCAACAATGCCCATTTGCATGCCTCACTGTGCCCATTTGCAGCCATACAGTCCCCCAAACTTCAAACTTGGTAGTTAATGGTTCCTAGATGACCCATAGCTGCAGCCAAAATTTGGGGTCTCTGGACCCAAAGGGTCCCGAAATGACATTGCTGCAGATGGACAGAGTTGATCGACTTTGGGGCCCTGTATCTTGGGGCCACTTGCTAGAAAAAAATTGAATATGTTATAGTGCTAGTTCCACTAGGTTGGTATACCAAATATGGGGTTCCTATCACCAAGTGGCCCCGAGATGTGGGGCCCCAAATGTCGGGTCGGGGCACTTTCAGCACAAAAAAAAATGTGCTGAAAAACTTGGCTTATACTCGAGTATATACGGTATCTATTGTGTCAGACTCAGGTCTGAGTCTCTAAACCTTTTAATCTCTATTTCTTTTTGTGATTATTATATTATTACTCACTATGGTTGTCCTGCCTACCTGTACCCCTATTTGGAGTAACATTTTAATGATTGTTAGAGATAGTCATGTGCGGTTCGTTTCATTCCAAATTGAAAGTCGACCAAATTTTTTGTTATTCGGATGTATCCGAATTTCTGAATTACAATAATTACTAATTTAAACAAAATAATGAAACATAATGTTGGATGAAATTGGAATTAGATTAGTTTTCAAATTGAATTAGAATTTCTCAAAATGAATAAAATAGAATAGAAAATAAAGGAATATAATAGAAAATAAAAGAATATAATAGTAAATACAAGAATAGAATATAATAGAGTAAAACAGAACAGAATAGAAAATAAAAGAATGGAAGACAATAGAATAGAAAAAAAATAGAAGCGGAAATAAAGGGATAGAATAGAAAATAAAAGAATAGAGTAAAACAACAAAATAAAATAGAAAATAAAGGAATATAATAGAAAAGAATAGAATATAATAGAAAATACAAGAATAGAATAGAATAAACAATAGAATAGAATAGAAAGAATATAACCATCTTCTGAAATTCAAATTTCAAATAAAATTAATTTGAACTTGATAACAATAGAAAAAAAAATAGAAAAGAATAGAATAGAAAAAAGAATAGAATAGAAAGTAGAAAATAGAAAGAATATAACCTTCTTCCGAAATTTGAATTTCAAATAGAATAAATTCAAATTTGAATAAAATAAAAAATAATAGAATAGAAAATAAAAGAATATAATATAATTAAAAGAATACAATACAATACAATACAATACAATACAATTTCCCAAAATGCAAATAGAATAAATTTGAATTAGAATAGAATAAAATAGATCAGAATAGAATAGAAACTAAAAGAAGAGAATTGACTAGAATAGAAAAGAATAGAAAAAAAAGAATGGAATGTAAAGAACATAGTATAGTAGAATAGAATAAAATAAACAATAGAAAGCAATAAAATAGAATAGAAAGAATATAACAATATAACCATAGAAAGAGAGTCTAAGCCCCCGTATACACGGTCGGAAATTCCGACCACAAAATCCGTTGGATTTTTTCCGACAGATTTTGTCTGACACTGGTGTTGCATACACATGGTCAGACAAAGTTGTCAGAAAATCCGATCATTCTGAACGTGGTGATGTTCGTTGCGTACGACGGAACTACGTAGAGGCTAGTAGCCAATAGCTTTGGTCTAGTAATTTGATATGAGCAAGCGTGGCACTTTGTCCGTCGGAATTCTCTAGTCTGATCAGATTTTGTTGTTGGAAAATTTGAGAGCAGGATCTCAAATTTTTTCCGTGAAATTTCGACGGAAAAAGTCCGATGGAGCCCACACACGGGCGGATTTTCCGACAACATGGACATTTTCCGTCTGAATTTACGACAGGGCATTATAAGGAGAACTAATATGGGTGTGCCACATCCCAAGAAAAATGTCACAAAAGAGAGAGAACCCCTAGAGTGGGACTTTAGAAGCACTACCATAATATATAATATAAGATAACAAAATATATTTTATTTCAAAAACACATATAAATATTGCACATAAATGTGGCTACAGTATGGATAAGATGACAATGAAAAATCTGATTTACTGAACTCGACGCGTTTCGGAAAAAAGTTCTCCTTCATCAGGGTTTTGACAGAAAATATCAGATCTAAAGAAAGATGCAAGATATTCAATAAATAGTGTACATACACATACACCCTTGATGATTGGTACTGTCTATAATACATACAGCCCTAAGGTTATTTTACACTTACATCATATTCATTGGCAAATGCATATAAGTATTGTGACATTGGGGTGTTTTAGCTCAAGTCGATAGATGCATTTTGGTGCAGTGAATCCTCATCAGACAGGCATATATAGTTAAGGGCCTGGTAGCCCACGTTTATTAAAAGGGAAAACAAAACAAAAGTCCATCCAGGAATCCCACGCAGGGGTCCAAGCTTCAATTAAATATACAAAATCCAAATGAAAATGCTAGCCCACCTGGCTACTCTTCAACAGTACTGCTGCTATAGGTACTTGCCCCTCAAACGAGCTGCCTGGATGCTTACAGTCTTAGGCTCCTTGGCCGCACACAGCTTCAAGCCCTTCAACGCACACAGCTTTAGGCTCCTTGGACGCACACAGCTTCAAGCCCCTCAATGTACACAGCTTCTGGCTCCATGGACGCACACAGCATTTGGCTCCTTGGACGCACACAGCTTTCAAGCCCTTGGACGCACACAGCGTCTATCTTCACACAGAGCCTCTCTCACTAGCAGCCACTGCTCCACCTTCCTTCCCCCTTTCTGCTCTCACCAGCCCCTCGTTATATGGGCTGTGTGCACCTGGGCACACACCCTGCTGGCTGTCCACAAGACCCGGACACAGGGTTGGAGATCCCGTCCCACCCAAGACTCTGAGGAATCTCCAAACTACAGAGCCCCATAGGGCTAGCAAAACCTTGAGAAAACTACCAGAGCAGTTTTCTCTGTTTCAAATTTACGCTCTGTAGCTCTGCACTCAGCTGATATGCAGACTCTGTGTCCACTTTAACCCCATTTTCATAGGGACAGAGCCTTGCTCTGCCACAGTATCCACAGTGTTAAAATAGAAATTGACACAATCTCGTAGGGCACCCCCTACACCACATCAAATGAAAAAGTTTTCCCACCCAAAATAAATTTCAGGGGGAGCCAAGCATTATCAAAATCCTCTAAGGGAATAGCCTCCCCAAATGACACCACCAACATCTGTATACTAGACCAGATGCAATTTATGAGTGTGTACTGGGGTCCAAACTGCGGGACAGACTCCTATCTATGGGATACTTGCGCACATTGCTGAAAAAGGCGTTCAGACATGCCATCACACACACCAGACAACGGCTCATTTATATGCAGAAATTGCCAAATCAAGACAATCCCCTTCGGATTGTTACTAAGCTCTGCAATCAGCATGCACAAGTGAGGAAAATTGTGTCCAAATTTTGGCACGTTTTAACAATGGATCCAAATCTGGGAAGATTACTTACTATAACCCTCCTCTTTACTTTTAAAAAAGCTACATCTATTGCATCTAAACTAGTTAGAAGCAAGTTCAAGGGGAATCAAGATACTGAGCATTGCAAATACAAAGGTACCTTTATGTGTGGCTCCTGTGGGTACTGCAAATTTAGGTATACCACCAAAAGAACAATGCTGCCGGATGGTAGTGTGTTCAAGCCCCAGCATTTTGCTAATTGAACAATTGCAAAACAATTGCAAAACCTCGAGCGTGATCTACTTGCTCCGATGTGATTGTGGCTGCTTCTATGTCGGAAAGACAAAGCTCAAATTTTGGCATAGAGCATACCGACATATAAGGAGCATGCAGACTTGCAACACTGATCTGCCTTTAGGAAGACACACCTCTTTTGTACATCGAGGTGTGTTTCCCAAGATACAATTTTTGATTTTTGAATAGAATCCATCCCAGGGGAGGCAATTGGAACAAGAGCCTCCTCCAGCTCGAATTGTGATGGATCTTCAAATTAAGGGCTACCCACCCGCCTGTGCTAAATGATGAGGCAGTGTGCTTCAAGCCCTTCTTAGAAGGTTTTGACTTGGGTGGGATGGAAATATTGTTCAATATGACCTGAATTCCACTCATCCTGCTTGATGATCCAATGTACACTTTGTATTGCGTACTTGGCATTTGTAAGCGAAAAGAGTTATTTTTTCCAAAATTTGATGTAAAGCTCTCAGTGCAGGACATCTTGCCTTAAAAATGTGATTGGTGTTATAACACACCTCCTTAACACAAATTGTCTCGTGATTTGCTCTAGGATGGTAATCAATGAGTGCCAGGAGCATATCATTTAGACCCCTTTCACACTGGGGCGTTTTCAGGTGCATTTGGGCTAAAAATAGCGCCTGTAAAGCACCTGAAAAATGCCTCTCCTACAGCCACAGTGTGAGAGCGTGCTTTAGTGCGCTTGCGCGATGTTAGAAAAAGTCCTGCAGGCAGCATCTTTCAGCGGGGCGGGAGCGGTGTATACATTACTCCTCCACCGCCCCTGCCATTGGAATCAATGGGCACCAAAGCCAAAGCACCTGTAAAGCGCTTCAGCAGCGGCACTTTGCAAGCACTTTTAACCCTTTATTTTGCCACTAGTGGGGGTTAAAAGCACCCCGCTAGCGCCCAAAAAGCGATGCTATTACAGCGGTAAAGCATTGCTAAAATTAGCTGTGCTTTACCGCTAATGCCCCCCGCCCTAGTGTGAAAATAGCCTTAGTCTCTATAAGTCTGTCTTCTTATAATTAAGTATGTTTATTGATATTTTAAGTTTTCAAGAAGATCGGTTAACTCTAACCATCAATTTCCACCTGTTGACTTAATTTGTATTATGTATATGTAAGAATTTAGCTTTTAAAATTTTATTTTTAAATTATAAACATAATACATAAAGTATATACAGAACCACTATGCATTCCTTTTGTGGAGGAAGCATTAGTAATTGCTGTTTGTTCCATGCAGTATTATTCAGCAGCCTCTGCTGTTGCCCTTAGGCATGTCATCTGATCCAATTGTCATGTCCTGTGTTGAAAACTATAAGAAACAACATACATTCTCATTAAAGTGTTACTAAACCCACACCAGTAAAATCAGTCTGTATATGCAGTAAAGCATGCTTGTTATACTCACCGTGGAACCTAATGGTTAATTCTCTGCATTATTTAAAAAGGCTGTTTGATCCTGTATACACAGATCCTCCCCTTCTTGCATTGTGGAGTCAGTCTGCACATGCTCAGTTTGGTGTGTATTGCTAGAGAGATCAGCACTGTCCAGACAGAGGGTCAAGGGTCCTGCATCCTGATAGGACAACCATTGCAGTATGACAACTCCTCCTACAAGCTTTAACCAGGCACTGATATAAGTCACAGAACTTCTATATACTGCTGTTGAGAAAAGGTATTTAGCAGTTTATATTTACTAAAAGTATTGCATTTCCATGTTCTGTGTACTGTGGGAGATCAGATGTAGTGAATGCAGGGTCCTGGGCTTAGTAACACTTTAAGACAATATGATAAATGAGTGCCAAGGTGATATTGACATAATTGTGGAAATGAAAGGAAAATGTTAAATACTTTTCAATTTTTTTTTTACAAATAAATATGTGAAAAGTATGGCGTGTATTTTATTCAGCCCCCTTTACTCTGATACCCCTAAATAAAAACTAGTGGAACCAATTGCCTTCAGAAGTCACCTAATTATAAATAGAGTCCACCTGTTTGTAATTTCATCTCAGTATATATACAGCTGTTCTGTGAATCCCTCATAGGTTTGTTAAAGAACCTTAGTGAACCAACAGCATCATGAAGGCCAAGGAACACACAAGATAGGTCAGGTATAAAGTTGTGGAGAAGTTTAAAGCAGGGTTAGGTTATAAAAAAATACCCCAAGCTTTGAACATCTCACGGAGCACTGTTCAATCCATCATCTGAAAATGGAAAGAGTATGCCACAATTGCAAGCCTACCAAGACATGGCCGTCTACCTAAACTGACAGGCCGGGAAATCAGAGAAGCAGCCAAAAGGTCCATGGTAACCCTGGAGGAGCTGCAGCGATCCACAGCTCAGGTGGAAGAATCTGTCCACAGGACAACTATTAGTCGTGCACTCAACAAATCTGGCCTTTATGCAAGAGTGGCAAGAAGAAAGCCATTGTTAAAAGAAAGCCATATGAAGTCCTGTTTGCAGTTTACGAGAAGCTATGTGGGGGACACAGCAAACATGTGGAAGAAGGTGCTCTGGTCAGATGAGACCAAAGTTGAACTTTTTGGCCTAAAAGCGAAACGATATGTGTGGTGAAAAACTTACACCTCACATCACCCTGAACACACCACCCCCACCATGAAATATGGTGGTAGCAGCATCATGGTATGGGGATGCTTTTCTTCAGCTGGAACAGGGAAGCTGGTCAGAGTTGATGGGAAGATGGATGGAGCCAAATACAGGGCAATCTTAGAAGAAAACCTGTTATGCCCCATACACATGGTCGGACATTCCGACGACAAAATCCGTCAGATTTTTTCAGATGGATTTTGGCCCAAACTTGTCTTGCACACACATGGTCGCACAAAGTTGTTGGAAAATCCGATCGTTTTGAAAAAAGTGACGTAGAACCCATACGTCAGGACTATAAATGGGCCAGTAGCCAATAGCTTTTGTCTCTTAATTTATTCTGAGCATGCGTGCCACTTTGTGCATTGGATTTGTCTACACACGATCGGATTTTGTTGTCGGAAAATTTTAGATCCTGCTCTCAAACTTTGTGTGTCGGAAATTCAGACAGAAAAATCTCAATAGAGCCCACATACGATAGGATTTTCCGACAACACGATCCGATCGCACATTTTCCGTCTGAAAGTCTGACTGTGTGTACAGGGCATAAGAGTCTGCAAAAGACTTGAGACTGGAGCGAAGGTTCACCTTGATCTTAAACATACAGCCCGAGCTACAATGGAATGGTTTAGATCAAAGCATATTCATATGTTAGAATGGCACAGTCAAAGTTCAGACCTAAATCCAATTGAGAATCTGTGTCAAGACTTGAAAATTGCTGTTCACAGACACTATCTATCCGATCTGACAGAGCTTGAGTTATTTTGCAAAGAAGAATGGGCAAAAATTTCGCTCTCTAGATGTGTAAAGCTGTTAGAGACATCCCAAAAAAGACTTGCAGCTGTAATTGCAGCAAAAGGTGGTTCTACAAAGTATTGACTCAGGGGGGCTGAATACAAATGCAAACCACACTTTTCACAGATTTATTTGTGAAAAAAATGTCAAAACCATTTATCATTTTCCTTCCACTTCACAATTATGTGCCACTTTGTATTGGTCTATCACATAAAATCCCAATAAAATACATTTATGTTTTTGGTTGTAACATGACAAAATGTGGATAATTTCAAAGGGTATGAATACCTTTTCAAGGCACTGTATATCTAAGCCCCCGTACACACGGTCGGACATTCTGACCACAAAATCCAACGGATTTTGGCTGAAACTTGTCTTGCATGCACACGGTCGCACAAAGTTGTCGGAAAATCAGATCCTTTGGAACGAGGTGATGTCGAACACGTACGACGGGACTACGTAGAGGCCAGTAGCCAATAACGTCTCCAAATTTTTTCTGAGCATGCGTTCCACTTTGTGCGTCGGAATTCTCGACACACGATCGGAAAAAGTCAGATCGGATTTTGTTGTCGGAAAATTTGAGATCCAGCTCTCAAACTTTTTCAGACGGAAATTCCGACGGAAAAAGTCTGATGGAGCCCACACACAGGTGGATTTTCCGACAACATGGTCTGATCGGACATTTTCAGTTGGAATGTCCGACCGTGTGTATGGAGCATTAGGCCTAAAACTTTTTTTAAAGTTTTGGATATAGTGGGGGAGCTGAAATCCCTGCTATGTTTTTCTTGATGCCTGTGTCCCCACCATCCTCTCCAGATGCCCTTGTGGCAATTATTTCAAAACATTACAATTATCACTAGAACAGGTATAGAAACAAAAGTCCCCAAGGTGGACACCTACAGTATACTGTTGACCGCTGGGTTTTCTTCCTAAATTGGATTAATTTCCTCTCATTTAAAGTAGATTTTCACCATAACACTAAAATCCCTGCATCTCACATCCACAATCTAACACTGACGTATCTAGCCCTGTAAAGAAGAAATCAGTATATATACCTATTTTGAAGCCCATCTGACCCGATCCCACGCTGAGCTATCAGCTGCAGGTTCGCTATGGAGGCGGGTGCAGAGGAGGCAGCGGACAACAGAAGCCCCATAGTAAGTGTATGGGTAACGTCACGTCATATTCATTTCACAGCCATTGTTGGCTGTGTCCTCTGCAGAGCTTCTGCCGCTGGAGACCAGATCGGATAAGCTTCAAAAAAGGTATGTATACTGATTATTTTTATTTACAGGGCTAGATAGGTTAGTGTTCTATCGTTGATGTCTGTAGATGCAGGGATTTTAGTGTTAGGGTGGACTTACACTTTATTGTTGTTTTATAGGACAGAAGTAAAAAGAAATCTCCCCAATGTGAAATGAAGAAAAAACATGGGTTTTAAACATTTCCTTCAATGTAAGAAAAAACATTTTGGTTTTAGTTATACTTTAAGAATAGAGGAAGTTAAAAAATAAGATCAGTATCTGGATAATTTTAAATGTTGTTTTTGTAATGTATGTCTAATGCTCTTAGGAATTGTACAACACAATATAAACTTACAGCACTTCATAAACACTGTATAATTATCACCATAATCATGCAACAGTAGAAAAAACATATACAATTGTAACCTTATAATGTAAAAATACTTCCATGCACTGCATAATTCCATATAATCTAAAAATCTCAAACACACAATAACTTATAATTTTCAAAGCAGTTAAAACTAATTAAAACTGTAAGAGGAACTGTTTCTTTGCATACCAAACAAAAAATGTGCTTGGATTGCGGCATTCTGGCTCGCTGAGTAAAAGCAAATGTTTGACACATGTTCTAAGTCAAATTCCAAAATGTAGCAAAAACAGTCTGCATATTTGGCAGGAATTACCACAAGTTCAGGTCAGTGTTTGCTTCAGCAAAATAGGCACAGGGTGAGATGGATAAAGAGATAAAGAACAAACAGAAGGAACATGTGAGCTGACAATAGTATTTTAGACTTCACAAGCAGTATATTATCTTATTCAAGCGTGTCTACTCCTTTCTGTAGGGAAAATAATGATCTGGATATATTCATTTTCCTGCCACCCATACAATAATAACAAAAGCCTAATTAGAAAATTTTCTGCGTTTTTTGAACTCTCTGAACACTTGTATGTTTAATGCATGTTTAGGTTGTGTGATTGCATATGTTTAAAATAAACATACAATTTATTGTGAAAAAAATAAATAAACATACAAAAACACGTGGTTATTTTAAGAGTTTTGTATCCATTGCTTTGCAATTAATTTCACAGAATTGCCTTTTTGAAAAAAATATCACAAGAGCACCCACCCACACTGATATTTTGTTAGTTAAACCACCTGACAATATTTGAATTTTCATGTAGATTATGTTTGATAACATCTACACACCTGTTGTTAATATTAACCACTTGCTTACTGGGCACTTAAACCCCCTTCCTGCCCAGACCAATTTTCAGCTTTCGGTGCTCTCACGATTTGAATGACAATTACTCAGTCATGCAACACTGTATCCAAATGAACTTTTTGTCCTTTTGTTCCCACATATAGAGCTTTCTTTTGGTGGTATTTGATCACCTCTGGGTTTTTTATTTTCTGCGCTATAAATGAAAAAAGACCGAAAAATTTGAAAAAAAATAAAATTTTCTTTGTTTTTGTGATAAAATTTAGCAAATTATTAATTTTTCTTCATAAATTTTGGCCACAATTTATACTGCTACATATTTTTGGTAAAAAATAACCCAATTTAGTGGATATTATTTGGTCTTTGTAAAAGTTAGAGAGTCTACAAGCTGTGGTGCGAATTGTACAAAATTGATTACATCTGATGTACTGGTGGCCTATCTCATTTCTTGCGACCCGAACAAGCCAGGAAAGTACAAATACCCCCCAAATGACCCCTTTTTGAAAGTAGACATTCCAGGGTATTTAGTAAGAGGCAAGGTGAGCTTTTTGATGTTGTCCTTTTTTCCCACAATTCTTTGCAAAATACATTTATTTTAAATGTTTTATTTTTTCCCCACAAAATTGTCATTATAATAGGTTATTTCTCTCACATGGCATGTGTATACCACAAATGACACCCCAAAATAAATTCTGCTACTCCTCCTGAGTCTTATGATACCACATGTGTGGGACTTTTCCACAGCCTGACCACTTAGAGAGGCCCAACATGCAGGGAGCGCCATCACCTGTTCTAGGAGCATAAATTACACATCTAACTTGTTGACTACCTAGTACAATTTTGAAGGCCCTGGAGCACCAGGACAATGACACGTGACACTGACGTGGCGCTGATGACAGATGGCACTGTACGTGGCACTGATGACACGTGACACTGATGTGGCACTGATGACAGATGCCACTAATACGGAGCACTGATGACACGTGACACTGATGACAGATGCCACTAATATGTGGCACTGATGACTGATGGTACTTATACGTGGCACTGATATCATGTGGCACTAATACGTGGCACTGATGAGAGATGGCACTAATACGTGGCACTGATGAGAAACGGCACTAATACGTGACACTGAAGACTCGTGACACTGATGACAGATGGCACTGATACGTGGCATTGATGACACGTGACACTGATGACAGATGGCGCGTGACACTGACAGGTGGCACTGATGACAGATGGCACTAATATGTGGCACTGATGACATATGGCACTAATATGTGGCACTGATGACATGTGACACTGATATGGCACTGATGACAGATGGCACTATGTGGCACTAATGACATGTGGCACTGACGTGGCACTGATGACAGATGGCACTTATACATGGCACTGGGGACGGTGGCACTGGGGACAAATGGCACTGGGGACAAATGGCACTAGGGACAAATTGCACTGGAGACAGGTGTTACTGACAGATGGCACTGGGGACAGGTGGCACTGACAGATGGCAGAGGGGACAGGTGGCAGTGGGGACAGATGGCAGCGGGGACAGGTGGAAGATTTTTTTTTTTTTTTTTTTTTTTTTTTTTTACTCACGGCTGATGCAGCCGTTCATCTCTCCCTCCTCACACGCTGTCTCTGTGTGAGGAGGGAGAGCGGCGCTGAGAGATGATCTCATATGTTTACATATAAGATCATCTCTCATTGGTTACGCCGATCGCGCTGTAAACGGCCGCTGTGATTGGCCGTTTACAGCGATCTGTGACTGGCTGTGTCCGAGAGACACAGGCAGCACAAAACTTCCCCGATGCACGCTCTCAGGAGCGCGCATTGCGGAAGTAAACAGGAGGACGTCCTCCCGGGAGGGAGCTCCTGCGCTGCAGCCCTCTTTCGGCTATAGCCCGGGCGCTAAGAGGTTAATTGTGGTTTTCACTCTCCATGTTGTTGTTTTTTTATTAACTTTAATTTTTTAAACTATAGACAATAACACACCAGAAAGTGCAAAAATCATTTAAAATGATCAGGTGCACAGGAACAAGGGTAGGAATTATAACAACAAGATCTATCTGTTGAAGTATCCAAGGCATATAACATTTTCACTAATCTCCCCCATAGCTTCCACTTTAAGTAAGCTTACCCTAAGGTTCCAGTCACACCAGATGCACTGGCATGCGTTGATCAACACATACCAGAACATATATATTGCATGTAAAAAAAAACAAGAGTCCAAAGAGTCATTTGACATTTTCTTTACAAATAAAGCCTAGCAGAGTTTTAAAAAAATATTATTGCATTGAATTTTACAATGCATCATAAAAATATATGTTATTGTACATGTGTTATAGTGTGTTCAATGCACACATTGGGTGTAAATTGACTTTTAAATATGTCCATTGTTGTAAACTAATTTTAAAGTTAACCTCTGGGAATCATGGGTTGTTTAACCTAAATATATGATTACAATTATAGGCAGATGATGCCATTAGTGGAAACAGCAGGCCAAAATGATATCAGCAGGTCCAGAGCTATAGGAAGCTGGACATACATGCTAATCTCAATTATCTTGTAAAGTCAACTTGCTCTCACCCTTTTCTGCTCCTTGATCTTCATTATTGTTCAATTAACATTAAGAGGCCCCTCTGACCAATAAAAAGAAGGGCAGAGGTAGTGAGGTGGGCTTAAATTTTACATGAAAAAAGTTACATTTAAATATCATTTTAGGTGTTTATTTCTCTGGATCTGCAAAATGTTTGATATGCATTTGTTCTCCATATGTTCAGATTCAATTCCCCTGCTTCATGACAAGTTTATTATAAGAAGTAGCCATGATTTTAATTGTCAACAAATGTGTCTCAACGCACAGTCGCATAACCAGATTTATTTACTAGAGGATGCCTCTACCAATATGTATGTGAAACATGATCAACATATGGTGCATCAACCAAGAAATATTTTTAAATAATGAAAAATTCAATTCAGGTAAATGTTTCAATAAAAGCAGAAAGTTCACACACGCTGATCATATACAACTTAATTCAAGATAATCTGGCACTAAGAAAAGAGTGTTTGGACATGAAGAATTTACATGTTTTCACTAAATCTGTCAAGGCTCAAATGAATACTACAGTGAATTCAGCATGCACATGTACACTTTACCTAGTCTTCATTGTCTTTCCTTTACCTCCAAGGCAAAATTGTAATGAAGGTAAGACAGGATTTCTCACAAATGTATGTACACACATTTTTGATGGGTGATTAAACAATCTCTGGTCTTTTTAGTGAGGGCATGAGTAACATCTTGTAATTTTGTAATAGTCAAGTAGTCTTTGATATATTTGCAATATACATTTCTGGAATACCTAATACTATGACCATTGGTATATATATATCAGTGGTAAAAAGAGATACTTTTATCAGCCAACAGCTATTCAGTTAATAAGCACTGTTAAGGAGATCAATCTACTATAATTGCATCTCTAACTGAAGCAACCATGAGCTTATAGCATAGTTAGTCGTGCAGCCAAAAAAAGGGATACTGAGTAGGCCAGATACAAATGGTTCTGTTCCCCTATGTCAATGGCAGAAAAAAGTTTAAAGCAACACCTTTTGTCACAAAAAGAAAATCCCCAAAAAATCCCAAAAGCAGTGCTCTGCAAAAAAAAAAAAAAGCTACTATCAGAGTTCACATCAGCCTCCATCAATGGGATTTATCCATCCACCAGCCCACATCACGTTGATAAGGATGAGAACTACAATTTAGTTCAAGGTTGTCTGCTGCTGTTTCTAATTAAAAAGTATGAATGTGCATGCACATCAGGAGTAAACACTCTGAGACACAATCAGCTTGGCTACTCCTAACTTCTAATTTATTTCTGGGCGGTGTCAATATTTTATACAGAAAGATACGTCATTGCTATGTCAGTCTAATAGGTACATCTCATTGGTTAAAATACAAGAGAAATGGAGAAACTTGATGCTTGAAGGTTGATTGAAGCTCGTTATCGCATTCCTCTAATGTGTGGGATGGGGGGTATAGACGCCATCTTCAGAGTCAACAGAAAGCCAATCTGAATACTACATAATAAGTAAGGAGTTTGCATAGAAATATGTATACACATAAGCAAATAGACATTTTCTGATTATATGTATGTACATTACATTCCTTCACAACGTCAGAACACAGTAGTAGTGCAAGAGTCAGCAGATAGAACAACATCATGCAGCAGGGGACACAGGCATCTAATGGCAAGCCCTGCAATATGCAGGGCGAACATGGGGGAGTATGAGGGGAATGATTTCTCATCTGCAGGTTGCTATTGGTGAGTGCAGCAGGCTAGCAACAGCGCCTGATTGGTGGATGGCTGCGGGAGCGCTAAAGCCCGCGAAACGGGGCCCTTTAAGAGCGGATCGTCCGGCCTTACCTGTCTCTCTGAAGCAAGACCGGGACCCCCTACCCCTGCAGAGCTGACAGAAGAAGATGGAGGCTTCCAGAGACCGCGAGGCGCTGCTGCGCCGCCTAATAGAGAAGGCGGAGGGAGCTGGAGGAGAGGAGTGGCTACAGAGATGCCTGGAGGACAGCCCCAACATGGCTCCGCATGGTCCGCCCCTCAGCATGGCCGAGGATGTCACTGGGGAAAAGATGGTGGAGCCTACAGCCAGCATGCGCAGTCCGCGCCTACAGCCAGCAAGGAGGAAGAAGAAAGCAAAGTCCTCTGCTTCTCCTGTCCCGCGGAAGAAGGGGAGAGCCAGCAGCATGCCTCTCAAGGACGCTGCCTCTACTGAGAAAGAATCCAGTCAGCCAGCAGCTTCCAGCCTAAAGGAGGGGAGTTCGCCCAGTGGTGAGACATGTTACAACATCCCTGTTAATGACATGTGTTTGTTAATGACTTCCTTATCTAGCCTTGTAAATGATCTTAAAGGGGTACACACAGGTGGTACTGAGGTAAAAAAGTTTGAGGAGGATTTATATAATTTTCATGGGTTACACACAGATGGTGCTGGTGTGGTTAATGATACAGGTGCACAAAAGTTTGGTGCTTTTTCTATCACTAAAAATGACGTTAAAGGGGCACAGCGGTCTGGTGCATGTTTGCAGAACTCTGCTTATGGTGGTATTAAAGAAACTAATGGCGCACAGTATCATGGTGCTTTTCAGGATAATAGGAATGACACGGTTTTTGGAGGGGCACACTTTAGTGGTGCTATACAGCAGCCTAATGATGGCGTGCGGGTGGATGTAGTAAGCCCAGTATGGCGCAGTTTATCAGGTGTGCACGCAGATGCTTCTGAGTTATCAGCAGGTGGGGTGCTGCCGCAGACAGGCAGGCGCATAAATCAAGCAGCCACTTCTCCACGGGCAGCTGAGTCATCATTTAGGCTGCCTATGCCATGCGACATTTCCCCGCTGGGTTTTCACTTAACAGATACTGTAAAGGATAAAATTTGGAAAGGTGAATTTATTGATCTAATGTCTTTATTGCCAGCTTCCAAAGAATTTATGGCTAGAGTTGATAAACGCTCTGATGACAGAGCAGAGGAGGATCGTAAGAAGTCCATACCAAAAACTTTTCAGAATTGGTTGCAGGCCTTTTGCATTTATGCGGCCGTACTAGGGGAGCGTTTTCCTGGGAAATGTTCAGGGCTTTTTCAGCATGTGGATATAATAGCGGAGGCTTTTCGCCATTTTGGGGGTATAGCATGGTTCACTTATGATGAGAACTTTAGGCAAAAACTGGCCGTTCACCCAATGTTGCAATGGGGTTGCAAGGATGTGGGTCTATGGCTAAACCTCATGCTGCCACAGAAACCGCAGTTTGCTCCCCGGGTAGTGCCCCCACAGAATAGTTTTCGCAAGGGATGCTGTTTCGCCTTCAACGAAGGGCATTGTAAATTCTTGGCTAATTGCAGATATAGGCATGAATGCTCTTTCTGCAGTGGTGCCCATCCTGCAAACAGGTGTTTTCGTAAATCGGCCGCATCCTCCTCTACAGCAGTACCCAGGGAGACAGGAGGGAAGGGCCAGGACGCCAGTGAAATTATCAAACATGCAGCCTTGGCTAGAACAATACCCAGACCGCACGATGGCTCGGCTGCTGTTTGAGGGTTTTGCTAATGGTTTTTTGGTCCCTTCATATTCAGGTTCTGGGTGCGTCCGGGTTGAGAATCTACGCTCAGTCAGGATGCACCCTGACATTGTACAGGAAAAAATCAATAAAGAGATCACTGAGGGTAGAGTAGCGGCCTTTTAAGCTTCCACCTTTTGAGAATTTCCGCCTCTCCCCCTTGGGAATTGTTCCCAAGAAGGAGAAGGGGAGTTTTCGACTCATACACCACTTGTCTTATCCAGCAGGTTGTTCACTAAATGATGAGGTCTCTGGGGTCCTGGCCCCGGTGTCCTATGCATCATTTGATGAAGCACTGATGCTGTTACGTCAATTTGGGCAGGGGGCTTTGTTGGCTAAGGCAGATATCAAGTCTGCCTTCCGGCTGCTGCCCGTGCATCCGCAGGGATTTAATTCCCTGGGGTTTAATTTTAAGGATCAATTTTATTTTGACAAATGTCTACCAATGGGTTTTGCCTTGTCATGTTTTTATTTTGAAGCCTTTTCTACCTTCTTGCACTGGGTTGTAGCACAGTGCCTCCCGGAGGGGGGCCTGTTACACTACCTAGATGATTTTTTGTTCATTGGTCCAGTGGACTCACAATTGTGTTCTAAATCGCTGGACACTTTTTTGAGGACGTGTACCCTTTTTGGGATTCCTATCGCCCATGAGAAAACGGTCCTCCCGGCCACGACGATTGAATTTTTGGGCATCACAATCGACTCAATGCGAATGGAGTTTCGGCTACCGGAAGAAAAGCTGTGCCGGTTGAGATTATTAATTTCATTGTTTTTGTCCAAAAGGAAAGTATTGTTGAAAGAGGCGCAATCCCTATTGGGGCTTTTTGCATTCGCAGCCAGGGTGATCCCGATGGCCAGGATATTTTCAAGGCGTTTCGCCTTGGCCACAAGTGGTTTGCTGTCCCCATATTCACATATTCACCTGTCAGCAAATGTGAAAGAGGACTTGAAGGTGTGGGATGCTTTCCTTTCTAATTTTAATGGCTCAACAGTATGGCAACAATCTATTATGGATGATTTTCAATTAAATTTCTTCACCGACGCAGCTGGTTCATCAGGTTTTGGGGCTTTTCTGAACGGCAGTTGGTGTGCTTCTGAATGGCACCCCAGCTGGCTACAGGGGGAAGTTATACGGAATATAGTCCTGTTGGAACTTTTTCCTGTCGTAGTTTCATTAATAATATGGAAGGAGTTCTTTAAGAATCGGAGGGTGCTAGTACATACAGATAACAAAGGCGTTCTATTTGCCATAAACACGCTGTCATCAAAATCTGAAATGGTGATTAAGCTACTGCGTTTTGTAGTATTACATTGTTTTCGTTGTAACATTTGGTTGAAGGCTCAGTACTTACCTGGTTTACAGAATGATATAGCTGACGCTTTATCTCGTTCACAGTTCCAAGGTTTTCGGGATTTGGCGCCTGCGGCGGACCAAACGGGCACCCCCTGCCCAGATTTCCTCTGGGGCTTGATTTGGGACTGATGGCTACTCACCTCCGGGGCTCACTGGCGCCGAAGACATGGCAGGAATATGGTTTGGCATGGTCCAGATGGTGTTCTTTCTGCTCTCAGCACGGTACAGGGGTTCTGGAGGTGAATGGTTATGTCGCTCTGGCTTTCATATCTTCGTTAATAAATGCAGGTATGAGTCCGGGTTCAGTTAACAAGATTGTGGCTGGTGTTTCCTTTTTTCTCAAATTTTCCGACCGCCAAGCGCTTACTTCATTTTTTCAAGTCAGGCAAATTTTGAAGGGCTTTCGGAAATCGGCTCCTTCTAAGGATGGCCGTCGGCCTATTTCTGTGGAGTTATTAATCAACCTGTTATCGGTCCTGGAGGTTGTTTGTACATCTATGTTTGAAGTTTTTCTTTTCAGGGCAGCATTCTCGGTCACTTTCTTCGGTGCTTTAAGGATCGGTGAATTTACGGCTAGGAATAGGTCTTCCTCTTCTTTTCTTTTGTTCAGGCATGTAGTCTTGGGGCCGGATAATCTTCGTGTCTTTATTTGCAGGTCAAAAACTTTTGGATTGGGTAAAGGTCAATGGGTGCCTCTGGCTAGTTCCCCGGATCCGAGAGTATGCCCAGTAGTGTTGGTATCAAATTTTTTGGCTGTGCGCCCCTCATGCGAGGGTTCCTTTTTTATCCACCAGAACAGTTCCCCGCTTACCAGATTTCAGTTTTCAGCTGTTCTTGCTTCTTGCCTTAGACGGCTCAATCTTTCAGGTTTTAAATTTTCATCTCATTCATTTAGGGTTGGGGCCGCCACAGCGGCCAATCTATTGGGTTTCCCTATAGAAAGTCAAAAGAGGGTCGGTAGGTGGGCTAGTGATAGGTACAAAATTTATGTTCGCCCAGATCTATTAACGCTATGATTTTGTTTCAGATCCAGCTACTGAGGCAATTTGGATCGTAGGCCACTCCTACATTTTCTGGGCTGGTAAGCAAGCTTCTTCTAGGATCTACTCAAGTAATTTGGGTCTGGACGATTCTTTATACACAGTTTTTTGGTCAGGCATTAGGGGTCTGAGATGGCGTAATCTTAGATGCCATTTACTTTACTTAGCATCTATTTGGCCGCCTCCGAGTATCCTGGTTATTCATTTAGGGGCAAACGATATTGGCAAGGTTAGGACTTGGGATCTTCTGTGCGAGATCAAGAAGGATCTGTGCGACTTTAGGCTACTGTTCCCAAGTACTACCCTGGCCTTTTCAGAAATGATCCCACGGCTCCTGTGGGCCCCGGGCGGTGACTTAAGCTACATGGATAGGATCAGGAGGCGGCTGAATAGAACCATACACAATATGTTAGTTTCACTGGGTGGTGTATCATTCCGCCATTTTGAGCTGGAAGGTTTTTTCTTAGGTCTGTTCAGGCAGGACCAGGTCCATTTGTCTGCAATTGGCCTGGATATTTTTAACATGGGCCTGCAGGCCTTGATTGAGAGTGCCTTGGTGTTGGGGGGACCTCAGCCAGGAGCGTCACTCCTGGCTTAGGTTGGTGGGGGATTAGTCGTCCAGCTTCGTCTGGATGGACACTGTGAACTAGAACATTAATTTAATTTTGTTTATAGCCGAGGTGGCTAAATTATGATTTAAGTTTAAGGTTACCTCTTGACCAACACCAGGGCCAGAAAAAAATTCCAACAATAAAGTATGGTTACAAAGAATTACTTGGTGTTTGTATTTTGTACGTTTAATGACTCCTTAATGCTAGCCCATGGCAAGCCCTGCAATATGCAGGGCGAACATGGGGGAGTATGAGGGGAATGATTTCTCATCTGCAGGTTGCTATTGGTGAGTGCAGCAGGCTAGCAACAGCGCCTGATTGGTGGATGGCGGCGGGAGCGCTAAAGCCCGCGAAACGGGGCCCTTTAAGAGCGGATCGTCCGGCCTTACCTGTCTCTCTGAAGCAAGACCGGGACCCCCGCCCACCCTTCCCCTTTTTTCTTTTCTTCTCTAAAAATATTCTTTTGCAAGTCATGGTGTTGGTTAGTGGGGGATTAGTCGTCCAGCTTCGTCTGGATGGACACTGTGAACTAGAACATTAATTTAATTTTGTTTATAGCCGAGGTGGCTAAATTATGATTTAAGTTTAAGGTTACCTCTTGACCAACACCAGGGCCAGAAAAAAATTCCAACAATAAAGTATGGTTACAAAGAATTACTTGGTGTTTGTATTTTGTACGTTTAATGACTCCTTAATGCTAGCCCATGCTTTCAGTGACTTCAAGTGACAAATGCTGAAGACTTCAACGAAAGCTTAACATTGATAATATACAAATATTAAATTTTCTTTTGGGGGGGGAATTGCTTTTAGGATTTTTTGGGTGACAAGTGTTGTTTTAGGTAAAACATCCCTTTCCTACAACAAAGGGTATCTTTGTGTATTTGTTTGTGACTCTAAAATAAACAGCTTAACAGATAACATTTGTCAACAGAAATTGTGTGCAGTTGTATTGTAAAAAGAGGGGGCATCTTCAGAGCCTACTTTCTTGGGACGGCGGTCATCCAGCCCTGGTTAGGGGTAAGATGCAGGTTAGCTGCATAGGTTTAGGGTGTTTAGGTCATAAGTGTACTGTCTCTTTAAATTATTTACATTAAGCTCTAGGTGGTCTAATTGGAATCCAGGGAATGTTCTAGAAGCCCCTGGGAAAGTGTTAAAAGGGGCTGCTGAGGGTCTCTACTTCCTCCTACAGCGGCAGACCTGAAGGAGAAGAAGCTCCCTCCCTCCCTCCCTCCCTTGTCGCAGTGTATTTTATGTGGTCGGGTCACCCCGGAATCCGGAGGAGACGTATTTTTTGTTAAATAAATGTTCAGTAGCCAGTGTTCTGAAAATGGGAAAAGGTTTGCTGTATATATTTGTTTTCATTTGAATACTTGGATTAATATGTTTATATGTATGATTATGTTAAACCAATAAAATTACTGCGGCCAATTTTTTGCCAAAATACGGTATGTGTGTGTGTTTATTTAGTTACATGGTGGTATCTGGGGAACTAAGGTAAAGGGCTAGGTGTGGCCTGCTGTCCCATGTAAATACACGTATACCGATTATAATAATAAAAATGAGAGACAGGCCCTAGTTGCACAAGCTTAAAGAAGACGTATTGCCACAACATAAAACATCTTTGTTTCTCCAAAGGCACAAAAACATGTAGCACTTGGTCTGGTTCCAATTTGTGGCCCTGTTTCGCATTGAAAGTCAATTTCTATTTTTGTTTGTGCTTTCTGTAGCAGCACCCCAGGCCAAAGCCCAATGTATGGGCATTCCAAAGAGTTTCAGCAAAGCACTGTAGCCATGCCCCCTTTCAATGTCTATCTAAAAAGGATTGTGCACTGTGTTCCAGCTACCTCACCTGCTGCTCCTTACACATGCTGTGTCAGAATAGTTTCTCTCTTCGCCTTTCAGGACAGCACCTTGGAGAGAGCGCAGCTCCGCCTTTACCCAGGAAACACTGCGTGACAACGCCCCTTTTTAAGATCAGCTGCTTCCACCATGCCTTCAGTTTTAGTGTTTCCTCCGCCATGGTGGAACACTGCTGGGGAACCAGGGGTGCTGCGCTCTCTTTAAGGAAAAAACGAGGGTTTTGGCAGTGCTTCATGCTTACGTTCGCAAAGACCAGCCCAGCACCTTCCCGAACGATGGGTTAGGTGTTCCGGTGTTCCCTTCCTTCGTCGGCTCACAGGAGTAATGGACTGCCGGAGGTTGATCGCCCGTGCGTTCGGGGGGCCGCGGTTGTGCTCAGAAACGAGCGTTCCATGCCAGGCCTCAGCATGGCGGCGCCGAATCCCGGACGGCGGGGGACGCCAGTTCCGGTGGGTGGAGGCCTCCGGCAGGGCGTAGCAGCAATTGGTTCCAGCTGCTGGAACGCAGGAGGAAGGGGCAGGTCCTCTGGCCGGGACTTCCGTTTGTTTGGCACGGTCGGAAAGCCATTCAAAGCGCGCGGACGGCGGCTGCTACGATCGAAATGGAGGACGAATCTTCAGCAGCTATGGCGGATGCAGGCGCCCAGGCTCCCGGCCAGTCCCAGGTAGGAGAGGTACAGAGGGACCTCTTTCCTTTACATCACTGGGTGTTTTTTGTTCATGTATTAAGTTTAACCTGCAGCTGTCTGCTTTGGTGTAAAGGTCCATTAGCAGTTCAGCAGGGATTGAGACTCTGGGCACTTAGGGTGTTTGGCGTTGGGGTTTATTTGTTGTACTCTTTAGTGGCTGCAGTTAAAGAGGACCTGCGGGTTCTTTTATTTCTGTCGTGTCAGAAAGCTACTGCTAAGTCAGAGAGAACTTCAAGAAAATGCCCCTCATGTAAAAATCCTTTAAGGGACTCTTGGCCTAAACCCCTGTGCAGATCTTGCATTGCGGTTTTAGTGAAGGAGGACTCCTCACAGGGGTGCAAGGAACTCCTGTCTTCAGTGAGAAAAGAAATAGCAGAGGCCCTAGGGACAGTACGCTCCCTTGTGAAAAAACGTGGTCAGAGTTCCAGCCAAGAACAGAGTTCTCAATCCAGTCTCCCTCTGTCCACTTCTGTGCAAGTTGAAAGTGAGTCTGAGGAAGAAAGGGAAAGTATTCCTCCCTCAACGTTTGATTCTGATGTTGAGGAAGAGGATGAAGAAGTCAAAGCTTCTAGATATAAACTGTCACTTGAGGAAGTTGATGATTTACTCAAGGCAATTTATACTACACTGGAGATCCAGGAAGAAAAAATTCAGCTGTCAGTACATGACAAAATGTACCAGGGGCTGGAGGAGGTCAAGCATAGTCTTTCCTGTACACAAAGTGTTAACAGACTCCATTAAAGGAGTGGAAGGACAGAGAATGGACAGTTCTTCTCTAAAGCCCTTAAAAGGAGGTTCCCTTTTGAGGAGAATGGGGAGTGTGTTTGGATAGATACTGCCTTCTCTCAAGTGTACAGAAAGACGGGCTTAGCCTTTGAGGATAGGGGAATTCTCAAAGTCGCTATGGACAAAAAAGCAGATGGGCTACTGAAGAAAGCATGGACTCTTCTTTAGCCAATCTGAAACCTGCAATGGCAGCCACAGTGGTGGCCAGAAATTTGGAATGCTGGTCAAACCAACTCAAAAATCAGGTGGTGGCAGGTACCTCCAGGAAAGAATTATTAGAGTCCTTCCCTACTCTATTAAAAGCCGTCAAATTTATGACTGATGCCTAGGCAGAGTCCATCAAAATGTCTGCCAGGTCATCAGCACTGGTCAATTCCGCAAGGAGAGCCCTCTGGCTTTAAACCTGGTCAGGGGATTCAGCCTCTAAAGCGAAACTGTGTGAAATTCCCTTTTCAGGGGATTTGTTGTTTGGTCCAGAATTAGAAGGCTGTACTTGATAGGACAGCAGACAAAAAGGAAGCTTTTCCTCAGAAAAAGGACCAAACAAAGAAAATTGGAATCCTCAGAGAGGAAATGACCAGCTCCCAGTAGGCGGGAGGCTTCAGGACTTCTGGTTTAGTTGGGAAGAAACAACAAGAAGTCCATTTGTTCTAGGGATAATCCAGCAGGGTTACCATCTAGAGGTTTTAGAAGACCCCCCAAATCGGTTCTACATAACAAACTTGCCGAGGGATCAGGAGAAGGCTCTGGCTATGAAGTCCCTTCTTCAAGAGCTGATGCAACAGAATGTCATCTCTCAGGTCCCAGAGGGGCAAGAAGGAAAAGGGTTTTAGTCCCATATATTCTGGGTCAAGAAACCATCAGGAAAATTCTGCCTGATCCTCAACTTAAAGCTGTTGAATCGGTCCATAAAGTACAAAAAATTCAGGATGGACACGATTTTTTCGGTGAAGAACGTGCTGACCCCCAGGTGTCACATGGCCTCCATCGATTGGAGAGATGCATAGCTCCATATCCCAATAGCACCCCAGTCCCAGAAATTTCTGCGCATCGCAGTCAATCTGGGAAAGGGGGAGATCTGGCATCTACAGTTCAGAGCCCTGCCATTCCGTCTCTCCTTCTCACCCAGAGTATCCACGAAAGTGATGGCAGAAGCATTGGAACCCCTGAAACTGAAAGGGATCCCTATAGTGCTCTACTTGGGCGATCTGCTATTTTTCGCCGACTCAAAAAGTCAGGTGGAAGTCAATCTTCAAGTGACTCAAGCACATATAAGAGGCTTGGGTTGGCTTCTCAATATTCAGAAGTCCAACGTAAAGCCTGCCCAAAGAGTAAGGTTTCTGGGGTACGAAATAGACTCACTGGATCAGAAGATGGGTCTACCCCAAGAAAGAATAGAAACAGCTCTGAAGGCACTTCAGTCCAATTCAAGGTTCTCAGTATGGCAAGCCATGTCGACTCTGGGTCTACTGACAGCAGCAATCCCCGCAGTACAGCGGGCCAGACTGCATGCTCGTCCGCTGCAGGCGGACATGTTGACAAATTGGTCTTTCCAGGGATCTCTGGAGGGAAAGTTCGTCATAGGGGTAAGAGCAAAAAGATGACTCTGGTGATGAAGGAACCAGAGAAACATCTCAAAAGGTCTCCACTGGACCTTCCCAGTAACCCAAAGGCTGACTACAGATGCCAGCGCAGGGGGGGGGGAGCCCACCTGGAAGAACAAACTATTCCAGGGGGGTTGGTCCAAGCCAGAAGCGAGTAGGTCATTAAACTGGAGAGAGTTTAAGGCTATTTCATCTGAGTCTTCTGTCCTTCCAGGAACTTCTAAGAAGTCAGCATGTCCAGATTTGGTCGGACAATATGACTGCAGTGTTATACCTAACAAAACAGGGTGGCACAAAAAGCAGAACTTTGTTGGAGTTAACCTGCCAAATACTGAGATGGGCAGAGAACAATTTGGCCTCCCTATCGGCAGTTCCACTTAAAAGGGACGGAAAACGCCTTGGCAGGTCTCCTCAGCAGGAGAAAAATTAAGAGCAGCAGAGTGGTCTCTGAATCAGGATCTATTTGAGACAATAGCCAAGAGGTGGGGTTGGCCTCAGGTGGACCTGGTGGCAAAACAAGAAAATGCAAAAATACCAGTGTTCTTCTCCCCCCAGAGAACAGATCAAGCTCTGGGGATAGATGCTCTGGCCCACAGATGGGATTTCTATCTGTCTTACGCTTTTCCCCCATTTTCACTGATTCCAAGGGTATTAGCCAAATTCAGACTGGAATCCACGGAACTAATTCTGATAGCTCCTTATTGGCCAAAGAGACCGTGGTTTGCAACCCTAATGAACCTCTCAGTAAAACCTCCGTGGAAGTTACCTAACAGGTCAGATCTACTGAGTCAGGGCAAGTTTGTTCATCCAGATCCAACGTTTCTCAACCCGGCAGCTTGGTTTCTGAAGAACAAATCCTAGGACAAAAGGGCCTATAAGAAAAACTCATCTCTATCCTTCTTGCAAGTAGGAAGAAGGTGACAGATATTTATTTTAAGGTCTGGAAAGTATATAATACATGGTGTTCCAGAAAAGACTTTAGTTTGTCTAGTACAATTTCAGTTATAGAATTCCTTCAAGAAGGATTGGAGAAAGGCCTAGTAGCTAGTACGCTCAAGACGCAGGTAGCGGCTTTATTAGGTTTTTTGAAAGAACCCTGGTAGGGGAGCCCCTGATAATCCGTTTTTTCAGAGCTATGGCTAAAGTAAAGCCTAGATCTGTGGTTATTTTTTCCAAATGGGATTTATCTTTGGTTCTTCAAGGGCTAACAAAGCTTCCGTTTGAACCCATAGAAGGATCATCACTTAAGTTTTTAACGTTTAAAACTGTGTTGTTGGTGGCAGTAACATCAGCCTGTAGAGGCAGCGAGTTACAAGCTCTATCAATTAAGGAGCCCTTCATGAGATGCTTACCAGATAGGGTAGTCCTAAAAACAGATCCAGCCTTTCTACCGAAGGTGAGCCCTGCATTTTCACCGGGCACAGGAGTTTATTCTCCCTACATTTTGCCCCTCACCATCGGGGCCAGGAGAAGAAGCCTTCCATACCCTGGATGTCAGGAGATATCTTCCTAAGTATCTGGAGATAACAAGGGACTTTAGAAAATCATCCTCACCCTTTGTTCTAATGGAGGGCGCTCACAAGGGATGTAAAGCTTCCAAAAACATCATTGGAAGATGGCTAAAGCAAGTTATTAAAGGAGCATACGCCTCTCTAGGTTTGGAGCCTCCAGAAGGAATCTTGCCCCATGCGACCAGAGCAGTAGCGGCATCATGGACAGAAAAGGCCGGAGCATCGCCTGAGCAAATTGGTAAGGCTGCCATATGGTCCAGTTTCTCAAACTTTTATAAAGCATTGCCGCATGGATCTGCTCTCAGCCTCAGACCAATCCTTCGGGAGAAAGGTTTTGCAGGCAGTGGTCCCACCCTGAAGTAAGTTTCTTGATTATCCTCTCCAAGGTGCTGTCCTGAAAGGCGAAGAGAGAAAACCTTAGTTAGACTTACCGGTGACGGTATTTCTACGAGCCTTTCAGGACAGCAGCCTACTTCCCTCCCTAGGTTATGATGTATAATGTATAATTATAGGGCATGGTAACTGTCTGCTTATATTTTCCAGCATGTCGGAGGATTTCTCGATAACAACTGAAGGCATGGTGGAAGCAGCTGATCTTAAAAAGGGGCGTTGTCACGCAGTGTTTCCTGGGTAAAGGCGGAGCTGCGCTCTCTCCAAGGTGCTGTCCTGAAAGGCTCGTAGAAATACCGTCACCGGTAAGTCTAACTAAGGTTTTTTTTAACAGTGTTCAAGCAACCTCTTCTGCTGCCCCTTACATAGTTCTGACTGTATCAGGATACTTTGTATAGCACTGTTCCACCAGCCTCACCTGCTGTCCCTTACACAGTGCTAACTGTTTCAGAACAGTTTGTGTAACTTTGTTCCAGCAGATTCACCTGCTGCCCCTTGCACAGTTAAAATAGTCTGTATACTTTCCCAAAGCACATCCAGGCAACTGAGGATGCAGTGGATGTGGCACCCTCAGTTGCCTGGATGTGCCTTAGGGAAGTTAAACAAGCCATTCTGACCAAGTCAGCACTCTCAGAGCTGTGCAATCAGCTAGCTGCTAGTAAACATTGTTCATTCTCAGTTGCCTGGATAAGCCTCCAGGAACTTATACAAGCTATTTTTGACACACACCAGCTGTTAGCAAACCTGCGCTGACTGTGGAACAAATTCTCTGAGGTGCATCTAGGTAACAGAGAATGCTAAATGTTTACCAGTGGCTGGCTGAAATTTTACTCTTGTGCTTGTATTTTGATAAATGCTGATCTTCCCTCTATGCAGTGCTGAATGATAGCGCTCATCATCAGTGTGTTCCTGCTGCCAGAGAAGAGCACTGTTATTCAGGACTCATTAAATATTCACCCCCTTTTAAGCAGCCTGGTAGGACAGCAGTGGGAGGAGAGGGAACATGCTACTATGCATGTAGCATGTAGAAACTACAGCACAGATCTGAAGGGGACCAAGTGCATATATCACTTGATCCCTTGGGAATTTCAATTTAGATTGTTAAAATGTGGTGATACTTTTTCTTCATGCTACGACTAAGGCTGTTGCCGAAATGCGTCAGAGGTTTGGCTTGTCACTTTTTGCAATCAACCATTAAATTCATTATACGGACTACAGAGTTGCCAGCTCAATCCTTTTAATTTTTCTTTATTATCTTGTTAACACAATTGCCCTTTTTTTTCCAATCTTTTATTTCCAGGACATTTTTGCATAACTAAACTGTGTTTTTTTTAAAATGTAGCTATTCTGATACTGTATGGTATAGCGTCAAAACAATGTGTTTATTATTTTATCTATTGTCTATTATTGTATTATGTGTATATTTTTATATATATAAGTGTATATCTTGCTAATATTATAAGCTGCAAACTCCCAGATCCTTCTTCATCACATAATCAATGGGGTTGAATTACTGAAGGCAAACAGACTGCACTTTACAAGTGAAGTTACTCCATGGCTTAGTAAACGAGAGAAGGCTCTGTTGACTTTCATCATCCAATCATGTGCAAGCAAAAATGCATTTTTTTTTATTTTCCTTGCATGTGATTGGGTATTCTTTGTAAGGTGGATCCTGATGTGATTTACCAAGCTTCAGAGTAACTGCAGTAAATCAACCCCAATATGTTGAGTGCATATTTTTGCTTCCAAATTCATAACTATGGATAAATCTATATGAAACTTCATCAGCCATGTAGCTACTTGTATATTTCGAATGTCTAGGTCAGCTTTTAAAATGAAAGCCTTATCATTTTACATTGTCATCAACAGTTTTGCCATCTGCAAAAGCACAATTCCTTTCATCTTGATTAGTATATTATTTATGTACAATAATATTGATTCCAAACTTAAACTAACAAAAGAAGGTAAAATGCTTATTACCTTATACCATTCACAATATTATAAATGGATTTTAGTACACCTTATGTGGGCTTTTAGGCAGTTTTCTATTCCCTGAATTTTCTAATTTAACAGCCTTAAAGTGATCCTATTGCTGATCTCAAAATTGAAAAAAGCCCACTGTAAAGAAAGGTGTAAATACATATCCATGCAATTCCAGTGAACACTGCTCAAGTGAAAAAGTAATTCCCCTGAAGTTTCTATCGGGAATCTAACATTTTAAGGAATGTCAATCTCCTGTGTCCCCTGCAGCACTGATTCTTCCCGCTGACCTCCACCTCACTACAGGATACAGTATTGACATAAAGGCCAGTAAGAGGAACCAGTGAGTGCTGCAGGGGACAGAGGAGATTGACATTCCTTAAAGTGTTGGTTTTCCAGCAGACTTTGGAGGATGATTTTTCTTCAATGGACTGGCGCTCATTGGTGTGGGCAACAAGAGAGGTACTGTAAGCATTGCCATTCTTCTTTTCATAGGAAGCTTCCCTATTTTAATTTTTTGAGACAGGATCACTTTATGTATTCACTGGACATCTAAAGGTAGACATTCCAAATTCCCAAATAATTTTGGGATATGATACATAATACAAAGCAGTAAATACACAGCTCCTTCCTTTTACAGGATTTTATTCACTGGAAGTCCAGAATTTCCCTGTTATAATGTGTGAGTGTCACTAAGTATTGGATTACTATGAGCCCTGCATTCATGAAGACATACCCCCTAGGAGTGGTATGTAAATGACACACTGGGCTTACAGGAAGTGGGAAGAGGACCACCGGCACTGGACCAAGAAGCAAGTTGGGGACTGCACCAAGTGTAGAAAGGGTAAGTGAGAATTTTTTTGTATTTAGGGGGTTGGGGGAAGGTGAATTCAAAAAAATTGTCTGGGGTTCTACTTTAAAAATCATTGTAACAAGTTTAACAAACTTATAATTACTGAGTCAATATCTAAATTTATATTTGTATATACACCATATTGTCAAAAGTATTGGGACACCTGTATTTACACGCACATGAATTTAATTGCATCCCAGTCTTCGCCTGCAGGGTTCAATATTCAGTTGGCGCACCATTTGCAGCTATAAAAGCTTCAACTCTTCTGGAAAGACTTACCACAAGGTTTAGGAGTGTGTCTATGGGAATGTTTGACCATTCTTTCAGAAGCACATTTGTGAGGTCAGGCACTGATGTTGGACAAGAAGGCTTGGCTCGCAGTCTCCACTCTAATTCATCCCACAGGTGTTCTAACAGGTTGAGGTACAGGCCAGTCAAGTTCCTCCACCCCAAACTTGCTCATCCATGTCTTTGCACATCAGTGCACAAAGCAAGGTCCATAGTCATGTTGGAACAGAAAGGGGCCATCCCTGAACTGTTCCCACAAAGTTGTGAGCATGAACTTATTCAAAATGTCTTGGTATGCTGATGCCTTAAAAGTTCCCTTCAATGAAATTAAGAGGCCAAGCCCAACCCCTAAAAACAACCCCCCCACCATAATCCCCCTCCACCAAATGATTTGGACCAGTGCAAAAAGCAAGGTCCATAAAGACATGGATGAGCGAGTTTGGGGTGGAGGAACTTGACTGGCCTGCACAGAGTCCTGACTTTAACCCGATAGAACTAGAGAATGAATTAGAGCAGAGACTGCAAGCCAGGCCTTCTCATCCAACATCAGTGCCTGACCTCACAGATGCGCTTCTGCAAGAACGGTCCAACATTCCCATAGACACACTCCTAAACCTGTGGACAGCCTTCCCAAAAGAGTTGAAGCTGTTATAGCGGCAAAGGGTGGGCCAACTCAATATTGAACCCTACGGACTAAGACTGGGATGCCATTAAAGTTCATGTGCGTGTAAAGGCAGGCGTCCTAATATTTTATAGTAATAGAATATAGTGTATGAAAAACATATGCTTCATCCCAATCCATACGAATCATGCCAACCCATCTAGGGACTCTAAACACTATTAGATTGTAAGCTCTAAGGAGCAGGGCTCTCTGATTCCTACTGTATTAAAGTGTATTGTATTTGTACTATCTACCCTCAAGTTGTAAAGCGCTGCGTAAACTGTTATGCTATATAAATGCTATATAAATCCTGTATAATAATAATATAATAATAATAATAATTTGGATCATTTACTAAAGGAGTTGAACATTTTTACTTTGCAAGGGAATTTTCACTTATCCTAGTGAATGAGGTAAAACAAAGCAAAACATTCACTTTACAAAAAAATAACAGATCAGGTTAAATACATGTAGCGGGGTCGTACCCCTTTTAGGGGAAGAGACTACATCCCCCATAATCCCCCAGGCTCCCGGGCTGCTTGTTTCCGCCCGAGAGGCTGCTGGGGGAGGTTATAAAAAGGAAGAGGAGAGACCGCCTTTTCCTCTTCTGACACTTCCTCTTCTGATGCCTCATCTGACTGGTCTCCCTCTCATGACTGAGCTTGTGACGCGGAGACTGGTTCCTGAGGAGACACCTGTGCGGACCGGATCTGAAGGCCTGAAGCCTGGGCCTTGCAGCAGGTGGAGTGAGACTCTCATCCCTCAGAGTCAGCAGCAGTGGAGCGGAGACTCTTCCCTACAGTCGGTCGGTCGGAGCTGAGGACCGGAGCGCAGGGGCTGTGACTGAGGAGACCGGAGCCGCCATTGGAGGGACCGGAGCTGAGGACGGTACCCAAGGATTGGTGAGAGAGCTGAGAGGCTCATCCTGCATTGATTCACACGTTTTATGCCTATTGAACTGCCTAGGCGCAATTTACTTCAGAGCAGCAAATGTTACTTTCTGTGGATTACAAAGACACCATTTAAAGCTACATGTGCACCGCCTCTACAGATTTATTGCCGGTGAAGAACACTGTACTAGTACAAGGACTGAGCTCTATTGCTAGGGATCAGGCCTGGTCCGTTAGGTAGTCGCAGATAGATTTATTGCACCTCAGGGGTGCATAGCATGCGGTCGCTACATTTGGCGCTCCGTTCCCCATTGCTAGTTTGATACATATGTGTGTACATGTTAAAGTGCATATTGCAGGGATCTGCTAAAGTATTGTAAGTCATATGTTTAAATGCATGTTGCTATTTCTTTTCCTTACTGACAAAGTAAAGCCAGTTATTCTTATTTCAGCAGTCTGCTTGTGAGTTCATACCCATCACACTTAGAGTATAAGTGATGTTTATATGTGCATAGATACATACCCCTTGACTAACTGTGCCAGAGCGGGTAGAGCAAATTTGCCGGGGGTTGGTGGAGCTGTACTCAGGGACCCAAAACAAACCAGCGGCTCTCTTAACTGGGGGTAGCGCTACATACATTTTTGCACACAATTGGATAATTGGAGTAAGCAAAACTTTACTTCATCACCAAGCTAAGTGCTTTTTCTGTTTGCAAAGGGAATTTTTAGTTTAGTGATAGTGAACAAGGCCTGCAAGGCTGAAATGCATTTACATTTGCTGTCTGTGTCTTTTATAGAGAATCAATAAATTTTGAAGATTTTAAAGAGCAAGCAAGGAGTGGTGGACCATCTTTTCTTATGATTGCTCCTGCAGCTAGTGATAGTGAACAAGGCCTGCAAGGCTGAAATGCGTTTACATCTGCTGTCTGTGTCTTTTATGGAGAATCAATAAATTTTGAGGAGTTTAAAGAGAAAGCAGGGAGTTGCGGACCATCTTTTCTTATGATTGCTACTGCAGCTATGAGACTGCCTCTCAGCACCCAGGTAGTTCCAAACAATCTTCTGATCATATTGTGTAGTAGCACCCTACTTCTGCTTTAATTTATGGAATTTTTAGTTACCTTAGAGCAGGGGTGTCAAACTCAATTTCATCGTGGGCCGCATCAGCGTTATGATTGTCCTCAAAAGAGCCGGTTGTATCTGTAAGATTAGATGGCCAGCGCCTCCCCTCCCCTTACATTAGATGTCAAGAGCCACCCCACCATCAGACGTTGAGCCCCCTACTCTCGCTAACATCACAGTGAACTTTCCTTATGCTGCTGCTGGGAAGAAGCTGGATGCATTGCTTGAAACAGAAAGTAGGGGTCTGGAGGAGGACCAGACGAGGGCCTGGAGCTGCAGGAGAGGTGTGAGGGCCACATGAAATGGCCTGGTGGGCCAGATTCGGCCCACGGGCCTTGTGTTTGACACCTGTGCCTTATGCCGCATACACACGACCGGACTTTCCGGCAGACTAGGTCCGACGTTTTTTCCGACGGACTTTCGGCGGACTTCCGACGGACTTTCTCAACGAACGGACCAAAGTCCGACGGAATCGAACATGATGACATATGACTGGACTAGAATAAGGAAGTTCATATCCAGTAGCCAATAGCTGCCCTAGCGTTGGTTTTCGTCCATCGGACTAGCATACAGACGAGCGGATTTTTCCATAGGAACTGGTTCCAACGGAGTACCAGCGGAAATTTTTTAAACATGTTCTATTTCTAAAGCCTATCGATTTTTCGACAGCAAAGGTCGGATGAAGCCCACACACGATCGAATTGTCCGGCGGATTCGTTCCGGCGGACCTTTGCTGTCGAAAAGTCCGGTCGTGTGTACGCGGCATTAGAGAATGAGGAAAAGGTGTGCCGATGTCAATCATCTATTCATATGCAAACAATAATCCAGTTTTGTAAATTTTTTCTGCATGTGATTTGGTATTTTTATGCAAAGGGGATTTTCCCTGCATTCTCTAAGCTAAGTGGCAATTCCTTTGCAAAGAGAAAACTTAATTTTACATGCTGTAGTATTTTAGTAAATCAAGGTCAATGTTTTAGAAATAGCTGACCTAAGCTCTTTGAGAACTCATAGATGCAAAACATCTGCTTTAACAACTAGGATACATGTGTAATTATATCATTACCATGCTCATACACAATAAAGCATTTAGCAAAGGTGACTTTTTGCCTTCAGTGATCAAATATACTTTGACATTTGCAGGACCTATGCATTTTTTTTGCTTTTACAACTTAGTAGTTAATGCTTTTAGCATTCTTTTAATTTGTTTTTAGTTACCTTTTACCTGAATTTTTTTTATTTCCTGTCAACTACTAAACACATCAAGATTAACATACCACTGGTGCGCTGAAGGGTAAAGAGAAAACATTATTTGATTCAGGTCAAAGCAAAGCTTTCTTGGGGCCATGGAGCTGACTATGGTTGTTCTCCCTACTGCTCTCCTTCCAATGTCACTGCCATAACACCCACACTTTTAATTCTGTAATTATGAATTGAACATAAGACAGATAATCAGGTAATTTCAGAATGCAGTAAAAATACATTTACTAGCTTGCATATACACTGTTATTTTATCCACAGAAGAAATAACCACATACTGTGTTCTGCTTAATGTTGTATTTCCGTTGCATGTTTTGTAAATGATTTTAGATATTTGTTAGAAACGTCGTCTCAGGAAGCAAAGAACCACAAGCTTTTAGAAGCCCCGCATTTCCTTCATTTTCTGTAACGACTGTTTTATTTGCTCTTATCTACACAATATTATTAACTGCTTTTGGGAATGATTGATATTTCTTTAGAGCTCCTGTCATATCACTCGTTATTTTAACACTTATCGGTGATAAAGTTCAGACAAAAATTAAGCAGCTGCAATGTTGCAGCACGAATTAGTTTAATGTTCTCAGTCAGGAGCAGCTGTTTGGTTGAGGACTCAAATTTAGCAGTGGGGGGAAGGGCTGGTGACGCTGACAATGTTATTTTCTCTACATAAACATTTTTGGCTGCTGCAGCTTTGTGCTGGTCACGTGATAGTGTCCCTAGGCAGATAATTTATTTCTGTAGCTTTCATGAGCAATCATTAACCTTCAGACTCTCAGTTTGCTTCCTGCTTTGTGGCATTTGTTATTCTTTCTTTTCTAAGCTAAATAGTTGAATTCACAGAATGTCAGTGGAAAATTATAGCAAATATCTATTAAACTGTAATGTAATATACTCATAAATAGGTTGTGCACAAATAACAGTCATATTTTTTTCCATGTGCTTTTCTGTAGATTTAACATTACATTAGTAAATAAAAAAAATCTTTTTATTATCACAGGTTCATATGTTCTGAATCATCCTATAGCACATCAAATGATCTGTGTTTATATATAGTTACCGCAAATAAGAAACGAGGCATATGTCTCAGTGATCCAGGTTTACATAGACCTAACCCACTTTTGTATAGGGAAGTGTTTTTAACTGCTTCAGCCCTGGAAGATTTTACCCCCTTCCTGACCAGAGCACTTTTTGCGTTTCGGCCCTGCATCGTTTTAACTGACAATTGCGCGGTTGTGTGACGTTAAACCCAAACAAAATTGACGTCCTCTTTTCCCCAGAAATAGAGCTTTCTTTTGGTGGTATTTTATCACCTCTTCGGTTTTTATTTTTTGCGCTATAAACAAAAAAAGAGAGACAATTTTGCAAAAAAAAAACTATATTTTTTACTTTTTGCTATAATAAATATCCCCCAAAAATATTTTAAAAAACTAATTTTTTCTTCAGTGTAGGCCCATATATATTCTTCGTTGTATTTTTGGTTAAAAAAAAAACGCAATAAGCATATATTGATTGGTTTGTGCAAAAGTTAAAGCGTCTACAAAATAGGGGATAGTTTTATGGCATTTTTATTATTATTTTTTTTATATTAGCAATGGCGGCGATCTGCAATTTTTATCATGACTGCGACATTATGGCAGACACATCGGACACTTTTGACACTATTTTGGGACCATTGTCATTTATACAGCGATCAGTGCTATAAAAATGCACTGATTACTGTGTGAATGACACTGGCAGGGGAGGGGTTAAACACTAGGGGACGATCAAGGGGTTAAGTATGTCCTAGGGAGTGATTCTAACTGTGGGGGGATGGGCTACAACTGACATGACAGCGATCACTGCTCCCGATGACAGGGAGCAGTAGATCCCTGTCATGTTGCTAGGCAGAACGGGGGAAATTCTTTGTTTACATAGGCATCTCCCCGCTTTGCGGCTCAATGACACGGTCTCCGGGACACCGGCAGACATCGAGTCCGCGGGACCCGTGGGCACGGTCACACTGTATGCGGCGGGTGCATGTGCCAGCTAGCCCTGCCAATTAAAGGGGACGTACAGGTACACCCATTTGCCCACCGCTGCCATTGTGCCAACGTATATTGGCTTGCAGCAGTCGGCAAGTGGTTAAATATTGAGCAAATATTGAGTAAATGAGCAGAAAGGATGTATATCAACCATTGCTACAAATATTAACACTACTTTTACAGTAACTACCAATCTTAATACCAGCAAACAAATATTTTAAATAATGATGAGATGCAACAGGATGCTATTAAATATAATTTATGACACCTCCAAAGAATCACTAAAAAAGATACCATAATTAAGAAGTAGGGCTACTTCTAAAGTGTGCAGCTCTAGTATTAGATATCTTTGACACTTGGCCGCTAATGCGCTGCTTGTTTTAGCGGTGCTTTAGGGCTGTTTAAGCAGCGCTTTTTGACCACCAGTGGGGCGCTTTTAACCCCAAAGAAGGGGTTAAAAATGCCCATCTTGCAGCGCTTCCGAAGTGCCTTTCAGGCGCTTTGGAAGCGCTGCCCATTCATTTCAATTTGCAGGGCGTTTTGGGATCGCTAAATACAGCACTCCCAAACCACCCCAAAGATGCTGCTTGCTGAACTTTTCCTCTCAAGTGCACTGCCCAAGTGTGAAAAGTCACACTAAAATAAATGGGAGGCGTTTTTCAGGCGCTTTACAGGCGCTATTTCTAGTGCCTGCAAAACACCTGGAAACCGCCTCAGTGTGAAAGATGTCTTATGGAGGCAACTCTTGCGTCTCATTCTCAGAGTGTCAATACAGTTTCTGACCGGGGGGACTTAATAGACCAGCAGTGCTATTCTGTGGGGATTTCCAGTTTAGTGTTTTCTCTAAACCTCACTGGATACCACTTTTTGTTGCATGTAACAAATGTAAGCAAAGGATTAACCATTGCTGTGAAGGTGCAAGGGGGTTGATTTATTAAAGGTAAATAGACTGTGCACTTTGCAAGTGCATTTGCGCTCTGTAAGTGCAATTTCTCTAGAGCTTAGTAAATGAGGTATAGCTTCACTTTGCAAAGAATACCCAATCACATGCAAGGAAAATAAAAAAAAACAGCATTTTTGCTTGCTAAGGATTGGACGATATAAGCCAGCATTCATTTATAGGCGCATATGCCTTTTATTGATTTACTGTATAATTATGACTAATAAGGACATAGGAAATTAAGGAAAAATAACCATATAGAGGCATGTAAAGATGCCCCCTGCTAGTGAACAATAACAGAGAACTTGATATGGTTTCCTAGTATACAATTAACCTGCACAAAAACACTATAAAAGGTATCAATCCAACAAAGGTTACCATAATATATCTAGTAGGTAATTAGAGAAAAAAGGGAGTATGAGTGACAATCAATGTCGGCTATAAAAACCTCAAGGTATCAGAAATCAACGTTCTCTAGGGTACCATAGGACCAAGGATAAATTAGAAAAGAGAAACAAAAAAAAAGAAAAAGAATATAAAAGGGAAGCCAGAGTGCAGGAATAAATCAAACATATGCCTTAGTCACAAATGAGAGTAGAATAGAAAAGAAAAACAGTAGAAAAAAGAGTAGTGTAGATCCTAGAAGGTAAATTATCCTCTATCTATGTGAAACTAAATAAATGTGTCCTCACATTCAGCTGTCACAGGGGGTAGGTACATGCCCCCTCCCCCCCTGAACTGGGGTGCGGAAGAAAGGGCTGTATGGAGTCAGATTCCATCGCCAGCATCTCCTCCATGCACTTAATATAATTTACAGTTGATACCCATAAGGTGATAGGAGGTGTATTGGTGGACTTCCAAAATTGAGGTATAATTTTTAGTTTTTGAGATGCAACTTAATCCAGTAAAATTGAAAGCAGGGCAATTTCTGGGGTAGGTAATAAGTATTTGTCATAGACCCTGTTATATGTTGCAAACACTTTTGACCAAAAAAGCCTACTTACAAAGCATATAGAGGTCTTTAATTTTTACTTTCAATAGTTTTTTATTGAGTTTTTCACAAGGATGTGAACCTAAGGTTACGTTCAAAATGTACTATCCCAAATAGAGAGGCCGCCCCCTCAACCCAGCACCCCAAACGGGGACTAACTGTGCCGGGAAAAGAAGGATAGCCCCCCCAGGCGGGGTCTGGAATCCAGAGTTTGGATTCGTAATACTTCCTATACATATGTAATAATGGAAGGTAACAGAATGAGAACACGAGATTAAATCATTAAGTAAACATTCAAATCCTGCAGTGGAAGAAGTTCAGTACTATAGATGCAGTCCGAGGCTAACTTGACATAGTGATACAGGGGAACGATCCATCAACCTGTAAATGAGGCCTAAATTAAGAGCTGCAAGGAAAAAAAAAGGTTAGAAAAGTGATAGCAACAGGATGGAAAGAAGAAGAAGGAGGAGCTAATGAACGATAGAGCAAATCTCATTCACCGGCGGCCGCCAGTGAAAAGCTAGTAGGTGGCTGGTATAGACATGTATCTAGTCCAGGGGGCCCAGACAGCATCATGTTTAGCGGTGGAATCAAGAAGAATACTAACTGTTTTCTCCTGAGACATGATCCAAGAGATCTTTCGTTTAACCAAGAAGAGAGACACGGTTGGAGTTTTCCAGGCCCGGGCTATCGTGAGTTTAGCGCCAAGAAGCATAAACATAATGAGTCTTTGGGTCAGTCGGGGAGTATTAGGGCTAGGACAATTCAATAATGCTATGTGAGGTGATTTTTGGATCGGTAGGCCAGTTATCTTCCTAATGATGTGGTATAATCTATTCCAGAGACTCCTTATCTTAGGGCATTCCCACCAGATATGCATCATGGAACCCATATGTCCACAATTGCGGAAGCAAAATGGAGAAGCATCCGGGTAGATTTTAGAGAGTCTCAGGGGAACCATATACCACCTCATGAGGATTTTCAGGTTAGCTTCGATTAGCGTTATGTTCAAAATTCCCTTTGAAGCTGTCGTAGAGGCTCTATGCCATTCTGCAGTAGTCCATGTATGTTTCAAATCATTTTCCCAGTCTGTCATATAGAGTGTTTTAGTATCAGCTTGAGCAAGTGACTGGTAAATTACTGTAATACCACCCCTGTGTTCCCCAGGCTGACCACACCAACGTTCATAATCTGTGAGTGAGAGAGTGCTAGAGTTGGGAAACCGAAGCGACTGGGCAATTTGCCTGTAATGAAACCGTTCCGCGTTGGGCATTTCGAGTTTGCCAACACAATGAGCCATAGTTAGGGGGCCCGTAGGGTTAGTGAAGTGTCCTATCCTATACATCCCTTTGTCTAGCCACCACTGAAAGGCTTTTATGTCCATTCCAGGAGGGAATAGAGGATTTCTAAACAAGTGGGCTAGCGGGTGCCAGTGCGATACCAAACGAGGATCAGATTTGAGAGAGTCCCACAAAGCAAGTGAGTGAGATAACGTGGGGACCATGATGGCCGGTCTAGATTTGGCTGGGGACCACAGAATATAATCCAAAGTGTGCTGAGGGATAGCCTGTCGTTCCAGATGAACCCAGTCCGGATGGGCAAATTTAGAGTAGATAGTGGACAGTTGTGCAAGTTGCGCCGCTTGGTGGTACCAGAGAAGGTTAGGAACCCCCAGGCCTCCCTGCGTCTTGTGTCTATGCAGAGTGCTCCTGGCCAGCCTATGTCCCTTATTTCCCCATATAAATTTTATAATTTTAGATTGAAATTTTCGTAGGTGATCTTTAGGGATAGGTATAGGGAGGGATCGGAAAAAGTAAAGGATGCGAGGTAGAAGAGTCATCTTCACTGAATTGATTCTTCCTAGCCACGAGAGCCCCAATGTGTCCCAGTATTTTAAGTCTGCTTCAAGTTTGCGATAGAGTGGAGGAAAGTTAGCCTTGTAGAGAGTGTCTATGGAAGCTGTGAGGTTGATTCCCAGATAAGGGATCATAGCTTCACCCCAACTAAATCTAAAAGTGTATTTGAGTCGGGATACAAGGAGATCAGGTAAATTCACGTTCAGAGCCAGGGATTTTGAATAATTAACTTTAAGACCAGATACTTTGCCAAAGTCATCGAGAACTTTGCATAGATTAGGTAAGGAGACAAGTGGTGAGGTGACGAAAAGTAGCACGTCATCGGCGAAAAGAGCGCACTTGTGGGTGTGTGGGCCACAATGCACTCTGTGTATATCGGGATTGTCCCGTATAGCGATAGCAAGTGTCTCGATGACCATGGCAAATATTAAGGGGGATAGGGGGCAACCCTGCCTAGTACCATTGAAGATTTGAAAGGGCTGAGAATAATGACCTTGCATTTTGATTTGAGCGAACGGGGATGAATATAATGCCGCGTACACACGAAGGGACTATCCCGCGGGATTATCCGCTGGACCGAAGTCCAGCGGATAATCCCCTCGTGTGTGGGCGCCGGCGGACTTTTTTTGGCCAAAGTACGGCGGACTAAAGTTTCAGGTTTTGTTTTCAAATTATCCGCTGGACTTGGCAGTCCAGCGGATAATCCGGTCGTGTGTAGTATGGTCCGGCGGACCAAAAAGGACGCATGCTCAGTAGCAAGTATTTTTCTAGTATTTTTCGTTTTCTAGTCCCGTCGTACGTGCTGTACGTCATCGCGTGAACCGTCGGACTTTTTGCGTGATCGTGTGTGGTCAAGTCCGTTCGCTTTTTAGTCCAACGTACCCAGCTGGAAAGTCCAGCGGATTGTCCGCTGGACTTAGGTCCGCCGGGAAAAGTCTGTACGTGTGTACGAGGCATTAGGCTCGAACCAAATTCATAAAGGAGTTGCCGAAACCCCACTTTTGTAAAAGGGGAAACAGGAAGGACCAGGAAACAGAGTCAAAAGCCTTCATTAAATCCAACGAGAGTATAAAACCCTGTTGCGGCAGGCCTTTGTTCCAGCCAGCCCTCAGGAGCGAGACTATATCTATAGCTCTTCTGATCTGGTCTGGACCCTGTCTCCCAGGAATAAATCCTACTTGGTCTTTATGTACATATAAGCCAATAAAGGACGATATTCTGTTTGCGAGGATTTTAGTTAAAATTTTTAGGTCATTATTTATTAATGATATGGGGCGGTAATTTGCAGTACTGCTGGTATCCTTTCCTGGTTTCGGCAGAACCGTTATGAAGGCTGAATTTAGGGAAGTATCCAGTTGTGAGCCAACTCGTAGTTGGTTAAAGAATCTGGCTAGGTAGGGAGCGAGCAACGGTGTGAAATGTTTGTAATAAGGGGTGGAAAACCCATCCGGCCCGGGGGCAGAGTTACTCTTAAGATCTTTTATGATTAGTTTTACCACGAATATAGGTTTTGTGGGCCGCCCATAATGTTGATTAGGGACAGGGAGAGAGTGAGGAAGGAGGCCTTTGAAAAGCGGAGCATGTGTTTGTAAAATAAAAAAAGTGGTAGAAATCATGGAAGGCTTCCATGATCTTCTGAGGATTTTGTAAAAAGGAGTTGCCGAAACCCCACTTTTGTAAAAGGGGGGGAAACAGGAAGGACCAGGAAACAGAGTCAAAAGCCTTCATTAAATCCAACGAGAGTATAAAACCCTGTTGCGGCAGGCCTTTGTTCCAGCCAGCCCTCAGGAGCGAGAAGTTAAGGGCCGTGCGCGCGCACCATAGTCCCGAGCTGAGATGGTCTGGACCCTGTCTCCCAGGAATAAATCCTACTTGGTCTTTATGTACATATAAGCCAATAAAGGACGATATTCTGTTTGCGAGGATTTTTTGTTAAAATTTTGAGGTCATTATTTATTAATGATATGGGGCGGTAATTTGCAGTACTGCTGGTATCCTTTCCTGGTTTCGGCAGAAACTGAGATAGAGGCTGAGTTTCCAATGAAACTCACGCTGGCGAGATGTTGGTTTGTGGATGATTAAGAGAAGAAAGGAGTGGTCCGACCAGACAGAGTCCCTGATAATAACCTTTTGTTCTCGACTCATGGAAGGCTTCCATGATCTTCTGAGGATTTTGTGTTAGGGAACCGTTGGGAAGACGTATCTTAGGCAAGGTGCGTGCTCTAATCATGGGTGTAATTCTGCGTGACAGCATGTCCTCAATTTATCCTTTTGGTCATAAAAACCTCCCACCATCCCATCTGAGGCTTTTCTCAGCTAGATCAGTGAGCGATAAGTTAAAGGGCCGTGCGCGCAGTTTCCAGCTTAGTCTTTGAGCTAGGAGATGGGTTGTGTTTATGTTGTTTGCTGAGACAAGAGAATTCCCTTTCAAGCTTTTCTATATCTAGTTTGCGTGCCTTGTGTATCCAAAATATGGGGGGAGTGGAAAAGAGATTGAAAAAATTTGGATATAATTTTATAGTTTTTAGTCTTGGAACCGAGAGCCGCCGGTGAAGGAGATCATATTCATCACTGAAAGAAATGAAAATTTAGTAAAGGGAAAAGAGAGAAAGGGGACAGAGAAGTGAAGAAAAAAACAAAAAGAACCAAGAATATGGTGAAACATAGTACACCATATCCCGAGGTACATGTAGGTGCATTAAAACACGGCACCCTTGAAAATATAGCTTATAGTAAACTAAAGTCCAGTGAGCGAATTGAAAGCAGGGCAATTTATAGGTGAGTCTTTGAGCTAGGAGATGGGTTGTGTTTATGTTGTTTGCTGAGACAAGAGAATTCCCTTTCAAGCTGTTCTATATCTAGTTTGCGTGCCTTGACCAAAAAAGCCTACTTACAAATCCAAAAAATTTGGATATAATTTTTAATTTTTGAAAAAAATTGAGGCATCCAATTTATCTTCTATATGCTCTATCCAGAAAAGCCTACTTACAAAGCATATAGAGGTCTTTAATTAAAAAAATCCAGAAAATGACATTGCATGATTTTTAAATAATTAATTAGCATTTTATTGCATGACATAAGTATTTGCTCACCTACCAACCAGTAAGAATTATGGCTCTCACAGACCTGTTATTTTTTCTTTAAGAAGCCCTCCTGTTCTCCACACATTACCTGTATTAACTGCACCTGTTTGAACTTTTTACCTGTATAAAAGACACCTGTCCACACATTCAATCAAACAGACTCCAACCTCTGCCCAATGGCCAAGACCAGAGAGCTGTGTAAGGACATCAGGGATAAATTTGTAGACTTGCACAAGGCTGGGATGGGCTATAGGACAAAAGGCAAGCAGCTTGGTGAGAAGGCAACAACTGTTTGTGCAATTATTAGAAAATGTAAGAAGTTCAAGATGACGGTCAGTCTCCCTTGGTCTGGGGCCCCATGCAAGATCTCACCTCGTGGGGCATCAATGATCATGAGGAAGGTGAGGGATCAGCCCAGAACTACATGGCAGGATCTGGTCAATGACCTGAAGAGAGCTGGGACCACAGTCTCAAAGAAAACCATTAGTAACACAATACACTGTCATGGATTAAAATCCTGCAGCGCACACAAGGTCCCCCTGCTCAAGCCAGCACATGTCCAGGCCCATCTGAAGTTTGCCAATGACCATCTTGATGATCCAGAGGAGGAATGGGAGAAGGTCATGTGGTCTCATGAGACAAAAATTGAGCTTTTTGGTCTAAACTCCACTCGCCATGTTTGGAGGAAGAAGAAGGATGTGTACAACCCCAAGAACACCATCCCAACCATGAAGCATGGAGGTGGAAACATCATTCTTTGGGGCTGCTTTTCTGCAAAGGGGACAGGACGACTGCACCGTATTGAGGGGAGGATGGATGGGGCCATGTATCGTGAGATCTTGGCCAACAACCTCCTTCCCTCAGTAAGAACATTGAAGATGGGTCGTGGCTGGGTCTACCAGCCTAACAACAACCCCGAAACACACAGCCATGGCAACTAAAGAGTGGCTCCGTAAGAAGCATCTCAAGGTCCTGGAGTGGCCTAGCCAGTCTCCAGACCTGAACCCAATAGAAAATCTTTGGAGGGAGCTGAAAGTCCGTATTGCCCAGCAACAGCCCCGAAAACTGAAGGATCTGGAGAAGGTCTGTATGGAGGAGTGGGCCAAAATTCCTGCTGCAGTGTGTGCAAACCTGGTCAAGAACTACAGGAAACGTATGATCACTGTAATTGCAAACAAAGGTTTCTGTACCAAATATTACGTTTTTATTTTCTGATGTATCAAATACTTATGTCATGCAATAAAATGCAAACAAATTACTTAAAAATCATACAATGTGATTTTCTGGATTTTTGTGTTAGATTCCATCGCTCACAGTTGAAGAGTACCTATGATAAAAATGACAGACCTCTACATGCTTTTTAAGTAGGAAAACAGGCAAAATCGTCAGTGTATCAAATACTTGTTCTCTTCACTGTTTGTGCAAATAAGAACTCCTCTCAAAACCGCACCTCCAGAAGGCTCCATAAGTGGAAGGGAAGGCTTGATGGAGAGTAAAGCCCCATACACACGCGCGGATTATCCGAGGACCAGGTCCGTTGGATCATGTCCGTCGTACTTTGTCCGATGTTGGTTTTGCATACACACGGTCGGACAACGTTGTCGGAATTTCCGGTCTGCAAGAACGTCGTGACATAAGTCGTCTTCCACGAGACTAGAAGAGGGAAGTTCAGCACCACGTCAGGCACCCGTTGGGCTCCTTCTGCTGATCCCGTGTTTATCGCGAGTTAGTCGAAGTTTGGGGACTTACGATTCGCGCTTCTCAGTTTTCTGACTCAGATCGTTACTGCTCTTCAGTTTGTGCTTGTCGTGCGTATCTGTTTATTAGTGTGTGTAGTCAGTTCGCATTTGTTGGTCATTGCGGCCTATATCTTGATATAGGACGCTTTGATTTTCACTGCTTATTGTCTGCTCGTTTCTGGTATTCATTTCGTTCTTTCAGGCCTTGCTGTTTATCGGTGCTTTCTGTTTGTCCGTTCTGACCAGCCGACCGTTTGTGAGCGATGTTTCCCATACGTACTCGTCGCCGAGTTCGTGCTGTACGTGGAATTAGTGTCGGGCTTTTAGCTTTGACCCAAGACCCGTCCATGAACAGAGTGACGAGGAGTATGTGGACCAAGAATTGGTTGCTTCAGCGTGATCAGTTCTCGCACATGCCTTTGCTTCGTGAGATCCGGGAGAATAATCCTGATGATTTCAGGAACTTTCTCCGGATGACGGACCCCGTTTTTCACCGTCTTTTGGCTTTGCTGACCCCTTTTATCAGCCGGCAGGATACCTGCATGAGACAAGCCATCACTCTGGAGCAGAGGCTTGTTGTTACGTTGAGGTACTTGGCGACAGGGAGAAGCCTTCAGGATTTGAAGTTCTCTTCAGGTATCTCTCCCCAGGCCCTGGGAATCATTATTCCAGAGACCTGTTCTGCCATCATCCAGGTCCTGCAGGAGGACTATATGAAGGTAACATTTCTACTTTACTATTCCCTTCTATGTATGCTCTGTTTGCTAATGTCTTCTATTTTTGACCTCCTTCCCTAATTACCATGATTGCAATATGCTCTAATATGCTGTGCCCCTTTTCTCCTTCATGCATTTTTACCTTCACTTACCTCACCAGCATGCTCTTCTGGCCCAATAGACACCTATGGCCTAGTCACTTAAGCAATGTATTTTGTCTGCTGCATAGTATTGTTTTCCCCCAAACACCCCCTAAAATATGCACGAATGTTTGCTGTGTGGTTAACTTCATGTAGAGCCCCCTTTTTTTTCCCTTTTTGTTGGTGGGGGGGGGGGGGGTGCCAAACTCATTCTGAACCCCCTCCCCCAACTGCTCTGTCAGATGGTACCAATCCTCTATCTGCTGGCTTTCCAAAGGTCAATACACACTATATACCTACCTCTTTATAGTGGTCATATTTAGGGATGAATTCAACAAAGCATGTAGTGCAAGGGGCTGGCTCCACACTTTCCATTTCCTCTTGTTTTGTGTTCTTTCCCTCCTATTAGCTTGCTAGGTAATTTCAGAATGTACAAATGCGCGTTCCTTTTTTTTGGGGGGGGGGGGGGGGGATTTGGAATGTTATTTTATCTTTCCTGTGGGCTGCCAATAGTGTTAAGTAAGGAGGGTCTGGCCAAACTAGCACACATTATTGAGCCATTTGGCAATCAATGAAGTGCAGAGGGTTATCTGTCCAAACCCCCCCCCCCCAAACCCCTAGTTATTGTCAATGGCCCATCAGAAGTGGGGGGATTGATGGGGGGTGAGTCATCTGCTAGGGGGACCCTCTACTTTCCAGCTTAAAATGTAAAAGTCTGATCTTGTTCCAAGATGTTTAGTGTCTAATCTGCTTGCAATGTTTATGTGCAAAGTGACAAAAATGTTTTTCTTGTTTCACTCCACAGTTCCCTTCCACGCCACAGGAATGGCAGACTGTGGCCTCCCACTTTGCCAGCCGTTGGGACTTTCCTAACTGCGGAGGTGCAATTGATGGGAAACACGTCCGCATAGTCCCACCCCCCAACTCGGGGTCCTACTATTATAATTAAAAGGGGTTTAATAGTGTAGTGATGTTGGCGGTGGTGTCGGCGACATACGAGTTTTTGTATGTGGACGTGGGGATGAACGGCCAGATCTCGGATGGTGGTGCCATTGCGCACACGGAGTTCTACTGGCGTCTCCAAAGTGGCAGTCTGTGCTTGCCACCTCCAGAGGAGAATGCTGAAGGACTCCCCTTCGTCTTTATCGCAGATGAAGCGTTTGCGTTGACTCCCCATCTGATGAGGCCCTTCCCGATGAGGACCCTCACCCCAGACCAGAGGGTCTTCAATTACAGGCTGTCGAGAGCCCGCAGAGTGGTGGAGAACACCTTTGGGATCCTGGCCAGCCGCTTCCGCCTGTTTTTGACGGCTATTAACTTGGCGGAATACAAACTCAACCACATAGTTCTTGCCTGTTGCATATTGCACAACTTTTTGAAAAGACACAACACCAACTATGTGGTGACCGTTGGCCCAGATGTGGAGGGCCCTTCCAATGCCGACCTCACAGCCCTTCAAGCGGCACATCCAGGCTTGCCCCCTCTAAATGCCTGCGTGGTCCGCAAGCAATATATGGAGTACTTTGTGGGTAGGGGGGCCATTGCTCTGCCTGACGATGTGTGAGAGGCATTTTTAAATAAATATATTTTTTTACCAAACCTATGATTTCTGGTCATTTCCATATTCTAGCTTATTTGAGATATACATTTTTGCCCTTTCGCTTCAACAGTGGGAATGCACTTTCTGGGCAAAAGGAGGTAACAGTCTCTTCTTCCCAAAAAGATTCTTCTCATGTTGCGTGTTTGATACCTAATCTTTTGTCTAGAGAAGGTTTGTAGTGCATAACTGACACCCAAAATACTCCTTTTCATCACCATGACAGAAATGTGTGTATTCCCAAAAATGGTGTGCTACGTGTTTTCTTACAAATCACTGTGGGTGTCATTTACATAAGTCAAATCCACTATGCTCTACAAGTGCAGTGCAAAAGTCCCCTGGAAAATACACTTGCAGTGCAAACTGGAATTGCCTTTAGTAAATAACACCCATTGCCCCCAAAACCCTTTACATTTGACCTACATAATGCTTTTATGTTTTTCAATAAGGAAGCCACACATTTAGAAAATTAAAAAAGTTTACTTGCAACACATTCACAAGTGCGTTTACAAACTTCTTGCCAAAACTGACAAGATCTTGGTTCTTTACAACATTGTTTACAAACATTCCGCATTTGGAAAAACCAGGCATGGAGCAAAACAAAACATAGGAACTCGGAAAGTTAAACTTTCTAAAGTGAAGACAAGATCAGACATAACTATATGTTCAAAGTGTGTTTGATCTTGCCTTCATCACATGGGGGGTCACCCTTGGAAACTGGAAATTTAGAACATGCACACAATTTGGGTCTCAAAATGGTCATTAGATGGTAAAACACATGCCTAGAATCTTCAAAAGTGCCATTTTCCATCATGGGGATGAATGGACGTTTTTTGGGGGTGCAACCCCTTCACCACAACCACTTTAGTAGTTCGTAAAGTGGTTGCACCCCCAAAAAAACGTTGTCATTCATCCACCATGATGGGAGCTAGCACATGTGGACACAATGTGTGCATGTTCCAAATTTCACACAGTTCCTAAGTTGCAAATGTGTTCAGAAACAGCCACAAATGTGTGTTAATTACTTGGTGCGTTTTCAGATTTTGCCGAAAACATCAATGGTGTTCTTCAATTTTTGTTGAACATCATTGATGTTTTGCTTTATGTCATCTAGATCTCGATTGCAGACCAATATCTCCCCGATGAGTACGTGGGCACTCTCTGTGGTAAAGTGCTATTCTTCTTCCACAACATCCACGTCACCTAAAAACAACCAAAAAAAACAAAAATGTGTTTTGGAAATGAGGCAGGCATACATTGATTAGCTTACCAGTAGCTGTGTTCTCCCACACTCACCTGTTGTGGTGACAAGTTCTCCAATTTCTATGATCTCTCCTTCCTCCTCCTCCTCCTCCTCTGCTTCTGGTCTTTCCCCTTCTTTGGGAGGTGTTGGTTTTGTGGTTTCCTCAGACGTACCGAGTTTTTGCTCCCCTATGAGAATGTACAAAAGGAAGATTTAGCAACACAATCTATTGAGGGCAGTAATAGGAAATGACAAACATTGCTTGAAAGTGAGGGACAATATTTTTGTTAGGCCAGTTACAAATGACAACAACATGAATGTAGTCACTTTGTAAAGGTGCTAAACGTACTAGCTTTTTGGTAGAAGTTTGTCTGATGGGGACCCCCCTCTAGTATCCACTGGAGCACATGTGTGAAAAGGCTAATAAAAAGTGGGTTTGGGTGGGCCAGCACTAGTGCTCTAGAGTCCAGATGGGTAAACAGCTTCTGGGTGACCTCTCCTTTACATTGAATAAATTGGCTTTACATTCTTGATGACATTTCTAGTGAGAACAAACTTCCTTTCCCCAAAAAAAACACCAAACATCGTATTATAAGTGGCCGAACGATCGAGGTTGAGTACGATCGAATGGACACACACGAACATGACGGTGGCAGAAAGATCGAGGTTGAGTACGATCGAATGCACAGACGAACATGAAAGTGGCCATTTTCTAATGTACAACTTGGTAAAAATACAAACACATGGAGCAGTATGCAAGCCAAAAATCAAACACAAAACACAACTACTTACTTTTTTGAAGACCTCGCTTGATCTTTCTGTACTGATCGGGCTCCCTCAGTTTCAGGTCTGACCAGCGTTTCCTAAGTTTCTCCTTGGATCGTTGTACCCCAAAATGATTGTACAGCCTCCTCACAACTTTAGACATGATCTTGGCCTTGCGGACATTGGGGTTGAGGTAAGGCCCATACTTCCCATCATAGTCGCTCCTCTTTAATATGTCCACCATCTCCAACATTTCTCCAAATGACATATTGGAGGCCTTAAATTTCAGGCTCCGGGATCGGGACGTTTCTGCCTCCGGCCTTTCCTCGTCCTCCTCCTCGTTGGTGCAATATTTTGGGCGCACCTGCTGTGTCCCCGCCATGTGCTCTCCCCACTGCGCCGTAAAGAGAAGGGGTGGGGAATAGACGAGAAAGATCGTCAGGGACGGGCGGAGTGTGACGCATGCGCACTGTATATAAAACGTCACACGCCTGTGTCGTAGCCATGATCTGTGGGACGAGGGGAGAGAAAGCTCACGCACGAGACGATCGCTATAACGAAGGTACAATTTGACGTTGGTACATAACAAGCCTAGACGGATTAGACCTTGAGTCTTCTTTATGGAGAAGATTAGGAGAGTTTAGCCTGACATTATTTATAGTGTTTTGTGTGGTGTTGTGTCTTGCAGAGATTATGGACGGCTTCAACGATGTGAGTTTTCTCCCCCTCTTCATTGATAAATATAGGGAAATGCCCCTATTATGGCAGGCGAAACACTGAGATTACAGCAACAGACCAAAGAGGTACGCAGCCATGAAGAAACTTGTGGCATTTGTAAAGCCAAGGTTCCCCACGGCAACCGTGGAGAAGTTAAGAATAAAAATTGGTAACCTGAGGAGTACCTATTTCAGGGAGCGCAATAAGGTCCTGAAGTCCCAAGCATCTGCAGCAGATCAGGTCCATGTCCCCACGCTCTGGTACTATGACAGGCTCCACTTTCTCAAAGACCAGGCTAATGTCAGGAAGTCACTCTCGACTCTTCCTTGCACGCCACCCCTGATGAGGCTTCCGAGGAGCAACCTGGGCCTTCCAGTCTGGAAGATGTGGAGGAGCCCAGCTTGTGGCAAGTATAGTAGTTTTGTAACCATTTTTGGGAATAATGAATGATGTTCACTTAATTCAGGATCCCCAATTGCTTAGTTCCTAACGTGTTTGACATATCAACAGACAGTAGTGTTGTAGACATTTGGGGCAAGAATCTAAACTGCAGGGCTGAGAATTGTATGGTTTTCTATTTGTAAACATTTTGCAACAGTCACTAGATGAAAATTGTGTGTGTTTGATGAACAAATAACTCAAACTATGTCCCTTTTTCATACACAGGAAGACCTCAGCCAGGAGGTGGCTGTGAAATGTGGCAGTCAGGAGGAGGCAGGGGTTAGTGGCAGCCAAGAGGTGGGTAGTGGCAGCCAACAGGGGGGTAGGCGTAGGAGCCTGACTGTCTCCCAAGTCCCTCCCCTCCGCCTTCCCTACAGAAGGGCGAGAAGGATGGGGGAGGTGGGAGAGTCAGCGCTCCAGCTGATCAGAGATGCTTCAGCCTCCCTATATGCCACACCCACCTATGAGGAGGCCTTTGCCTCCTTGGTTGCCACTAAAATGAAGGGTATGGAGGTGGGGCAACGCATCATGTGTGAGGGGGTCATCCTCAAGGTCCTAAATAAGGGTATGGCTGGGGAGATGACCCCACTCACACATGTTTGTGATAGTGACCATGCTCCGCCTCCTCCTCCTTCTGCCACCCCACCAGCACCACAGCCACAGCGTGCAAGGAAGCGTGGAAGGAAGACCTGAGAGTGACGACCTGGATTCAGTCTGGTCTGAGAGAAGATGGAGCCTCTCGTAGGACCAGAGCCTGGGGACCTAGGTGGCATCTGCTGCAGTTCCAGGATATTTTGGACTTCAGGACCAGATAGCACTCCCTTATTATTTAGATAGGTACTCCTCAGGCCCCCAATTTTAGACGCTTCTAAAATGATGGTTGCCGTGGGGGTCCAAGGCTTTGCAAATTCCCCAAGTTTCTTCATCGCTCCGTTCCTCTTTGGTTTGTTGCTGAGACCTAAATAAAGGTATTTTTGATTTTAAATAATCATTGCCTATGTGTTTTACTTTTCTACAATGACAGTTTATTTGTGAGTAGGCAGGTAAATTTCACTAATCATAAAGTATAATTAACAAGGGGCACCAACAACAAACAAACTCCTAGTAAATTTAAGCAACAAATAGAAATGTAAATAATGTGGTTTTGCTAAGTTGAGACACACAACCCCCCTCAAAAAAAAAAAAAAAAAATCTCATTAAAATATGTATTCCAAAAAAAATACAAAAATGAGAAATCATCCAAAAAATATAACAAAGATTCTTTTACCATCTGAGTAAAAATAAACATGTAGTCTAGAAATCCTAAAAACTAATAAAGAACTAAGTTTGGGAGAAGTGCGGGTGAATAGGAGCAGCTAAAACATGTCATTCTTCTTGCATTGTAAAGAAAAAGAGAATGCGCTGCATTAAAGACATTTTAACATTGCAGCGTGACGAATGTGCTGTGTCGATTAGGAAAGGTAGTTTTACCTGACCGAGCGCTTCCTTCACAGAATTTCTTCTGAGCATGCGTAGCACTTTGTCCATCGGACTACGCTACACACGATCGGATTTGGTGTGATCGGACTTTGTTGTCGTAAAAATCTATCCAGCAGGAGATAGAACTTTGTCCGTCGGACAATCCGATGGAAACTGTCCGATGGTGCCTACACACGGTCGGAATTTCCAACAACATTGTCCAATAGGACAGAATCCATCGGAAAATCCGACCGTGTGTATGGGGCTTTACTGAGTCCCTGTACCAAAATAAAAGGATCTTAAAATTTTCTCCTGGGCATATCTGGAAATGGTAGACTTTTTGGTAGACATAAAGGAAGGCTACCAATCAACAGCTGAAAGTTCACCTGCCAATTTAATGGACCAGGCTCTTGTATAAGTCGGTAGTTCGCCATTGCAGGTAACTTGAATAAGCTTATATAATGTAGAAAACTTATGTCTAGGCATTTCGCCAAGAGAATATAGTTCTCAAATTCTGCAAAAGAGCGAGTGGTTTGTCCGGAGGAATGCAGCCTCCCATAAAAAGCTGACAAATGGGAATTAGTAAGCCAATCTCCCGGATTCAGCTTCTGCGGGAGAGGGTAGAGGGGCTCCCCAACTCGTGTTCTGAGAAAGGTATGTGCCACCGGCCATGCAGACCTAGGCTAAGGACCTAGCGAAGAAAAGCCTTCCCCTTGTGGAAAATCAGGGTTGTCGAATAGGGAGGTTAAAGAAGACAGATCCGATGACAAAAGATTAAGGAACCCTGATTTATACCACATTTATACCACTATGGTCAGTGGGAGGAAGCCTGGAGTAATGGTAAATTGTATTTAAAACCCCACTCACAAGTCATATGGGAAAGTGAAAGTTCCTGTTCCACGATAGTCAAGGCCTTGGATAAAGGACAGCAAAACCATTCCAACATACGAAAAAGCAGAGCTGCTATGTGATATAATTCAAAGTCAGGGATGTCAACACCACCCTGAAGCTTGGCATGTGTGAGAAGTTTATAATGTAAAAGCGAGAATCCATGGTTCCAAATAAATTGGATAGAGAGAGTGTGTATGGCATGGAACAAGGATTTAGGTAAGGATCTAGGGACCCTCTGTAAAAAATAAAGCAATTCAGTCAGAATGTCCATCTTTAGGGTATTATTCTTTCCAAAGAGGATGGCCTTCATTATTCAAATTTTTTGCAAATTTTCGTTAAGAGAGGACAATAATTAAGTGCATAGAGGTTTGCAGGGACAACAATACCTAAGTATGAAATGCATCTCGGTTTCCATTGGAACAGGAAATTGGAATGAAGTTGGGTCAACGAGGTAAGGGAAATATTTAATGCCACTGTTATATTTAAAGTTATTGAGGGAACAATATATGGGGAAGTCCTGTAGAAGTGTGGGGATAGGGATATGGGTTGCTGAATATAGAGGAGAAGGTAATCTGCATATAGACAGAGTTTTCATGCATCGATGGACTCTGTATGCCTGAAATGAAAGCCTTCTTCCTAATGGCCTGTGCTAAATATTCTTTGACGATGACAAAAAGAAGTGGGGACATGGGGCATCCCTGTCTGGTGCCGCTGGAAATCATAAACGGGTCAGAGAGGGAATCATTCACTAACACAGATGCAGTGGGATGAGAATATGAGCATAACATTTTGCTGACAATGATTTGGCCTAAACCAATATGCTCCTGGGATAGGCGCAGAAACCTCCAACTTACTCTATCAAAAGCCTTTTTGGTGTCAAACAAAAGAAGACAAGCTTTCGATTGATGTTTACGTATATATGAGATGAATTGGAGAGTTCTGGTAGTGTTGTCCCTGGTTTCCTGTCCAGGGAAAAAACCCACCTGATCACTGTGGATAATATCAGGTAGAAGTAGCGATAAACGATTAGCTAAAACTTTAGTAAAGGGAAGGGTCTTTACCAGGTTTAGGAAGAATGGAAATACTGAAAGTCAACAATTGTGGAGAAAGGAGGTGAGTATCATCAACAGAGTCAAATGCTTTAGTGATAATCGGGGCAAAAAATGGTGCAAACTATTTAGAGAATTAAGGACAAAAACTTTCTGGTCCTGGACATTTGCCAGATTTCAGGCTCTTAATGGAACACAAAAACTCTATCTCAGAGAGGTTCTTCCAGGGAATAGGCAGTAATGTAATAACTCATATGCCCTGTACACACGGTCGGAAATTCAGACGGAAAATGTCCGATCGGACCATGTTGTCGGAAAATCCGGCCGTGTGTGGGCTCCATCGAACTTTTTCCGTCGGAAAAAATTTGAGATCCTGCTCTCAAATTTTCCGATCAGGTGTAGAGAATTCCGATGGACAAAGTGCCACGCATGCTCAGATCAAAATACAAGACCAAAGCTATTGGCTACTAGCCTCTACGTAGTTCCGTCGTACGCAACGAACGTCACCACGTTCAGAATGATCCGATTTTCCGACAACTTTGTCCGACCGTGTGTATGCTACACCAGTGTCGGACAAAATCCTTCAGAAAAAATCCCACGGATTTTGTGGTCGGAATTTCCGACCGTGTGCACGTGGCAATAGTATCAGTCTTTGAGGGGGGATGTGAGGTGTCAGAAACCGGAGACAAATTATATGATGAGGAATAATACTGACAAAATGCAGACTTAATTCCCTGATCCTAATATTGTTGCCAGACTTAATGGAGGCAATGTGCAGACGAGGTGGATGGGGATTCAACACTTTCGCCAGATGTTGGAAGCATTTATTTGCTAGTGAGTAATGAACATTATAGACTTTGTCTCACGCTATAACAGACTATGAGTCGAGTAACTGCAGTAAAAAATATCTAGCATTGGAGAGGTCCACAAAAGTACTAGGATCCAAATCCATGGGAGGATTCCAAGGTTAAGATTTTTAATGTAGAAGGGATTGGACTTCCCCAGCCATAGCTTTCATGAGGTGGGCCCAATGTTGAATAAATCCTTAGGATGCATTTAAGAGTTAAGTGGGGACTAGTAGGGTCAGCGGTATGATCTAGGACTGGGGTACTGAATTAAAATTCACAGAGGTCCAAATTGCTTATCTTTGTGTGATGACTCGTGGTCCCTCCTTTATTTCATGATCCCATTCTTACATCAGTTTCCTCAGTCCCTCTGTACATCACAATCCCCGCTTCACATCAGTTTCCCTTTCACAGCAATGTTCTGAACCCCTCTTCTCAGTGGTGTCCTCTGCCCCTTCACATCCCAGCTCCCTCCAGCTCTGGCCCTGCTTCACATCACAGGCCCTCCCCCTCTGAAGCTCTGTCCCTCCTTCACATCACAGACCCCCCCCTCTGCAGCTCTGGCCTCCCTTCACAGACCCTACCTCTGCAGGTCTGTCCCCCCTTCACTTCACAGCTCTGCCTACCTCTTCCTACCCTACTTGGGCACACAGAGTGGGACCCACAGCAGCATTTCATGGAGGGCATGAGCTGCCAGAGTTAGTAAAGTAATTATCTCTGTGCTGTCTTTCTATATCGTAATGTAATGGATACTGCGGCAAACACTGAAAGGAATTTTTCAGGTCCAGGTAAAAAAGGTAGATAAGGGGGTAGTGCTGCGCTGTATATTGGAGGTATAATGTATCAGTGCCAAACAATAAAATAAATATAAAGTGCTTCAAGGGACAACGTCCAATTATCAGTGTAAAAGTGGACAGTGGTGCATAAGGTGCAGAAAGCTATTTGATCAATAACTAGAGTAAAATCACATATAAAAATAGCTTGGTAGTGGTATTATTCGAATATAAAGTGACTCGTGTGCTGCAACAAATAAAATTCCTAAAAATGCATAGTATAAAAATAAGTGCAGATAGAGTCGCATAAATTCCATAAAGTGACCAATCTGCTGCTTTAGATAGAGTGGTTCAACATATGCAGATAAATACGGATAAAATCACATAGAATTGCATATAATCGCATAAAATCGCATATAATCGCATATAATCACATAAAATTCCAAAAGTCGCATAAAATTCCAAAAAAGTGCATATATTCACATAAATTGTGTAGAATCACATGGAATCATATAAAATTGCATAAAAACGCACAGTGAAAGCGTTAACGTCAAAAGAAGTGAAAAGCAGTGACAAATATATAAAAGAACGGAGGTGTAGGTCCGTGAGGTCAGTCCTATCTCAGCTTGACCTATAGTGCGAAATATAGTGACTTCAGTGTCATAAAGACACGTTTATAAGTGGATCAAGGGTGTTATTGCTGGTGCATCGGTATTTTATTCTCCAAGGTGGTGGTGCATTCGGTGATCTAGTGGTTTTTCCTCCTGGTTAGAGTATAGATGTCCCCTTACCTTACCGCTGTAAGGTAACAGCGTTTACAGATGTGTGAGCTCCAGGCGGGCCTCTGCTTCTCTCTGGTGGCGTCCTCCCAATAGGGTTCTCTTATTTGGGTCCTGGTCCTAAGGGGTCCTGGTCCTAGTGGGTGTTCTCTCTGTAAAATGGTCCCTCTGTTACCTGGCGCTCATAAGTGTACCTCACAGGGCAGGGTAGGGTAGAGAAGAACGCTCGATAGTGTAGTAGTTTATAGGTAAATGTTTATTTTACAAGGTATACAGAAAAAAACTCACATTTGTTAGTAGTAGATGTGCATGTAAAAGACGAGCGCCAAGCTCGTACCTCACTTCCAGTATCTCAGTGTCTGTGACGTCCCGACGCGTGTTCGTCACGGTCACGTGACTTCATCAGGGGATTCCCTGATGAAGTCATGAAGTTATCATGCTTTGCTTCTGTTGCTCTCTATGATGCCCAGTCCTCTTCTTCTATTATTCACTTACTGCATTAATGATGCCATGGTAAAAACATGATTTGCAGAATACTAATTAGGACATAGTGATGAGACTGCTCCACATTGTCAATCTCACCCTTATCAACAGCCCATGAATATTTTCTTTACTTTTTGGTTTGGTACCTTGGTAACCAGCAGTGGCAGCACATTTGCTTCACCATGACAGGAAGTAGAAATGGCAAATATTCCAGAAATAGCTAGATTAAGCTCCAAAACACTGCTCTGCCTCCTAAGGTCCTCCTAGTGCAATATTTCCCATGCCTAATGGCAATATAACGCAAATCTTAGTGCCTTGAAAAAATATTCATACTCCTTGAAATTTTGTAAAAATTTATTTTATTGGGATTTTATGTGATAGACCAACACAAAGTGACACATAATTGTGAAATGGAAGGAAAATGGAAGGATAAATGGTTTTTAAAATGTTTTACAAATAAATATGTGGAAAGTGTGGCGTGCGTTTGTATTCAGCCCCCCTGAGTCAATACTTTGTGGAACCACATTTCACTGCATTTACAGCTGCAAGCTTTTTAGGGGATGTCTCTACCAGCTTTGCACATCTAGAGACTGACATTTTTACCCATTCTTCTTTGCAAAATAGCTCAAGCTCTGTCAGATGGGACGGAGAGCATCTGTGAACAGCAATTTTCAAGTCTTGCCACAGATTCGCAATTGGACTTTGACTGGGATATTCTAAAACATGAATATGCTTTGATCTAAACCATTCCATTGTAGCTCTGGCTGTATTTTTAGGGTCATTGTCCAGCTGGAAGGTGAACCTCTACCCCAGTCTCAAGTCTTTTACAGACTCTAACAGATTTTCTTATAAGATTGCCCTATATTTGGCACCATCCATCTTCCCACCAACTCTGACCAGCTTCCCTGTCCCTACTGAAGAAAAGCATCCCCATAACATGATGCTGCACCCACCATGTTTCACGGTGGGGATGGTGTGTTCAGGGTGCTGTGCAGTGTTAGTTTTCCACCACACATAGTGTTTTGTTTTTAGGCCAAAAAGTTAAAGTTTGGTCTCATCTGACCAGAGCACCTTCTTCCACATGTTTGCTGTGTCCCCCACATGGCTTCTCGCAAACTTCTTATGGCTTTCTTTCAACAATGGCTTTCTTCTTGCCACTCATCCATAAAGGCCAGATTTGTGGGGTGCAAGACTAAAGCCCCATACACACGCTCGGATTATCCGAGGACCAGGTCCGTCAGATCATGTCCGTCGTACTTTGTCCGATGTTGGTTTTGCGTATACACGGTCGGACAACGTTGTCGGAAAATCCGATCATTCTGAACGTGGTGACGTTCGTTGTGTAAGACGGGACTACGTAGAGGCTAGTAGCCAATAGCTTTGGTCTTGTAATGTGATCTGAGCATGCGTAGCACTTTGTCCGTTGGAATTCGCTACACACGATCGGAATTGGTGTGATCGGACTTTGTTGTCGAAAAATCTATCCAGCAGGAGATAGAACTTTGTCCGTCGGACAATCCGATGGAAACTGTCCGATGGTGCCTACACACGGTCGGAATTTCCGACAACATTGTCCGATAGGACAGAATCCATCGGAAAATCCGACCGTGTGTATGGGGCTTTATAGTTGTCCTGTGGACAGATTCTCCCACCTGAGCTGTGGATCTCTGCAGCTCCTCCGGAGTTACCATGTACCTCTTGGCTGCTTCTCTGCTCTCCTTGCTTGGTCTGTCAGTTTAGGTGGACGGCCGTGTCTTGGTATGTTTGCAGTTGTGCCATACTCCATGGATTGAACAGTGCTTTGTGAGATGTTCAAAGCTTGGGATATTTTTTTATAACCCAACCCTGCTTTAAATTTCTCTAAAACTTTATCCCTGAATTGTCTAGTGTGTTCCTTGGCCCTCTTGATGCTGTTTGTTCACTAAGGATCTCTAACAAACCTCTGAGGGCTTCACAGAACAGCTGTATTTATGCTGATATTAAATTACACGCAGATGGACTCTTTTTACTAATTAGGTGAATTCTGAAGGCAATTGGTTCTGCTAGATTTTAGTTAGGGGTAAAAGAGTAAAGGCTGAATACAAATGCATGCCACACTTTTCAGATACCGGTATTTTTTTTTTTTTAACAAATGTTAAAAAACATTTATCATTTTCCTTCCACTTCACAATTATGTGCCACTTTGTGTTGGTCTATCAAATAAAATCCAAATAAAATACATTTGCATTTTTGGATGTAGCATGACAAAATGTGGAAAATTTCAAAGGGTACGAATAATTTTTCAAGGCACTGTACGATAAAGTATAATGTTGCCATGCCATATTTCATGTGAAACATTGGCCTTTGTTCAGGTATAAATTGCTTGGTGAAATGCTTCCTGCCAACATTCCAAGTAGGCAATGTTGTTAGTAACAACAGATAGAACATTAGTGAGACCCTAAGAGAAATAAATTATCAAGTGGTGAACTATAAATCCAGGAAAGACAGTTTTTCATGTATGAACAGGGATTTACATACCTTATATGGATCTAAATTGCAAGCGTGATTACCTCTTGGTTCTCTTCACAAAATAGAAAAGAAAACCCATCCAGAGAAACAGAAAACTTTATCCATTTGTTCAAAGGCTTTATTCAGGTACAAAAAGTGAAAACAAGCCAAATGAAATAGAACACAGAACCTAGCCATTTAGTTCCAACTGGAATGAAATCTAAAACGCTCATTCCTCATGCTGCCATAGTAAGTGTTTGGACTGTCTGCCTATTTCTTTATTTATGGATCTACCTGAGGAGTCATACAGTTTAGCTGCTCCATCGAATCTTCTTTGAACTTTCGACAGACACCATAAGCCTTCAATGACAGATTCGACCTTAATTCATTTGGATTTTCGGACGAATGCAATTTTTAACAAAAAACGAAATAAATAAAAACGAATTTCGGGAGTAACTAAATTAATTAATTTTTCGGACGAAAACGAAATTCCAAAACGAAATATTTCAGTGTGCACATGTCTAGCAAAATTATATCTCTCTCTCTCTCTCTGTCTCTGGAGTCTATACCTCTTTTAATACAAGAAATTATTTTAAATGCAGCTTGGCATTGCATGCTATTATTAAGTCTATGAAGTACCAGAAAACCCAGATCTTTCTCCACCAATTTTCCCCCAATTATTCTCTACCTAGCATGTTGGATGCATGCATGCTTTTAGCCCTCAAGTGCATAACTTTACATTTATCAACATTAAACCTAATTTTCCACATAGTGGCCCAATTAACCAGTTGCCGACCACCCGCCACAGTTATACTGCGGCAAGGTGGCTCGGCTGCGCAAATTCATTACAGAGCCAATCAGTCTACAGGTCCAGGCCAATGACTTCTGAGAGAAGACCTCTACTGTGAGTACACCAACACTACACTGACACTCACATCAGTACACGTAGGTAAACATTTAACCCTTTGATCACCCCCTGAACGCCCCCCCCCCAGGTAACCCTTTCACTCCCTATCACTGTGTCACCAAGTGCAGTGTTCAGATTTTTCACTGATCACTGTATTGGTTTCACCTGTGACACTAAACAGCATTAGGGTAGTTAGTGGTAGCGGCCAGCCCACTATATGCACATAGATCGTGGGGGCGTTCAATAAATCACCTGAACACGCCAAAACCAGAAGCTGAAACTCTTAACTGCCATAACCTTGTGTATGCAGTCTGAGTTATAACCCAGCACTGATCACCCTCAGCTCTGAAATTAGGCAAATTGAGAAACCCCTAACACCTTGGGTACTTTTGTACCCCCTTATTACGGGACTCCCCCACCCTCTATAGTTTAACCTTACAAAAGTACTTGAACCAATTGAAGTTATGTATACTCACACTCTGAGTTCTTAAGAGCGCACTACCACCAGTGCTTCATACCCTCTCTTCTTCCTCCACACTGCTCCTCTCTCCTCCACCCAGCACCACTTCCACCTGTCTCTCTACCCCTTTTAAGAGCCTTTACAAGCTGTCTAAGCTTAAGAAATTGAATACACCACCTGCAAACAATGACAGACCCGATCGTGGTCTAAGATGAAAACTCAATCCCTCACCCTTTTGATACCCCTGGTGACAAACGATCTATTACACCCATGATGTTATTTTTGTGCATGTTTACTGCTCATTGTTCATTGTTTATTGTTCTCCATTTACTGTTAATGGCAATTTACTTGTCTGAACCCCCCCCCCCCACACACACACCTATACACTGTAGATGGTATAAACTCAAGAATAATGATTGAGCACACACACACCCCGGGCCTCCTGGCATCACTGGAGATAGACTTTAAATCTAGGTGACACCCATGTTTCATTGGTATCACATACCATACCAGTGACAAACGTCCACTACCGAACCTCCCACTTTCCCCCCAGAGTACAACTTAGTACCTAATTTTTTTTAGGTTGCTACCCAGCTCCTCACCCCACAGGTGAGATTTGAGCATCCACTCAACTGACCCCCACTCCCCCATCCCTCCCTCTACCGTAACCCCCCTCCTACCCGTATATCAACCCACCCCTCCCCACACCCTGTCCCCTACCCAACTACACTACCTTATCTAACGCCTCACATTCCTGACTGTTAGAGAACTTTAGAAACCGGAATATCCCGTAACTGGAACCCCGTTCAACCAACTCCTATCTACATTCAGGTCCGATCTCCTGGGCAACCAGACAAACCACGACATGGCATACTCCCAACTAGGGAAAACACCGACCCTAATCTCACACAACATTAATGGCCTGAATCTACCTGAAAAGAGATCAAAATTATTAAAAGAACTCAGAAAAACCCGCCCACTGATAGTATTCCTACAAGAGACGCACTTCAAAAGTGAACACGTACCTAAATTTACAGACAATGTTTTCACAGAGATGTACCACTCTACCAACCCCCTAGCCAAGACAAAAGGTGTCTCTATCCTTATTAACAAAGAAGCCCCTTTCAAACTCCAACAACAACTCACTGATCCAGAAGGTCGCTATATTTTCCTAAAAGGTGACTGGGCAGGAACACCTATCACACTTGCCAATGTGTATTTCCCAAATAAGATGCATGTTCCTTTCTGCCAAAAGATTGTAGAAGAACTGAAATGGTTCGCAGAAGGGTGCATTATCTTAGGTGGAGACTTCAACATTCCCCTCTCATCCCTCAAAGACAGATCCACAGGTCACACAGCAGTAACCTACACAGTACTTAGACGCATCAAATTGCTAATCAGCTCCCTCTACTTAGTGGACACTTGGAGATCTATTCATACCACAGGAAAAGACTACACCTTTTTCTCACACCCACACAAACGGTACTCACGAATCGACCTCATTTTTGTTACACAGCGAGACCTCAAAAAGGTAAGAACAGCAGAAATAGGCATTGTATCACTCAAATGACAGTTTTTCAACTGGAGACTTAATGCCTCGCTCCTGACTGACCAGACGATTAAAGATGAAGTTCATGATGCAATCATTGAATACTTCAGAAACAACATTGACGCAGACACTGACTTTCTGACTAACTGGGAAGCCCACAAAAGTGTAATAAGGGGAAACCTAATGAAATGGGGCGCTAGGAAGAAAAAAGAAAGGGAGAAAGAGATAACCAGTCTGACCACACAAATCAACAAATTAGAAACGCAACACAAACAGTCACTCTCCATTTTAGTAGAAGAAGAACTTACATGATGCAGAAACACCCTAAAACAAATTCTTGACCTAAGGACCAGAAAAGCGCTTTTCTTTAAGAAGAGCATCTATTATGAGCATGGCGACAAAAGTGGGAAACTACAGGCCAAGGCCCTTAAAGACTCACAGATGACGAGTAATGTACACGTTATAAGAGACACGGACGGCATAACCAGGCACAATCCCACTGAGATCGCAAACCTCTTCCATAATTTCTACTCAAAACTTTACAACTTACCGAGTCAACATAAACCTCCACATCTCACACTCACAAAACAAGAAATGATAGATCAGTTTCTAAAAGATAGCAAGCTCCCTCCCTTACCCCAAGAAGACGCACAACAATTAGATGAACCCATATCCATTACTGGAATATTAGGAGCAATCAAAGAGCTAAAATCAGGAATGAGCCCAGGTCCTGACGGCTTCACTTCACAATATTATAAGACTTATATGCACCAACTAGCCAAACCCCTTTTAGCTACATACAACTATCTAGCAAAAAACAAACACAATCAAGACCCCTTCCTCATGGCACACATAGCGGTAATCCCCAAACCCGACAAAGATCATGCAGACTGCGCAAATTATAGACCCATTTCCCTTTTAAACATGATCTGAAACTACTAGCCAAAATACTAGCCAATAGATTAAAACCCCTTCTAGCAAAGATCATTGGACCCAAACAAGTAGGATTCATGCCAGGAAGAGAGGCAAGAGATAACATCACCAAAGCGTTGAATCTAATATATCTCTTCAAGCATTCTAATGCCCTGTACACACGGTCGGAAAATCCGACCACAAAATCCATCGGATTTTTTGCGATGGATTTAGTCCGACACTGGTGTTGCATACACACGGTGGGACAAAGTTGTCAGAAAATCCGATCATTCTGAACGTGGTGATGTTTGTTGCCTACGACGGGACTACGTAGAGGCTAGCAGCCAATAGCTTTGGTCTTGTAATGTGATCTGAGCATGCATGGCACTTTGTCCGTCGGAATTCGCTACACACGATCGGAAAAAGTCAGATAGGACTTTGTTGTCGGAAAATTTGAGAGCAGGAGATAAAACTTTGTCTGTCGGAAAATCCGATGGAAAATGTCCGATGGAGCCTACACACGGTCGGAATTTCCGACAACATTGTCCGATAGGACATTTTCCGTCGGAAAATCCGACCGTGTGTATGGGGCTTAAGACTAACAGACTCCTGCTCTCCACTGATGCCGAAAAGGCTTTTGATAGAGTCTCCTGGGATTACATGATGAGTACCTGTACCCATATTGGGCTTAATAGGAACATGATATCATGGATCTCAGCACTCTATCAGAACCCCCAGGCTAGAATTAAAGTAAATAACACCCTCTCTGACCTGATTAAAATACGGAACGGCACAAGGCAGGGATGCCCCCTTTCCCTTCTTCTCTTTATTATCTCCCTAGAACCATTAATCAGAACCATTAACGCAAACAAAGACATAAAGGGATTCAAGGTTGGGGATAGAGAATATAAAACCGCTGCCTACGCAGATGACCTCCTGTTCTTTCTTACAGAACCACACATCTCCATCCCCAACCTTGAGAAAACATTTGACACTTTTGGTTACATCTCCAATTAAAATTAACAACACAAACAACCCAAAATCTGAAGCCTTGAATATAAACCTCCCACCAGATCAACTGAAATTACTGAAAGACAACTACAATTATAAATAGGTACGAAACACATTGAAATACCTGGGGATAAACTTAACCAACAAAATTGACCCTCTATACCACCATAATTATAAGCCCCTATTAAAAACACTGATCAGAGATCTCCAAAAATGGCAATGTAAAACATTCTCCTGGTTTGGCAGGGCATCAATTCTCAAAATGACTATATTACCCAGACTCCTCTACTTCTTCAATGCTCTTCCCATTAAAATCCCAGAGACCTTCTTTACCACGCTACTTAGAGCACAGAGGCGCTTCTTATTTGCCGACAAAAAGCCAAGAATACAACTTGGACTTCTAACACTTCCCAGAAATAGAGGTGGCATAGGCCTCCCGCAATTCAAAAAGTACCACCAAGCATCCCACATCACGAGGATAATAGACTGGCACTGCCATAGTGCAAACAAAGACTGGATCCAACTAGAACAAAACCTCACCCCCTATAACCTTGCATTCTACCCCTGGTCAAGACACTCCAAAACAGACAAAAAACTAGACAACCACACTGAATATTTGGCACAAAGTAGTAGAAAAACACAAGCTCGCTTCGATACCCGGCCCACTCACGCCAATCACAAACAACCCAGACTTTATCCCTGGCCTACACCTAAAAAACACACAGGCCCGGACGACATCTCACTGCCTGACAGACTCTAGGATCAAATCAATGGACGATTTACAAACAGAATGGGATGGACCATTCCCTGGTCTATGGTTCTACTTGCAATTAAAAGATTTCCTGCTGAACAGTAAACATAGAGCATCATACTGCCTACCACTACTCCCTTTTGAAGAAATATGCTTAAAGAGATCCCCAATTAATAATACCACCTCCCTAATTTACTGCTGGTTGAACCATACGGAGAACAAAGATAACGCAAAACACAAAATGAGGTGGGAAAGGGATCTAAACATTACAATATCTAATGCACAATGGGAGAATGCATGTATCATGACTCACAAATATTCCTTGAGTACTAGATATCAAGAGATTTCATACAAAATACTCACTCAATGGTACATTACTCCCCATAGAACCAGGAAATGGTCCCCCACAAGTTCAGACTCTTGTTGGAGATGCGGCAGAAGCGTTGGCACCTTCCTCCACATTTGGTGGACCTGTCCCCCAATCCTGTCATTTTGGACTGAAGTAACAAAATGGAATAAATCCATAACAGAAACTAGACTAGAACTTACCCCAGGGACTTGCCTGATCAACGTAAACAACCTCACTATAAGCAGATATAAAAAATCCCTTACCAGACATCTACTACTAGCAGCCAAGACACTTATCCCCCTCCATTGGAAGACCACACACACCCAGCATCACCGACTGGCTAGACAGAGTGAATTACATACACAAAATGGAAGAAATAGCCACGCTGAAACAGGAAAACAGCTCTCGCTTTAATGAAACCTGGCAACCATGGCTGCTGTTTAAGTACTCACCTGAATATCTGAATCTAACTGAGTAAGACGTTCCAGATAATTCTGTACTACTCTATCCCATACTCTCCCACCACTCAGATCGATCTATGGATTACTGACATGATACTAGGCTGTGTAATATAAATGTATTCTATCAGACTTTAAGTTGAAATATGTCTGTTAACAAACCACCTTCGATGGTCCTCATCCTATGAGATATACTGTACCTTGCTCCAACCCTATCCCCCCCTCTATACCCATCCCCCACCATTACCTCTATTTCTCTACCCCACCCACCCCCCCCCCCCTCCAAAATGATGCCTCATTAGAATATTTGAATGCACCCCATTATTTACCCTGAGTTATGTTAAATATCTTATGTATACCCAAGTTGTAAAAACAATTTCATTCAACAATGTATACAAATGTATCACTATTTGTTTTATTACATGTTATATCTCAAGCTTTAATAAAACTTTGATTGAGAAAAAAAAAAAAAAACAGCGTAAATTTTGAAAAAAAAACACATTATTTTTTACTTTTTGCTATAATAAATATCCCCCAAAATATTAAAAAAAAAAAGATTTTTTCATCAGTTTGGGCTGATACGTATTCTTCTACATGTTTTTGGTAAAAAAAATCGCAGTAAGCGATTATTGATTGGTTTGCACAAAAGTTATAGCGTTTACAAAATAGGGGATAGTTTTATGCCATTTTTATTAATATTTTTTTTTAAATGGCGGCAATCAGCGATTTTTATTGTGACTGCGACATTATGGCGGACACATCGGACATTTTTGACACATTTTTGGGACCATTGTCATTTAAACAGAAATCAGTGCTATACAAATTCCTGTGTAAATGAAGGGGTTAACCAGGAGGTGGCAGTGTAGGGGTTAAGTGTGTCCTAGGGGCGTGTTGCTAACTGTGGGGGGCATGGCTGTGTTGTGCACAACACTGATCTCTGCTCCAATCACAGGGAGCAGAGATCAGTGTCACTTGTTGCTAGGCAGAATGTTTACAAGCATCTCCCCCTGTTATTCCTCTCCGGGAGGCGATCGCGGGAATCCCCGTGGAGATAGAGTCTGCGTGACCCGCGACCCGACTCAGGAAGCTTCCCGCGGGCATGCGATCACGCACCCCCGTCGCCTTTTAAAGGGGCAACATACAGGTATGTGTTTCTGCGGTTAACAGACAATAATAATTTCAAATGAACAATAAAGAATCATCCATATAGGTGGTGCGACACAAAAACAAACATGGAACATCACTCATAGCAACTCATAGCACTCTCTTGTCTTCCTTACATGCTTGCTTCCAGGCTGTGGCTCTGGTGTTGGAGTTGTGGCAGGAGGTGGAGGAAGAGGACCATGGTTGAACTCACAAACGTGGCTTTGGCTTGTGAGTTCGCCCCTCAACCCCTTATTGAGGGCTTGTAAGATAACTTCCTCACAGAAAAGGTGTTGGCCCTCCTATATTACCTGCATTTTGCAGGGTGCCATGCAGGCATAGTCCTCTTGAATATTGGGGGGGGTTCTTAGGGCCGCAGTAGCCTTCCGAAATAGCCCAAGTGCAGCCTCCTTCAGGTTACTCCTTTTCCTTGGCCTTTTTTTTGGAAGGGGAGGTACCTGGGATTCAAGCAGGCTACTGGGCCCGGCCATCTCCTGGCTGCCACTTACCCCCGCCACCTCCTGGCTACCACTTTCCACTGCCTCCTCCTGGCTGAGACTTTCCTGT